>KB302196.1:1016168-1116587 GCA_000328365.1 Capitella teleta
CTTTTAGCGTGGCTGGCCCCGCATGTGGAACTCGCTACCACTCAATCTACGAGCCATTGATAATGCGATTGTTTTTAAAAGACATTTAAAAACTCTTCTTTTTACGGAATGTTATCAGGATTTTTTATAAGTGTTTCACTTTGTTTTATTAATTTCATTTTTATCCATGTCATTATTGTTTTTTATGTAAAGAGCGTTTAGAGCATTTTTATGGATTTTACGCTTTATAAAATAAATTTATTATTATTATTATTATTATTATTATTATTATTATTATTATTATTATTATTATTATTATTATTATTATTATTATTATTATTATTATTATTATTATTATTATTATTATTATTATTATTAATGAATTATTTATTTAATGCTTCTTATTGGTTTCAGAAAGTCAATGACCTTTGAGATTTAGTGAATTCCTCTACTCTTCATGCGCCACCATCTAAAGCTGCACTTTACATCGATCGTCTGTCATCCAACATTGATTATATCAAATCGTTCATCACTTTCATTGGGTCGTGGAATTTCACGAACAGATCGCCCGCTGCCTCTCCACATAGGCTGGTTTATAGCTATGAACTCCATAATTAGCCTGATGAAGAGATACATGGAGGAAACACCACTTGTGAAATTCCTGTGCACTAGAAAACTCAATCAGGACCATGTGGAAAACTTTCACTGTCTAATAAAAGCAAAACATGGAGCAGATGACCACCCAACTCCCCAGGCTTACGTCAATGCACTTCGTATCCTGGCTATTTTTTGCAACATTCGTCTTTTTCATGTCGTTAATATGCTTAATGTGAAACTCTCGGCTGGGCGAATTAACCAAGGACAAGAAGTTGGGGTTGTAAAGTTTTATCATTACTTATCCTATTTACATGTACTTAGTTTTACTGTTAGTGTTCAGTGTCTATGTTGGAAATTCCTTTAATAAAGTCATAAAATTTGCGAGCAAGTCTTCCTATCTACTCTAGTACTTTGTAAGTTACTCTGCTGCATTGAGTCACTTGTGCGTACAGCATTGATATAAATACCAAAAATCCATTGAGATTTCAAGTTTCATAATATGTATGCATGGTATAATAAAGAGGCAATGTATTGTATAGTAAAGAGGCAAGATCTAACATCAGTATAGTACAACAGTAGTCATTTGATGGCTGCTACATAAATGTACCAGTATATAATACAATACATGAAGAAAAAACCTACCCTATTCATACTGTTCATAACAACTTAGACCATACACCTTCGCACAATCGCACTACGTTTTCTCATCAATTCATGTTTGACAAATGCCGAACTTAACACACTGACACCATAGACAATGGCCACAAAAACAAATGGCGGACCATTCATAACGCTTTAAGTAGTCATGACGCAACGAGCATAGGTTTTGTGACGTCATCACACAGAGTTTTCTTATCTGCCTCTATCTCTAATCTGTGATGTTGTCGGCTCAACGTGTAACTCCCAAAACGACATAATGCGACCTCGTTTATCGTAAGCCAACAGAAAGCAGTGAAACCGCTCCAAGGACGCTCATCAATTCTACTTTCGATGCCATTCGTGTTTCTCCTGTGATGTGTCTGAGATGCCAATTATGCTCATGTCATGTGATACCCCCAGCATAATAATCCGAATTCGCAGTGCGTTAAAGTCACCCTTCCTCTTAATTTACTCATTTTAGCATAATGATATCAACACGTGAATAGCTCCTTTTCGGACGAAGCAATCTCTTAGTTTGGTGTCAATTTCGTCCCGCTGTGTACATAATTATAGACATCCGTTTTTATCCTCCTCATTCATCATTCTACGTTTAAAGGAAGACCGCCTGATCACAGTTTCACATTTGAACCATATAATGGACAATAATGCAGTTAAGGATTAATTTCGCCGATGGTGTTGGTCCCTGTGCTCGCATGTTTGAATATGAAGCATTTTTGATGTCAACTCATCAAAACACATTACACCCAGTTGATCATTTGTGAAGGCATCTTGGTTTCCGTGTGACATGAACACTTTTATTTCTGATTCCATGTCAGCTCAACACGGAAGTCTTTTCTATTATAAGGTGACCTTGACATTATAATATAATTATCCGGATGATCTCAAAAGACCGGAGATTATTCTCGTGAGTCAAATCGTTGCCAGGGTTACTTACAAACTCGGTTTCCTCCTCGTGAATGACATTGAGAGTTACTCAGATTTTTGCTATGTTTTCGCTTGATAATTGTAATCTTTGTAAAAATATCCGGTTTCCGCATTATTATATGACAGCAAAGAGGAACTTGTAAGGATACATACATTAAAAATAGGACGACATTGACAATGGTCAGAATGTCTGATGAGTGGCAGAAGTCTTATTCGCAGTGCTCATGTCTAATCACAAACTAGCTTTGTTGATGATCAGTGCGATAAGAAACTTATCCTTTGTCCATTTCAGTCACCTTTCTCTTAAAGCACTTCTTACGTGCGATTTCTGTGCGATCTCAACATTATTCGTCCGTTTTTCGGAAACTTCATGACGTTGAATTCTAGATATGTATACTGAAAGACAAAAGAAAACGTACACGTTTTAATGAGCGGTGAAGCAGTGCACACAATATATATTGAATTCATCTGAAGGAAAATGAAGTCAAGGTCAAAAATTCAAAATTACACTGAGACGGAGCGATTGTTATATTGAACAAAATGCGTGATACATATAAAGATAACATTGATTGCATATGGAGTATGACACCCACTCTCCCTCGCCTTTAAACCTTGCACATTCGGTGCATTTTATATAGATCATATCCTGAGGCAGTACAGCAAATTTTTCCAGTATTCCGTTCTCCGTGGCACTCGGTTCTTCATATAAACGCACTTTGCATTGGTATAATATGATGGTGTGTTCAAAACAAGATGCTTGACCTGACTGGTCCATCACCAGAATGAGGGCGGCTCAATATAAACACATAGGAACCTTTAGAAAGGTTTTGCGCGGAGGGTCTCCAGGGTCGAATTGGGCGGTGATCGGTCTCTCACTTAATGGACATCCGAGAGATCTGACAATGGCAATTGTAGTTCCGGTAGCTGGATGGAAACGATCCCGCAGGTGGCTCAACAGGATTGCTGGATGGTGACGTAATTGAGAAGGCAACATAAAAGAAATAACATCTACATGAAATGGACATGGCATGAATAAGGGCAACTATGATGAGAAAAACGGCCCCATCCGAGAAAATATACTTAGGTGCAAAAGAAACGCACCTCTTTGGTTATGTCAAAACCACATTCGGGGTATGCATTTTATAGACACGAATTTTCGTGTGTACTAAGTTAAACCAATTGAGCATCTATTCCTGAAATTTTTAAGCAAACAAATGGAATTAACTTGCTTTTATTGGAGGAACAATCGACAAGGAGTCAAAATAGAAATGTTCGATTTTCATGGTCAAAATAAATATTTCCAGTTCACATGCCAATAACACACGAGATGATTTTTGGGCCACATTTTTCGGTTGAACTATCAACCTTACCCTATGGGATGTTGTTACACCATTGTCTCAGCTCTCTGCTATTGTGGAAAGATGGAAGGCGGTGAGATATTACTGACTTCAGTTTATCCCAAAAATGTTCATTTGCGACATAAAATTATTAGGGGTGTGCCAACCAGGACCATGCTATAAGTCATTTTCCTCCTTCAAGAAGTCTCTGATGACCATGAAAAGGTATCGGTGAGCATTATTTTGCAAAAATTATCAGATCTCCGGATATTCGTAACCCGGATTTAGGGTCTTTTGTTGAGAACTGAGCCCCTATATCTCCCTACCTGACCCGATATCAATGGTTTCACTGCAGATATTAGTCGGTCGATTCCCTCCCCTGTCGCACATTCAGTAAGTATGGCTGTCTTGAACCATCCCTAGCTTTGACCTTGCCAGAATTGTCAGTAATGGGTTTGATGTCATGCTTATGCACCCAGAACGGGGTCAAGCCATGGTAGACCTGGTTTCTTCTGTCTGATATCGCATTTGTGGTGTGGTTGATATACTGTAACCGATTTCGCGGTTTGTGACTGTTATAGTTTCAACATAACTATTTCATTACGCATGTATATTGAGAATTGGGAATTTGCTCTAAACATTAAATACTCAAGTCAGACAAACATCTCAAATAGATTTCCATATTCAATATATAAACCCTGTCTATCGAATTAAAGATCATTCATCTCCGGAACTTCGTTTGTGTATTCTTATCACACAATACTACAACAATGACCCTTGGATCAACTCGACACCCTCAGAAAGCTTCTGGATATTACTCTTCAGGACGCTGTCAGCCTTTCCAGAGTGCATTTTCTTTTTCAAAAGTATGATTACTTTCGAGTAAAGCAATCGTTGGAGTATCATTCCCGTCAATTTCATCGTCTATCAAAGTCATCTTGTTATTGGAGTGCTCGAAAAAATGTTTACCAGGATTCATGGATTGGCTGCGTAAGGACATCAATTTTGGGTCGCGAACAGTTTGAAAATAAAAAGAGTACATTTGCGCACTGAGTAGAATATAATTGTAGATCCAAACATGGGTCAACTATTAATTATTTCAGCCAATTATAGATCGTTGCGATTCTTTTGCCCCTACATGTAAGTATAGTAAAATCCACTCAAAAAGGAAGAAAAAATGATTAATAATATGCAGA
The DNA here is from genome assembly GCA_000328365.1 of Capitella teleta. NCBI lineage: Eukaryota > Metazoa > Annelida > Polychaeta > Capitellidae > Capitella > Capitella teleta. The sequence continues at coordinate 1,020,862 of KB302196.1, forward strand.
ATGGGCCAAACGTGCATGTAGTCTATTCACTCCACGTAAAAATCAGAACTTTAAAATTACTACTAGTAAAAGTTTACTGATAATTGTAAAAAAAAAAAAAAAACAAAAAACAAAACACCTGGTGTATATGTAGATCGAATAAGTTATCCTGTGCTCATTATTTTATGCTAAAATGTGTAGTAAAAGGTGAGTTTTGAATGAGATCCATCCATTATCATGATTATGTTTTGGAGTAATCCGATGTCGGTAGAAACCTGCAAAATCGAGCGACCCCTGAGGACAGTTATTTGCCATTTGCAGTTTTTTGTCGATTTCTCGGACGATCGAGATTGTCCGAGACCATGTACATGTCACACCCAGCACATCAATCAGGAGTTTTCAGGGCGTCGGTGATATCACTTTTTTGCTTAACGTACTTCTCATCCTGCGACATGAACACGTGGATTAGCTGAGTTGAATTCAGTCGGAGGACGAGATGAATAGCCTTCTTAGTGTTCACGAAGGGACGGATGACGTCCAGCCTTGTCTCAAAAATTAGCGGATTTATTTTCTATCTATACCCAGGAGCATGATCTCTCGATCTTGGCTACCCTGATCAGGAAGTTCAAATTTCGGTGTTTCAACATCATTCTGAACATAAATTTTGCATACACAATTATATATTATCAATCAAAATAATTATTAAGCATGCGGTAAAAGGCGAGAGCCCTGAAATGTACTGACAATTCTATTCGGGCAAAGTGCAGGCAAAGAGAATGGTGTTTATTGTCTTCTTAACAATTGATGAAATGGTTGCACCAGATCAAGACGAAAAAAATGAAGTTATTTTGAATGACCAGAAACGGAGTATAACGTACAGTGCAACTGAAATATTCTACACCTGTGTAATATATATAATCTAGGGTGAATACCTTTGACTAGAAATCCCGCATCCGAGTGGCGGCTACCCGCTCTATGAAGAATACTATTTTTTGGGGTGATCAGATGTGAGTAGACGGTGAAATGTCTTGTTAGTGTTTTCTACATGACGTGCAAGTTTTTGTTCTTGATGTTCTGTGGCAGCGTAGTTAATAGTTTCGGTCCATGGATGCTATTTTGACACGATGATTTCCTGAAAATGGCTGCAAATTTTGAAGCTGCATTTGTCGATTTGTTATGTGGAAATACTGAAATAAGCAGTGGTGCTGATCTGCCGCGGATTTCGCGCATGAGTTCCAGAATGTTGAATTGAATGCGTAATGGACAACGACCACCGATGGTAATTATGGAGTTCATCGAGGGCATGACGTCGACTCTACCATATAATATATGGCAGAGTATTATATATATATATATATAAAAATGTAAATGCAGGAAACGCATCATATCATGTATGAACTCAATGCCTCGTAACTGCTCACTCTAACCCTCAAAAGGGCCCTCGTCTGCGTGCTGCAGGAACTTCTCACCGTGACTGTGGCAGCACGCAGCGCACCAGGGCTGATTGAGTAACTGAACGATTTCTTTGGATTCTGCTCATTTTCCTGTATTCGCTTTATCTTTGTAGTACAAACCGTGTGGTATTACAGTTTGCATCGTCTATACACCCACGCGTTTGGTCTTCATATCCTAAGGTGCGTGTACGCTCTAATAATAAATGATGATGAAACGAAGATAATAAATGAAATATAGCTGTATGATGAGATGATAAATATGTGGTAGCATCTGCTCATAAATCTGATGACGTCTTCTCACGACGCACAACCCCCAATCCTAAAAATACTAGTAATAGACTTCTTCGTGTAGACATGGACTCGATGCATTCTGGTCTAGCATGCACTTAAATCACCGTGTTGAAAATGTGCGAAGCAGAATGACGGTGGAAGTGACGTGTTGTTAAATGGCGGCCATTCGCGCTCCTTTCGTCTAGCACTTTCGTCAAAATGATGAAATTTTGCACACTAATCAATTTTAACAAATACTAACAATTGTTTCGGTTGAGTAATAATCGTTTTCCAACATTTTGTGGTGAATTTAACCCTTTTTCGTAGTTTTATTCAGCGGTGCATTCAGGCGCGTAATTGTTGCTACAACAATGAACGCGGCGAGGCGCATGTTCGTGAAGTTTGGTAACTTAATAATTATGATGTTAGATGTTATGCGGTTGCTTTAATAGAGGTTACTTAAACAAACATGCGGTGCAGTTATACCATGTTACTATGCAGGTTATTTTTGGTTAGGTTAAGTTATTTTTGGTAAGGTTGGGAGAGAAAATGCTGACATCTGGGACAGGTTTGATGAGCTGCATGAGCTTGCAACACAAGTGCTCATTACATAAACCCACGAGCTGAATCAATTCAACCTACTACTCATTTCTTCAGATTGTTGACACATGCTGGATGCCTCCCTCCCGAGAGGATATTGCTGTAGCAGTTTCGGAAGCTCTGCAGCCTGGTTCCTATGCATTTTGCTTCTGTCCCAACGGTGCGTGTGCTTAGTTTATCTTTTCTTTTCACTGAAGTTTTGTTTCAGATAAAGAAGATGATATGATACAGTGCTGCAGCGGTGCTTGCTTGCCCTGAAACTTGGTTTCACTTGGAATGTGTGAGGCTGACTGAATGTTCTGCTGAGGATTGGTTTTGTTCTGAGAAATGCAGGAATTCACCATACTATATCTACTGCTTGTGTCAAAGCAAAGTCCAGATGATACGCTGTGGTAGAGCAAGTCATTGTTTAAAGCATGAATTTTATCATGTAAACTGCATCCATGCCACAGACTGTCTAATCGAAGGTTACAATCCTTTCAATCATAGGGTGGTAATCAATTTTTTTATGTGTGCATTAGCTGCAGAACTTGGTGATTGGATGTGCTCAGATGAGTGCAGGGCTTTTAAAGTAAAAAAATGAAATATATGAGCATAGCAAATTTGTTATGTGACATGACCTGCAACTGCTAGCAAACAGAGATGCAATAATAAAAGGGATGGACCGGCAATGCTTAAGATGTGGAAGCAACAGATGTCTAGTCTTTTGAGCAAAAGGCACCATAAATATTTTATTATCGGGCACCATCTTTTGACAAGTAAGTTGTGCTGTACCAATTATCCTTATATTTTTACTTCTCTTCCTTCAGTGGTTGGAGGCTGTGCCTCACCGAGGCTGGTTCAGGAGCTAACTTGGAAACGAGTTGCGAACATGAGAGGTGACCCAGGAAAGAATATTGGCCTAGTTTTGCTCAATGAGTTTGTGAATAATGATTTCAAAGGTGATATTCTTTTATTATTTGCCTATTTATTATATAGCAGATTCTTGTCTATCATTCAGATGTTGAAATGGTCAAGAAGGCAGTACGCTGCCAACAGGTCAAACGCTGCAGCCAGATTGGAGGGGGGTTTGGCGGGTTGTTTAGTGAAACCCTTGAGTACAGTACAGTGTGCCTTGTTTTGAAGGGGTTTATCCTAGTTTCCATGTTTGTGATGTATTTCTCAAATTTTTGTTAGAAATTAACAGGAATAAAATTATTCTGACATCCCAGAATTCCTCAATCTTTATTGGCACAAAGGGAGCAGCATTTGCTACTTTCACAGCACATTTCAATTTCCTCTTCTTCAATTCCTGTAATAATAGAGATTTTACCCGATTGCATCCTTAAGAGTGTTTGATTATACACACCAAATATGATTAACGATTTCAGGATGCTCTTTCTCAGGCAATCGCTGCGCACGACATTAATCTTTTGGCGGCTAGCGCCTACTGTGGCAGATGGTGGCAGAAATATTGTTGCCTCCCCTGCCTTCCATTTCTTGCACAGCAGACTACTTCCTACCAGAACATCAGCGGCGAGGCTGGCAAGCTCCAGAGAAATATAAGGTCAATATCAGGGATGGAAACTTCCATCTCGAATGAAACCAAACACATAAAAAGCTATTTGCTATAATGCGCAAAGTACATTTAAACGGCTGCTTGTACAGAGTTTTTCCTTCGCAGAAGAATTCTTGTACTTGCGTGCTTGATTCCGCGTCTAGGCTGGCATGGTAGACTAGCTGCTGGCAGCCACCTTCTTCGAGTATCGCGTAAAAGTAGCCGTATACGTCTTCCATTGCCTTCATGGTTCTGAAGTTTTACTTATGCAATGACCTTTTGTTCATAGCATAACATGCTATGCATCTGCTGTAACCTACTTGCAAAGCACAATGACTCGTTTTGCATGTCGTTTCGCCTCATTTCTATGGGTCAGGTAGGTTGTAAATGATGTCTCTAATTTGGCGAAATTTTTCTATCTTTAGAAAAAAATGTTTGGCCTGAAATAAGTGTGCTTTGAAGAGGAATGTACAATTTAAATTAATATTGCCTGTCCGGAACTGCCGTAACACAAAGTCACAAGCCAGTATGCATTGGAGCTTTATTTTTACAGTGTCTATATTCACAGTAGCGGTGGCTGCAACGACGGGCGTCCGCCCGAGAAGTGCCCACACTCCCGCAGCTTCTTTGTATTTTGTCCGGAAGGTGTCGCCCCTGATGAAGATAATTAATTCACATTGCATTGTCATGCTGTGACATTACCACTCCACCACGCAATGTGCTTCATCAAAGCCTAGTTAAACTATTTTGTCAGCCATGTTTTAAACTATCGATCTCCAAATACTGTCCATGAGGGCCTCCGGACTAGAAAATATACATGAAATCTGCATGCCCAGTGCGAATGTTTGTGTAAAAGAATATTGCAACGTGTTCCATGAGGTACCCTACCATTCACATCTTCTGGCGTCATCTCATCTGAAGGTAAAATGCCATGGACCTTCACCCCTCTTGCTTTCCACAACATGAGCTGCAAGAGCCATACCATTATATGTAAAATTCAGTCCACACAAAAATAAATTATTGGCTGGATAATTTCATTTATTCTTCCTGGCTGGGAGTTCTCTGGCATTTACTTCTAACCACTGCTTCAGAATCTCGCTAAAAGCAACCGAACATAATTCTCCACAACAAAACAGGACTTTACTGGCAAAGAATCAAGATTGTATTCAGAATGAGTGCTTGGAGGAATCTCATTGATTATTTTTTAAATATTCTTATCATTTCCTACAGTCATTCCGTCTTTAGTCTACTTCTCTTCTCAGCGCTTTTTCATTTCAACTTGTACTCTTAAGCCATATTCACTTCTATATATGACGTCCAATCTGATTAGTCTATGGATATAACGATGGATTGCAGACCAGATGGCGTTTACAAATTACCCATTGTATTGCTGAATGGGAAGCAGCCACAGTGCAACAACCAGTCTACACCACCTGCAAAGTACTTAAGTAGGCCGTCTGTCCAACACCGTTAAAATGGACAGATTTTGTTCAAGCTGCCTTCTCCTCCACTAGGGATCTTCTCAGCAGTTTTTGCTCAGATGCTTTTTGCTCATCCCTTGACTGGCACCCCAATCGCCAGCAGTGCGGATGCTTCAGATACAATGTTGGTGCAACCTTGGAGCAGTGTGTCATCAGTGCTTGGCGGCCTCTAGCTTTCTTCAGCCATCATCACAGCAATGCTGAAACCTGCAGCAGCCCTTTTGGACTGGAAGCTGCATTCCCCATGGTTGTTATGCATAGAAAACATAAACAGGAGGGTAAAAAAATGCAAAACTGGTATAATATAGCACCACCGCTGGAGGGCGATATTGAATTGTTCAATGTACCAAAGAATACGAATAGTTACTTCTCTGGATTTGCAAATCAATAGTGTTCATATACACCAGTCACCTTTTTTATGTCAAGCGCTCACTGCTTCAACCCCTGTAACATAATTAGACTATGCATCAGAGGTAATCAAGTAAAACAAGCACATCTGCTTGTTGACCATCCATACAAATAATAGCTCCAAATGCATTTTCCACCGTCAAACTGCTTTCTCAGGTGGAAGCCTTATGTGGAGAGTGGCTGACCTACCCAATTGATGTGCTGATTTTGCCCCTGGGACGCTTTATCTATAGCGGGTAAGGAATGTTTATTCTGCATTTTCCATAAACGGTAATAAATATAATGTATTATGAATGAAAATTTTAATATACTATCATGACATCCGGGGCCCGATCAGATCTCGAAACCAGGACCTCAACTTCCGCGATTGGCGTATGATTGCAATCAGGCGGTCAAATCGATCAACTGAGTTACTCGGTGCTATCTATCATGCCACGAAGACGGTGGTCTCCTCAAAAATTCTTGGTTTTTGCCAAGTATATATCTGATATGAGTGTTGCATGCAAGATTAAAACAAGACACAATTATTATCATGGTCCAGCTTAGTTGTGACGAATTGCGAGTGGTTGGCGCATACATCTACAATTCTATATCATTGCTTTGAATGAACCACAATAGCTCAGATATTGTGAAAATCCCCTTTCTCTCCATCCCACTTAGAGGTAATTATAAACATTTGATACCTTTTGGCAAATGATTTTTGACATCATATCTGGTCTATTAATTATATTCGGATGTTAGTTGCTCCTGATTGACTCAAATCTTTAGTTTAACTAATCTTCCTTGAAGTCTGATTGACTAGGCGCCTGGATATTTCTTTCAAGTCAAACCATAATTGCCTTTCAGTTACTTTTTCTGTTGATGGAAGATGAAACCACAAATGGTTTTGATTCCTTGGGTCCAGTGGGTCCAGTGTCCTCGGGATATATCTACGAACTTGTGACTTATGAAAGGACTATGGAACTGTAGCAAAGAATGATAGAGATAAAAATAGCAATGCAAATGATACTTAGTACAAGCAGTCAGAGAGGAGAAAACAACAAATGAAACAGATACTACTGCAAAATAAATCTGTCTATAACTTAATTATGGGTTATGAAAAATACAAAATGAAGAACTTGAACAATGCTTAAAAGGTGCAATCATCAACTGATCCACTCCACTCAGGGAGCATGTTGAACTAAATTGTGTGTTTGCAGACGTATTCAATTACTGAACAGCCACTATACATTTACGGTAAGCCTGTTCCGTTTGTAGAAAATTCTTATACTTTGTCATATGACAGATATGATAGATGCGCAAATAGTTTACTGCAGGCTGTATGAAAAGTTAATATTATGAGTCATCCATCAGCGATCTAATCGTCACTAATAAATTACATTCACCGACATTGATGATCACATCTTTCAAATGTTCGAAACTTGAACTTGAGTAAGTATGAAACTTGAAGCATGAAAAACTGAGTCACTGACATGGTCCAGGAGTAGCGGTGGCAGCACAAAAACATTTGATTTCCCGTCCCCAGTCGGCAGAACCACCAACACGTCATCTATGTCGAAAATTTTAGAGATTGCGGCGTCCACCTCATGAGAAATAGCGAAATTAAATTTGTTCAGAGCGAATGGACTTGCCATGACTGGGGTAAAAGTCCAGAATAATCGATTTTCCCTCCAAAATTCTCAGAACGAGGCTTGTATCGCGGTGTCGCCTTTGAGGGATTGTGCGGAGTACCTCTAGAGAGTTTTCACGTGACCCGGCGTAATGGCGACAACTCTGGAATTGTTGTTGAAACTTGAGAAAAGTTGAAAAGTGTGTAATCGAGCGCATTAACGTAGGTGCGGGATGTTTTAACCACCTTTAGGTATTTTCGAATCGATCGAGACCGTTTGGGAGGCCCGGGGTGATTTTGCTCCCTTCATTAGGGACCCTGGAAAGTTTGGATCTTGGGATCTGCAAGATTTTGTCAATACAAGCTTCCACGACTGAAAGGCTGAAGCGACGCAGGAGCCAGGCGAAAGGAGTGGCACGGCTAACCATCGGGTACAAGGCAAACGAGGCGTGTTCTCGGGGTTTTATGGGTATTTGGTGCACGTAAAGTCAGCGTCGCTTTCAAAACAAAGGGCTCAGACGATTTAATTCAGTGATTTCAAAACGAGATAAGAAGAATACAAACGTAAAGATTATCAACAACGAAACGTTGAAAGGGCGTGTGACCTGTCGAAAGAACACTGAGGAGGGGGTCCAGATGTTTATTAAATGTTGACTAAATGTTGACGATTTTAGTGTCAGCAATCCTGAACTTGGTGGGACTAGCATTTTCTTCGTTTCGAAGGTGGCCACCAAGCGTCTCCAAGCTACTTTATTCTCACATTGACAGCTCATTAAATATCCATGGAGCGCTCGACTTGGACTTGTCATGATATGCCCTAATCAGGGATAATTGTACTACATGTACTATATAGCTGCTTTAGCTTTTCCTTGTTTTCATGGGCGGCTATTACGCCCTAATTTTAGATACGTCTCTACCAAGCACGAACTCTTAATCTCGTGGGCTTTTTCGTGGGCTTATTTAACCTCGGAATCCTGAAGCAACAAATGCTTATGTGGTCCGAGGAGGTAAGCAGGAGTTCGAACCTCTAGTGGCCATCGCCAAGCCCTTTCGAGGCGAGCACGCTAACCACTCAGCCACCACCTCTCTTATGCTTCATTTAGGTGAGCGATTGCTTGCTAGTCGGCCTTTTTTTTGCGCGGATGATGACTGCTGCAGGCGATATAACTTTATCACTCCCTGTCAGTCATGTTTGAGGGCATTTCATTTTGTCACGAAAGATTAAATTTTGTGATCACTGGGAATTGAAGCCCCTGTTTGTGTCTATTTCTCAATGAGGCCCGGGCCAGCACCCTGAGTGCATAGGTTCTTTTTGTGTTTCGCACAATTTTCGTTGGTTTTTGTTGGCATTGTATTTCTTTGCCCTTTAACACGTGTCTCGGAGTGACCCACACGTGGTACCCGTTGCTGTTTCCAACGTAGTTTGGTGATTTTGTCCTTGTCATTTTGTGTTTTGGGCAATTTTGCTTGATTTTGTTGGCATTGTATTTCTTTGCCCTTTACCATGTGTCTCGGTTTTACCAACACATGGGCGGGCACCCGTGGCTGTTCCCCACGAGGTTTGGTGGTTTTAGTCTTTGACGCGACTCGCATGTGCATGCGCTCGCCGCTTAGGTAATGTTATTGACGCGTGTCGGTGCTTGCGGATACGCCGCTTTGGCGATGCTTCTTGCATCTCTGCGGATGATGCGTGCAGTTATTTTCCAAATGTTAGGGGCATCGGTTTGTAGACAATCCCAGCAATTCACAACATGCGTGTTGCTGGGCCCACCGAGACGGCCGAATTCGCCATCACCCGTTACTTGGTCAACGACCAAGGAGCGCACGTCCCTCCCGCTGCTGAAATTAAGATCTGGACTGGCACCTTCATTGAAATAGCTCACTTCCTCCCCTCAATCCCCTCAAAGAGCAGCTTCCAACGGTAACACAGAGGGCGGTCGCCACGCATCTAGTGACAAGCCCCGCCCCCGCCATAGTTCATAGTTCATTTGCAGGCCACCGCCAAGCACAGAATAGTGTATGTTATCAGTGGTGCAATGGGCCTAGCAACTATGAACACGCGTTCCCTTATGCAGGAGACGACAGCGCCCTTCCAAGGTGGAAGTCTGACGTCAACTGACGCTACATTATAAAGCCCAAATATATGACTTTTGCGTGGATCCAGGTTGCACTGAATTCTTTTTACAAACTGATTTATTCATTTATTCATTTAATGTTTGATTAAAATCGTAATATAAGGTTTTAGCTATTTGATGTTGTGAGTTTTTAGCCCAGGGGGAAGGTCCCACCAAAGGAGTTCTCACGTGTTTAGCACCCAACATCCGATTATTTTATTAAGCGCATGTTATTGAGACTATTTTATACTGTGTACACATGCATTTCTGCAAAGGAACTAGTTGCATGTCTTCTTCTTTGTCTTATTTATAGTAGGAGCTACTTTTTATTGTCATTTTTTATTTCTTTGTATTTTTTTTTATGTATGCTATATATATTGCATGTAGGGGGGTTTATTTTCCCCACCTTTGCATACATTAACCTGTTTACGGTCATTTTTCCATATTTTCCGCCAATAAATAGCTTCTTGGCCTTTTCAATACAACTCGGCAACGGGAATGACTTCTGTTGTTTTTCCGTAATAGGACGCATCACTCCGATCATCAGAATCCAGTACATATATATGCATAATACGAATCAGAGTTTAAGGCAATGGGGAGCATAAATAACGTTATACTAACGTTGCCTGACGTTACCACCATGGTAACGTTAGATGACATTATTGCCCCCATCCTGAGTAACGTTAGATAACGTATTTAATAACGTTAGGGAAGGTTACCTATATGTGTCTCCCACATTTGCCTAACGTTTCGTGTTTGCTGGGTGCAAGTGCTGCCAACAATCTCAAAACTCCAAGTGAGCGCATGTGCAATGGATTACAAATTTGCGATATACTAGCACTCGATGCTCTTGCTGCTGGACAACGAACAGGTCAGGGTCTGACAATAGCCTGCGCCCTCGGATAATGGCTGATGAGGCTGATTTTTCTATCCAGTCAAACTTCCTGACTTCATGCTTTCTTTTTTCTTAATAATGTATGTCCTGTAAGCCTATAATATGTCATGCTAGCCTTGGGGAGTATTAATTTATGCACAGCACCCAATTTTGTATTCCGGGGCACTTCCCGACCTTTGTCAATTATCATCGCTAAATTGCTTTACAGAGTTTCTAAAACGAAGCAGACTACAAGTCGCCTTAGAAACATAAGACAATGAGCAAAGCGATGACCTGAATCTAATGAAGGAAGAATTTGTCACGTCTGAAGAAACAATTCCTGCGCCCCATCTGAAACAAGGTGAAGAACTTTTAAAAATTAATTGTTGATTGGTTTTGGACTTGATATATCATTTTCTTGAAAGCTCACAATCCCAAAGCCGCTCGAAAAAAATCGAAAAAACGCTGATAATTCTCATGAGTCCGAGGAGTACCGAGTGTCCATGATTACCCGTTTTGATTCTTTTCTCTTTGGTGTGTATGACATTGACAGCTGACATTGACAGCTGCCCTGGGTCGTGTTTTGCGCACTACTAAGCTGTCTCCGCGAAGGCACATCACGCCTCTTTGGTTGGTGGTGGCGAAGATTAACATTGAGGAGAAAGGGGAATAAGGAGAATGGGAACAACGAGAAGACGGTATGGATTACAGAGAAAACGACACTGACGACGATTATGATGACGACGATTATCATCCGCTTAAGCCTCTACTCATTTCGCGAAACAATCGGACTATCTAATATATCCTAATAATAACCGTCAATGCATGGACGTCATTTTCCCTTTCCATTTTATCCTTGCATATTACATACATGCTTATTCCGACACCTGCCAAGTTTAACATATAATTTATATGTACTGACGGCTCTGGAGTATGTGTTATGTTTTTAATTGCGTGCATGTGAAACACTGATTGGGCTTTGTAGTCTTTGAAGTGCACATTCGTATTAATTAAGGTGCTGCTTATTTCGTCTTTACTAGGCGTTTAATGTCGACTGAAAGCCTCCACCCATTCATCAATAAAATTGCTTCTATTTTTTTCCAGCAATTATATAACAAATAATAAATCTTTCTTGATCTAAATATTGATAGTCAACGAAAAGCATGTCGTATTGCACCACGTACTTATTATACGCATCATGTTTCACGAGTCTGTATACCATGTGTAATCATACTTAATCGTTGCAGGGGTTTCAAAAAAGCAATGGATAATTACCTAAAGAGGTTTGATCTTTTAAATATGCTCAAGGATATTGATGGGCTTCGAAAATGATAAAACAAGTTGAGTTAATACGTAGAGAGGATTGTATGTAAAGCCCCAATTGGATGCATAAAACCTCAGATAACAAGAATGATTTCTTACACAGCGCATGATATTCTTGGCAATGTAATTAGGAGCCTTTTAGAAAGTCATTTTCATTGATTTGTACTCCAAAATTCTGCATTGAGATCGTTTCTATCTGGCTTACACAATCATAGAGGAAGACTAATTTTTCCTATATGACACAATTTCCCTGGTCATGTTGGTATCCAACCTGTCTAGGATCCTACACTAATTAAAACGAGTAATCATATAGACCAACCCAACTTCAAAGAGTAGAAGCTCAGGAAAAATGTACGCTACAAGGATTCGATGTAATTGTACTGTTTTAATATACTGGAGACATACTTTGCTATTTGTGGGATAGGTGCCTGCCTGGCTTGATTAGTGTCGAAAGTGCAACTGAAGTTGGAGTGTCGGTAAGTAAGATGGTTCAGAATGTCAGTTGTCAGATTTTCCCGTTTTACTATTATATTATATTTATGATATTATAATATTATATCCCTTGGAACGTTTAATTAATGGAGAAACAAGTGCTTGGCTGATGACTAGTTTAAAGAGGACGAGGTCCAGTTTAGCTTTTCCTTATTGTTTAGGATAATGGGGGATGCTCTCGCCGTCAGCTCGGCATGAATTTTACATCAGGAATCGCGCGTGCGTCCGACTCGCTAATCGTGTTAAGTATGCTTGGGTAAAGTGATCAGGCCATTATTAAAAATGAGCTCCCATAAATGGTATAGGTGTAGCCACTTCTGGAAAGATATGAAGAGGAATTAGAAGTGTATATCATATGATATATGTGACCCAGCTGATTTACTGTTGTTGCTTCAATTGATCTTAGGGCTCACACAGCAGTCTTTTGATTTGCAGATAAACTTAATCCCCGCCTCAATGTTTCCCTGATTGACACCTGTGACTCCATCCCTTTAAACGCTTGTTTGGTTTGGCATCACTCGCTTTCTACTCGGAAAGACAGATCCCTGCAGAGACGCAGGGGACGCGAATGAAACGACCGTGATCATAGTTCGTTCGAGGTCGCACCACAGAGGTTCAAAGGAGATCTGTACATGTTACGATCACAGAGCCGAGGATAGGCTATGACTCTGAATCGTGCGGTTTAATTCAGGTGAAAACAATCAATGCGCGTGCTTGAGATAACCAAGTGACATCAAAGCACCAGGATCGCATTCTCATTATTGGAAGCTACATGCAGACCAGGACCAAGGTTATTTAATGAAATGCAATTGTGGGGATCGGTATTCGTGGCTGCCTAATAAATCCTAAGAAACCCAAACGTCTTCAGATTCAGAATTACCCTGAACCGGGAGGCGATTTTTTTTCTCGTACGAACTTTTCACCCCAGACAGCCAATCACGGGCAAGATAACAACACCAAGTTGTTCCCATAAAAAGCAGCCAATCACAGCCTTTGTTGGTAATTTGCAATGTTTATAAACAAAGGAACACGTGTTCTGACTTGGTCATGCTTGATAGGCGTCATTTCGTATACTGTGATGATGACGACTCTTGCAACTGCACTAGTTAGCCTACATTATTATTTAGTATTGTAGTATATTACATGTATATAATTGTTGGTTTGCAATTTAAACTTGATCCTTTATATCAAAAATAAAACCTACTTTTTGGATAATAAAAATTGCTCATACTATCTGTAATACATAATATGCATTATTAGCGTAGGAAAGATTCAAATTTTATTGACATCAAATACATCATATGCATGTAATTCATCATGATCACTTTGAGGAGTGATTCTTGCCCAAAGCAACATTTTTTTGCAACTGATTTGGTAAGATTATGACATGTCATCTTTTTTCTTGGTGGAGCTCCACTTCTTATACATTCAGCAGACACTACTCCATCTATGTTGGCAGCAGCACACGGACGACCAACTTGATTTCGTTTTCGATCCGAGATGATCATCTTGCGTCTTCGTTTAGATTCAGGTTGCACCCCAATGCGCTTGAAGGAACTCAACGAAGCACCGAAAATAACGTTTTCTTTGAGGAATTCCTGATTGCAAATTGAGCAAAGTACAACAGACGCCATGACAGTCGACACTTGTACAAGAAAGATGTTCGCTGATTGGCTGATTGAGCGCTCATTGTGTTGTCACCCGTGATTGGCTGTCTGGGGTGAAAAGTTCGTACGAGAAAAAAAATCGCGGGCGATATGAGCAAGAGTGGTAAACACATGTACAACTCAGACCTATTGATCCGAATGATGAGATAATCATTGGCGCTGCTGCACTCTTGTGACCAAGTGGACACTTGCTGAGACTTCTCAGGGAGAATTGTGAGAATGAATCCTCAAATAAAGATCTGAATCCCCATTCACAAAACGTTATCGAAAGAATGTGATTGTTGATTATTATGATGATAACGCCTTCATTCAAATGCATCCCCTCAACTTCCCTGTAATCATACGATATCAATCGACTCGTTTTTATCAGATATAGTAAACCAACTTCTTGTTGGCTTACACGGTATCCGCAAAGATTTTAATAATAAAACAAAAATGGTTTTGGAACAACTTATGTGATTCATGTCCTGAAGATATGGAGGGGTCAAGCCATGGATAATTTTGAAAGTCAAAATTTGAATATGAGATTCAACACGGTATTCAATTGAAAGCATGCTGTCCGAAGATGCAGCATTATTGATAAAGTAGAACTTGTGCGCTGTGAGTACACTACACTGCGTAATCCTCCAACCATAGAGCTCTGCTGCCCTCCCTGTCAATCTCGCCCCGTTCCAGTACATGCATCCATCGCACAGCCGTTCAGGCGGTGTTAAGGTCACAAGGGCGAATTCTTACACGATGTTCAATTCTAGTATGGCTCTTCAAAGTTCAAACTATAACAATGTATTACACTCTTGGGGTAGATAATACACGAATATACATTCATCGTTGATGGCTGACAAGTATCAAATGACCCCTCTCGTTGCAAACAATCCGTTCACACCAAAAATACCAAGTTCACACCGGTAACAGACTGATACCATCAACGGAAGGCCTTCCAACTATACATGTAGATCCATGCTTTACACGCTAAATTGACGGCTTCCCTTCATCCACAAATCCAACATATAAAAACAGACAATTCCAATCCCACTACCAGTCAACAGTCTACAAGTACCTACTACAGACTACAGCAACCGACCCCGAGATTTCCCTGTGTTCATTTATCGTTGCAATTCACTCTCAAGGTAACATTGAAGTCGCTATGAAGTAATCAGACGTCGACCTTATTATTCTGGATCATTTTTTTTTAATTATTATGCATCTGTGTCTGGATATTAATGTAGAGGTAGAGTCACTACAGGCAGTACAGGGGTCTACTCTGGCATAAGGCGAATCACGGTGGCATCTCTATGTACCGCACTCTCCTCGATCAGCTCACTGCCGCCACCCCCCACCCCGCGATGTTCACCTCCGCAATGCGCACGCTGACATCTTGGGCTCTTTTTATGACTGACTCGTTGATGATGTCTGCTTGAGTGTAGGTTCCACCCCCATACTCCTGCCGCCAACAAGTGTCCTCATAAGGAGATCCTCTTTTGGAGCACAAACATAAATCCTCCCGTGGATGAGGCCCTCTTTTGGCACGCAATGAAAACGTCCAGCAACTCCCCCCTCCACTGGTGCAGTGGGTCAAGTCCAATGAACAACAACGACACAGCGCCACGGCGTCCGTCAATGCTAGAAACAGAGTAAAATGATGACCTTTTTCGCTATGCTCGCGTGGGCGTATTGTTCCACGGAGATAATCGTGGAGAATTATAGGGAGCAGTATATAGCAGACATCAACAAATAATTACCGTGATCATCTTTCCTCGAAAGGTTGACGCCTACGATACAGAAGAAGACCACGGTTTGGTCAGACCATTTATTACAGCATCGAGTACGACGTGCATGCAGAACATGGCTCCAAAACAGATCATACCATCTCCATCCCTCATACGGGCATCAGTTTCATTAGCTCTGATTGAATGGGTGCACAATAAACTAAGCAATCATTAACACGAACGCTGCGTTCATACTTCAAGTGGCTGTCCAAAGTGTACAGCTCATTCAATTCGCATTGCATGTCTGCATTCTATGGAAGTGTCCTATGAGATATACAACACCCGCTCCGCAAAGCGTTTCTCTGCGGCGTGAATCAAGGCTATTCACGCATGCCCTCCTCACTCACTGTTATCAATCTGCGATGACCGCGATGTTAAGGCCCAACTTCTGCTGTGTCGTTCAGTAAAATTTCTTGGAATGCGCAGGCGTTGAGCTCGACCTTAATTAGTGGCAGCTGCTCCGACGTCAGCCTTTTTCCCATCCAATTGTCGCATATTTCTCGTCCTGCAGTTTTGGTGGTTTTGTTGCTTCGCCCACCGACTTCTTTCACTGAGACCGATCCGTAATCAAGAGAACGTCCTGGTCAGAGTTATGCAGTTCTCTTAAGTAGACCTCCTAAGCAACAGACAAATCACTGAATATCACAGCGTCTCCTATATAATGGAACATATGCATACCCAGCAACATCATTGACCTCATTTAACAACCATGCTGTTCTTGTATTTTCATCTTTCATTTTTATTTCTAAATTAATATTTTTCCGTGTGTTGGAATTTGATTACATAATCGTAATAAAGTATTGACGTAACGCTAATAAGCGGTGGAGACACTGGCATTATTTTTTTTTTTTTAATTCATGGGTAATCTCCCATTGCATGTAGCGTTTGACATATTATTCTGTCACAGAAATTAGGCCTAAATTGTCCATTGTGCTTCGAAAACAAGGCATGGATTAGTTAAGCAAAGAAAAAAAAAAGTCGATTTTTGTTTGGATATGATACCTGTGCTTATGTGTCAATGAACCCATCCCTATGTGCCCACCCTGTTTATATTTTGGGTGGTAATTGACCTCCAGAAGTCGTCAGTGAGACGTTAGGAATGGTACTGTGCTGGTTTGTGGTGAGCTGTGCTTCATCTTGGTATGAGGTTTCTCTTACAAGTGAGGTCATTGAGTTTGTACAGGTCAAGAAATTAGCTCAATGCTTGAGCACATAACCATCGCGGAGGCGATATCCCCAAGTAACTCGCCTTCTTCGCCGTGTCATGTGTGTTGGTTGTTGGCCCATTATATACTACATGTGTTCGAATTACTTCATCTGGCGACCGGATAGAACTCGGAGGGGTTTCTTATGAGTACCCTGAACAGCAGAGAAGTAGTCATATAGATAGGCAAAAATAATGGTGATCAAAACCTGCTGCAATTCGTTCATGACATATTGCAGGGACACTTTTTTCACTTTGAATCTTTTTTTATTATGCCTAACTACTCAAAAATTTATACCACAAAGAGCACAACAAATTGATGATTTACCCAAAAGGTGCATTAATCTTTAGCTGACACTAGTAATCATACTTTTATTTGGGTGATTTAGATGAAAGAGATTTTGTTGCACCAGCATGACCACCGGCGTTTATAACTTGTCATCCTGGCTGATACTATATGTATATCTAGAACGAAGCAACACTGCGACATTTGATTGCAACTAAATGAAACATGACGGTGTTCCTAAAATTGATTCTGAAGCCGACGACGAACCATAGGAGAACCGAAGTGAGTTTTTGATTCCGTTTTTCTCGCGCACTTGAAATTTTGTCAAATCATGCCCTTCGCTTCAATTTATCCCGTTTGCAATGGGCATTTCGAATGGTTCAAATCATTCGATTATTGCATTACATAAGAACACATTATCCATGGGTCAAGGTTTATCTTGTGTGGTGTCATTGACATTGCTATGAATCTCATTAACAAATGGCCCCTTTATTAAATTATACTACCGCTTCAATTCAGCCCACTGATCTACATCACACAAGGTTACAGTGGTGACCCCCAGCACTGATACCTTTCATGTGATGGAGCTAAATAACTCTGAAGGTACAATATCAAGGATGGGTATACGACATCAGAGAGTAAGCTAATACAACATCAAAGACTCTCGCCCACTTATGGCAAGCAGCAACAATTCTTCCCTCCAAAACAGCATTTTATGTTCTCTTTGCAGACCCTGCTTATTCGCAAAGCCCACAGCAAGAAGAATCTACACCAGGGAGTTATAATGTTGTTCTATTTGCAAGCCTGCGGGCAATCAGGGTGTGGGGGGATCAGGGATATAAGGGACCTTGTGCTTAAAGATGTGAGGATTCAGGGAAGTATATTTCGCATTGATCGTGTGCATACGAAATGGAGGATTAGGTCTCCCGCAACGTCATCAGCGAAGAAGAGGAAGATTTCATCACTTTCGAAGGACGAAGAGCATGAAATGGATTACGCGCATTTCAATCTTGCAGAGAGGCACTGCTTCAATGTTCTCAAGTTCTTTTATGAGGACACCTTCACGAGACGTTCACAAAAGGTGTCTCTCTTAATGATATTTTGATTTAATTAATAGGGTCGTGACACCTTGTACTAAATCTCGTTGTAGATGAGATTGAGCATAATCCGATCACCTGATGGACGCGTTACTTCCAATTCTTTTTTTGCGTTGTATTTTTTGGTTGTATTATTTTGTCAAGAGTCTTCATATCATAAAATTCATTATACTTTTGAATCCCCCTGTATCAACTATGTACAAACTAGTGCATGGATATTATCCGTGGATATCGGTTTGGGGTTCAGTCAATGTAATCGGTGGACTAGAATGTTATGTAACACCAGCTGACATTGACACCTCTTCTCCAATTAGGGATGGCATTGAGTGTTTCATTATTCTGATATTCGAGATCTCCATTAGATCCTCACAGAATACTCGGAAGCAGAACAGTTCTTTGATTTGTCAGCGGAGTCCTCATTATAACCAACACATCCTCAAATGAAGCATCACATGTGAAATCTCCAATGAGATATCTTTATCCTGCTTTTAGATCAGGCGTCCATGAATGATGATTCATTTTGAAGGAGAACTGCTCAATTTACAGACTCGATGGCGATGCTGTCATCCCCATGGGGATGCATTGAGCATTTCCACATGTCTCAGGCATTGCTTCAATAACATCGTGCGAACATATGACAGGGAGGGGAGCAAAACTATTTCATCATAAAGTTAGGGTGCCCCATTTATATGGTCAGGGAACAAAATGGGGAACCGATCAGAACGACTGTGATTTTAGGTTTAGAAATTTGGCCTGTATATAGGACAGCCTTCATGGTGGAATCTATTTCCTATATAAACAGGCCAAATTTCTCCATCTAATTGTAATATCCCTTGTGTGTCTTTTGTGCTACTGTGTACGTGTGGTAACCGTGAATAGTACTGGCAACAATTCTAATTAATTTTCAGCGTGTTAAAGCAAATAGTCACAGGGTAATTGAAAATTCACAATCAGATGTGCGGGCAAAACAAGTATTACGAGGGACAGAAAAGAAAAGAAATGAAGAATGAGAAGAAGTCATTTATTTCCTGCTACATGTAGTATTTGTGGGACTCAACTCATCTCCCTGTCAATCTGCTTCGCCATAAAATATGTCCCATTGGGCCACAGGCTTATCAAACACCCTTTTGTGAATTAAAGCACCAAAGTTTTGATTTTTATTTTAGTTTCCACTGTAGGTCTTGTGAATCCTGTTATTGATAGACGACTTGTCCTGAAACTGTGCAAAATAGGGCAGCTGTGCACATTTTGAAGCAAAAACATCATGAGCTAACTGAGTCAATCCGTTGTTTAAAACTCAAATGTCCTTTCTATTAATATCCTTAACATACATTTCCATTTGAACAGCCTTCTATCCTTGTTATAAATGCAGGTGCCAATCACAAGGCCAGAAATAGAATGAGTGCGCTTCCTCCAAGGGTTCGAAGTTTGTTCTCAAAACGATATCGCATGCATGCAATATCTTAATCACGATGCCTTATAACAGCGTAACAGCTGCATTGACCAATCACAGGCCGCATACGCTACTTTTAACTAATGACCGTCGATACACGAGCAATGACCACTGCGCGTGGCTGTTCCATTAATCCCTTTTATGCAGCAATTAAACGTGTTATGAAGGCAGCCATCAGTCTTGATCAATTCCGTGCTTATCGATTAAATGTCTGTCTTATTGGCTGCCAGGCTGCCAGGACAAAGCCGATGATTCCGGATCAAGTACAAAGTTAATGTCTCAGCTGAGTATGCCCCGAAAACTGAGACGTTAGCGATGTGACTTCCGGTTGAGCAGTGAATTCGATGCTTGACGGGGGGTTCCTTTCTCCTTGATTCCGCATTTCTTCCCGATTCCTTTCGACTCAATTTATCACAGAACGCTTCGTGCACAAGTGAGGGCTTTTTAAGTAAACCGAAAAAGAAGTTCCACTTGCACACCTCGTGGAAGACACTTGATCCTGTAACTACCTGTGAAAAAACTCTCACGCCCACCCAACCGTCCGTATCCCCAGGGGAAGAAGCAACTGCAAACACTCGATAATAATTAAATATTGCCTGACGCTACCCTTGATTCACGATGACCTGAACCACCATAACCAGCACATCAAATGTAAGTGTGTAACTTCTCCTAAAAAGTTGAATGTGCTGTACATCATGGCTTTAACCTTGGCCCCCTTCCTTTTTCTTCTCTATGTTAATGATTTCCAGCAAACACGCAATATATTGTAACACCACCTTTATGCCAACGACTAAAGCGCCTTTTATCTTGCTACCAGCTGATCCAAAGTTCAATATATTCCACCGAGATCCCCCATGCAATGGCGCCTAATATTATTTCTAGCCTGTCTGCATTGTATATTTACCTACATGCAATGGCATAATATTATATATATATCATCTGCGCAGCAGTGGAGACGATACATTGAAGGGATTGCATTCGGTGTTTGGCACTGTTAGAATTATAATATAAACCCTCGCCCTCTCTTCCTTTTGTCAGATTGGCTCAGAAAATGGAGGGACTTCGAGGCTAGAAGTAATCGCAACTAAAGTTTTAAGTTTTTATTGCGGCATATGGTAGTGTCAGTACTCGCTCAGTGTCCCAGAAGAAAAGCACGGTAACCTTCAAGTGCATTGTCCGGGTTTTAAACTTTTAACAGAAAGGGGGGGGGGTGGGGGCGTTTTCGAGAAAAGGTTATGGTGTTACTTCTTGGAGGATTTCCTTGCTGAGTTCACAATAAATTTGATAATTGTTTTGAAATGACTCAGCATGCATGTACATGTAATTATTATAAGTATTGTTTACCAGGAAAGGTCAATCCTTGTCCGAATTTATTGTAAGATCAGAAGCCATTTAGGCTTCAAGACTGCCACAGCCCTCTCCTATCGGAACACCTGACGGGATAATATGCGGGTTTCTAAATGTATCCAGCATATACTATTTGCCAAACTACGCCAAACGGAGACCCTCATGCCCATGGCAAACACCTCATAGGATAGGAATAGTACGTCATTATATTATTCGTACCGTCTATCAGCAGTGTCGTGTCTTCGTCGATGGCATTATATTATATTATTATATCCTCCGGTGACTGCGATGATTTGGAAAATGACTGGGTTCAGTCTTATTAATGATTATACTCTGCTGGAATATTTCTGTGGCATACACGTATAGATGTGCCCAAGTGCACCACTCCTCTGCATGCATTAATCGATTCCACTCTATGACAAAACACTTCACCTGTATCGAACTACACTGAAGGGGTTGAGTTCTAAAGTAATATATTTATAATCATGATTAACTGCAGTCTTTGCAGTTTTTCTGTGTACTCAGTTAGTTGTGTGTTATGAAAATCAAGAAACTCGGCGGTACCAATTCATCAGTATTTTGGGTATGTATTCCATTAAAACAAGATATGGCCAATAGCAACTCGTTGTAGCGACTCCACTTCTACATTTATTCTCGGACACAGCTGAAGATACCCAAAGGTGATCCGAACTGTGAACTTTGTATCTTTAATGCGAATGGACTGTTTGTAATAGTAGGGGTCATTTGGTACTTGTCAGCCATCAGCGATGGATGTATGTTCGTGTATTCTCTGTCCCAAAAGTATAATACATTGCCATAGTTTATAGAGCCATACTAGACTTAAACATCATGTAAGTGTTAATTAAAGCCATGTGACCGTAACACTCGTCCCGCAAAAATGAATATAGTTACACGAGTCTTAAGCAGCAAATTTCCATGCTTTTACTATTGAAATTCAGATGCATCACTCAGTCATCACTCATCACGTAAATCAGTGCGAGGTCACCTAGATGGTAATTGTGACACCTGCCCTTAGATATCACCTTCCCAAGCAAACAGACAATGCCTTAATTCAATATCATAATTGTTTCATGCAATTAAATATAGTGTTGTCCTTTCAGAACCATATGCTATGCCATCCAGTGTGTATTATTAATTCATATTTACATTTTGTTATGACATCGACATTCGTGTACTAGCATCACATGTGTTCGGGTAGTGACTGATTTATAATTGATAAAACTTTTATCTGTGCATAAATGTCGTGAACGTGTATTTCATAACTTTAATCGTGATCTTATGTAAGCCATTTCAAGATATATGGAACTTTATCCTTTCTGTCGTTTGTGACAGACTACATGTAAAGGCTGAGAGAAAAATAAAATGGCCGCCATTTTCCGGGAGAAGCCAGCAAAATTGAAGATAGTATATCATTTCAGTTGATTCTTGAGGCATGATATGATAGGATACTGACATTATGCACGGAGAGTATATCTGTGAATGACGTGGGACTGAGGAGTCGGATGCGCCATTTTCTGAACAATCCGAAATGGCGACGAAGATGACCCATGATTTGATGTAAACAGTTTTAACCCAATGCTGAGGTTATCCCATTCATGTATTATCGGTTGCATATTCTTCTGCATTAGACGAACTGATTCAGAAACTGGTTTATTGCCAATTAGCGAGTAAAATTACGAATAGCCGATAATCTATCAGCTTTGTAGAGTTGCAATCTAAGCAGATTCATCACATGGTACCCGATCAACATTCTGATACCACTTTGTTGACATTGTGTGCATAAATGTTATTATAGGAAGCAAAGGAAACGAAATAATTAATTATTTTAAAAACGCATAAGTAAGGGCACATGTTCATGCAAATTTGCAAAGTAATCATGTTTCCCTCACCTTTGACCTTCATTACATTTCGACCGCAGTATATACCTAAATTGTTAGCAATATTGGAGAAAAAATTGCGCCGTCTACAGCGTTATCTATTAGATATTCAAAGTACTCCAAACCATCATGAAGTGACCATACCCTTTTCTCCGATCTCTTTGGCCCCCGTCTGTTAAAGTCAAGTGAGACTGAGATTGCTGGCAGCATATCACCTCAAGGTCAAGAGCAGACCAATTAGTTTACTGCAAAGCATGGCCTGTTCATCTGTACACCGTTGTATTTTGAATTTGATGAAAGTTGACTACAAAATGACGTTTTTTCCCCATGATCATTTGAAGCATGTGTGCATGTAGACAGTGCAAAGGTGAAGCCATTGCGCCCAAATATTACATAATTATTGTTAGATTCACGAGCTAGAAAATGTTTCCCATGAAGTACGAAGAAAGTCCACACGACGATTTATTGAAGAGAAATAAATGAAAGAACGAACGCCAAACACACGTGACCGCATCAGTCTGTTTGGTCGGACAACATCGAACCCTGCAACGTCATGGCGGATTTCATGCGCCCCAGTTATGCGTCACGTGACAGTCTATTCATGGCCACTGCTTGCAGAAGGTTTCAATCCAGCGCTGAGACCACCTGCTTGTTGCCAATGACAACAATGTCATTGGCATCTTCTTCGTGTTTGCGCTCGCAGCACTTTTGTCTGAGCTCTGTGCCTCCTGTTTGCAAAGAGTTCGAGCTCCCTCTCAGGGACACCGGGAATGTGGTTGTCCGGCACCGGATGCTGTCCTGGTGCCAACTGGAGTTCCTCGCTCCTGCAGTCCGCTGCGTCCTGCTCCAGTAACACGACACCCGACTCACCAGCGACTGAATGGTGCTGATGAAGCTGCTCCGGAAATTCTTCGACATAAAAGCATAGACGATCGGATTAATGCACGAGTTACTGTAGGCCATGATGGAGAATGCCTGGCGAATTGGTTTCAGATGACCGTAATGCAACTCGGACAAGACACCGAAAGACGTCAAGACGTTGTCAGTGAGCAGAGGACCCCAGCAAAGTACGAAGAGTAAGATGATGGCCAAGACCATCTTGATCACCTGGAAGATTCATTCGTCTCACTTTGACCTTGACGCAAAGGTCACGTACCTGCTTGCGCGTCTTGAGGTCATCCCTAGATGATCTCAGGCGCCAGGTGTTGGCCGTGTCTGGTTTCTGAGATCGAGGGTGTCGGGCCATGCTGACATACTCTTCGTTCGCGGCACTGCAATATAATGAGGATGTATACGCATCTAATGGCAGTGACGACTTGCTCTTCCGTTTTTGGCTAAATGTTTACTGCCACTAAAGAGGAATTATGTAGGGAAGAACGTGGCTCCATGCTCTAATAGAAGAAGTGGTAGTTCAGACGAAGCGGGTTTCGAATGACCCAAAAGTGGGAAAGTGATCGAAATTGGGGATAATAGGTTAACCTCGAGTCGATGTGACGGATATTTTGCCCAAACTGTGTTTCCCTCGGGGTTAAGCACCCGATTCTTTTATGTCCACCTTGCAATTAAGCGAATTATATTATTTTTAATTTGAAGGTTATTATGAGCAGAGTGGGAACAGTTGTTGCTTTGGTTCACCTGGCCGTCTTTGTTTTGTTAGCCAAGACAACCATTTATACAAAATCTCCCCATTAGTTGATGTGTTGAAGTGATCTGAAATAACTCATTGCATCCTCAACGGTCAAAGCTTGATTTTAGATTCGGTTGTGGAAGTAATTGATTAATTTTATTGCAATCTGATGGACCTATTTTGCATAAGAGCCTCGATTTGCGAGTGCACATTCTCACGACGAATGTAATGTCACTCGTAGTTTGTTTGCATAATCCACAGAAATCAACATCATGAGACCACATGATGTCTTGATTGCAAGAACAATGCATGAGGAAACTATTACATGAACGTGTCATAATTATTTCTTGTGTTAGTGACTCTGAATTCAAATTAATAGCATAATACCACAATTTTCAATTGCAATTTGATATAATTATAATTCGTTGGTGACTCTGCAGCGCTACCCAACTGAGTGACAAGGCCTGTGGTTCCTCATGTCCTCAGGATAAAGGCCCCTTGGGATTTATCGATAAGAGTAGGGGTAAACTCCGCTTTCGGGCTTCTGTTCTGGCGTCCGTGCTACCCACTGGATTGGGTGGAGTCATAAAATCATACCGGTACTTGCGCAACCATTCACGTGAATCATAACCTCTCTAGAAACTCGACACGCCAGGGCAATATACCCAGTGATACAGCTATCCGCTTGAGCAGCCTCATCACGCACGTTTGACTCGGGAGATATGAAAGCATCAAACATTTATAGTGAGCCTTGGTTACAATGGGTTGCACCGCATAGTATCCCATGAAACCTCTGCTACAACATGCTGATATAACTACATGTACATACAAGTCCCCATAACACGATTTGCAGCGATAAACAACTGCGTGCGACATTTATCGTAACAAGCAATGTCAAGTTACACGGATAATTTGCTTGTTAGGTGGCAGTATTGTTAGCAGACTGATGAATGAGCTGAGTGGGTGAGGGTGGCTACCAGACGCCACTCTGTCTGTTTCCTCATGAATTTATTTAGATTCGCTTGTGTGTTTGGATTGACCGGAAGCGGAATTGAAAATCGTTCCTCTTCATTCGGTCAGTTTTTTTTTCTGATTAAATTATTCCTTAATTCAACCCACAAAGCTTTCGCCTAAATTCTCCGCTATTCCGTTGCTTTTGCAATTATAAATGCATCGTAATGGGAGCCTCTACAGCTAATCGTGGTCATAAATTAATACTGATGATAGCATATGATTATCCTCATTGATGCTTAAGTTTATACACATTGCAATTATACGCAATTAGCCATACGTTTAGAGCACATTTTCATAAAAGTCTAGGTTCTGAGTCGATTCCCCTCCCCCCCCCCTCTCAGTATCAGTTAACAAGGAAGCCTAGGTCGGCAATTGAATCCATTATTCGCCTATTTTGTTGCCAAGTGCAGAACGAGGTCATGAATCAGACCTTTGACTCTTGACGGTGGATTTCATTGAGGACACTCGGATCAACTCTCTGCAGATGCTGACGTAAGCAAATGTCATCAAAACGAGTGGAATCAAGAAAATACAGATGAGCATCCCAACCTGAAGGAGAAAAAGCAGAAGAAAAGTTGTCACGGGTGGAAATGAAAGAACAATAATAATCATAGGCTGTTGACTGACTCTGACCTCAAACAAGTGACCCTGCCAGGATTGTGGCCATTCCTTTAAGCACCAATCGCCTTTGATGTAATTGCCGACTTCTACAAGTTTCTAAGGGAAGAGAAATTATCGTTGTAGGTCATTATTTGAAGTAAATCAAACTCACCCGACCGAAGAGAACCGGAGATGAAATCACAATCGACATCAGCCATACCGCGCCAATGACTCTCCTGGCGCGGTGGTTAGTGCAGATGTACTTAGCTTTCATCGGGTGAAGAATCGCGTAATATCTGAAGACGTGAATGATTATTCTATTTCAGTACACGGAAAAGGATCCTTTACATACACAGAATAATTATATTCTGCACAACGACACCTGCCTGCCATCGAACGAATCTGTCTCTCCTCACCTTTTCTCTTTTGCCATATTTATTCATTCTGAATTTGACAAGAGAAATCCCGTTGGGCCTGAATAGTCGCTGAGCATAAGCCACCTTGACTAGCGGCATCGCAACCGAAATAACGAATAACGACGTTTTTTCCAAGAAGGCCGCAATCTTCCATTCATAGTGCTCAACTAGGCATTGATTGCATTCTCTCGTAATTGCAATATCTCATTACTTCGTGTTTTTCATTATCACTTTTTCCAATTTCAACAATGTCGAGAGCAGATTGTCCGTTCCTGTCTATCGTCTGTCAAGACTTTTCCAATATTCTACAGAGCGTCTATTTGTAACTGTCCATTTCATGCGAAGCTGGCCGTGACGAGGCTGATGAAAGCACGCAAAATCCGCCGAATCATCGAATGGGGAGGGGGGGGGGGTACGGCTCCTTTTAACGAAGCCCATAGAAGTATTGCTCAGCATTGAATCTGCATCAAACTGATTTTGTAACATTTCAACGAAATTGACATGCTTTGTTGTTAAATCGACATTTTGACGAAATATGCAGAGTAGCAAAATCATATACATAATTTTATACGCGACATACTTTGCCTGTTATTCATGCGTCAGAAAAACATAAGAAAATAATATAAGAAAACAAAAATCTAAACAAAAAACCTTTAATTAGAATTACTATGTGCATTTAATCATTTTACAATTTGATTAAGCTACCTTTATGTTGCAGTTTTGATTTGTTTGTTTGTTCGTTTGTTTGTTTGTTTGTTTGTTTGTTTGTTTATTTGTTTTTGTTTTGTTTTTGTTTTGTTTTTTGTTTTGTTTTGTTTTTTTCTGATTTTCTTTCACCTACTAAAACCTGTATATTGATTAATACGAATAATAATAATAATAATAATAATAATAATAATAATAATAATAATAATAATAATAATAATAATAATAATAATAATAATAATAATAATAATAATGATACTACTACTACTACTAATAATAATAATAATAATAATAATAATAATAATAATAATAATAATAATAATAATAATAATAATAATAATAATAATAATAATAATAATAATAATAATAATAATAATAATTATTATTATTATTATTATTATTATTATTATTATTATTATTATTATTATTATTATTATTATTATTATTATTATTATTATTATTATTATTATTATTATTATTATTATTATTATTATTATTTTATTTCACTCAGATTTGAGAACTTGATAATTATGTAACAAGCAATTAGATGAAAGAAAGCATAAAAAAGGCAGACAAGATACATCACTCTTTGATATCAAAAGAAACATTAAGGAACGAAGACGAGAACTAACGGAGACGGCTTTCAGACATAGGCCAAAGTTCATACAGAGGATGTAATCATCGGAGTGGGATGTCCCGGAAGACGTCCATACGTCTGGTTGGAGAGAAATGCGGTGATCCTGACTATACTGCTCACCATAATTGATTTGGGGCGTGTTCAGGTCAGCATAAATTAATTGTACATGTCACCCGTGCGATGACTGGCAACTGCGTCGAGTGCATTTGGTTGAATGAATGTGAGATATTCGATGAGCAAATGGGGATGATTTTCCCAACTATTCGATTCCTGGAACGATGTGTGACCTTCGACGGAGTCTTTTATACCTCTTTGTGTCGATGAACTCCCTCTTGAGTGTTATGTTTTTTGTTTGTGGATCGGATCAAAACTTCCATGTAGATATCCCATAAGACAAATATTAGATGAACTTCCGCTTCCGCCGTTAATGCATTGTTGGCAGACAATAACCTCATCATTTCTATCGGGAAAAGAATTATTTATACGCCTATCATTGACACCCGATTCCCCGCAGTGTTGAGAATTCGAGGAACAAAACGGTGTCCAGAGAGATGCGTGCGTCCAACCTTTCATTGACAGAATTGTCCCTTCTCGTCTTCATGCCGATCTAAGGAATTCTATCTCGCAGGTATTGTCGCTTACTGAGGATCAATGGCTTCATTGGATCATCGTAGCATCACTTACAAACAATACGTTTCTAATTTTTATACAATTAAATTAAATTAAATTGCGACTAATTAGCTGCTCCAATCCAGAACCTAATGTATCAATGGGTGGGGGAGGGGGGGGGGGGTGCGAATAAAGTGCATTTCCAAACACGTCTACGGTATCACCACACCCACCAGTGTTCCTTAATTAGGTCACTTACCCTATGCAGTGCATACATTATTGTTAATTGGGAGAATCCAAAGCAAAAGAAAGTCAGTTCTTAAATTTCTTATCCAATTGCTAACCCTCTTAAATGTGCTACATATAAACAGGAAACGTAATTATTGCTACTTTAGGAATATACCATGATTATAGAACCAAGGTTACAGGGGAACGATCACTAGGTCGCTCACCTTTCCAGACTGATTGCCGTTAGGGTCAGAATCGAACAAGCAACCGTCACCGACTGCAGGTAGTGAACCACCTTGCACAGGAACATCCCGAAGGTCCACGTGAATGAGTACCATTTGGCCAACTGGAAATAGAAAGAAAAGGCAATTTATTACCAGATACAAGTCAGAGATATGCTTTGAATTCTATGATTTGTGGCACATCAAGTCCTTTGTGGCCAATATTACTCTCCTTATCTTCAAGGCCCACATCATTCTTTTGCTTTAAATCGAATTTCTTTGACTGAAGAAGATGGAGCTCATTTTTCATGAAATTCAATCTCGACTGTCGTATCTCCTCTATTGTGGTAGGTAACGCCTTGTGGTCGATGATGTCTGTTGTTTGCTGTTTGGTCGTAGTTCAAGTAATAAAACGGTGACCGCTATTTGAAAGGAAATTGGACGGTGCTGGGGTAGTTCATCGGGTTGGATGTCAGAGTAATATTTGATACTGCTGGCTATGGTCTTTTAATCGATAACCCACTCATCATCATTATAGTAATCGGCGGTGCAAACCCAGTATGTTAATACCATGACCTTAGTTTGACCTTGGTTAAAGCGAGGGGAAACCGTGAATTTTCCGCTGTTAGGTGCGCCATCATGTTCTAACGACGTCATCGACTCTCTTATATCAGCATTGTGCCTTTCTTCTCATTGCAATCAATTGGTATCGACCCTAAAATAAGGACGCACTAATAATCCCACCCACCACTTGAATAACCAGAGCTGTTCTGTAGATATGCACACTAGCAGGTGGGGCCTGTGATTCAAAGAATAATCTGGGTCAACAACTTTGGTTGAGGGCGCATCCCGGTTTCAGGGCGTCCTGATCGAAGAGAGCATTGAAAACACACTTCTATCTGAGCACCAAGGTACATTAGACGAATCGGGAGTTTTATGTGGGAAATGTGAATGACTATGGTTCGTAGAAATGTGAGAGGATTATGCTTCTGTTTAGATGTCATTAAATCGCACATCCACGCGAAAGATTCGTATCTATAATGACACGGGGTCCATTCAGGCATTGCTCTTAAGCCGACGCCGTAAGACTTGAGCTGGCAATTCACAGAATCAATGAATAAACGCCGGAAGTCATCATTTTGGAGAATAACTTTGATACCAACATGATTGTTACTTAAAATATCTTAAAATATGTAATCCAAGTCCTTGAAGTGTCATTTGAATCCTGCTGATGACGCACCCAGAAGGAGTCTTCTCCGTGAGCAACCTGGCGTTAATTATGGCTCGTACTTCAAGGGAAGTTTTAACAACATGTACACTGAAGTAATTCGACTGATAAGGATAATTGTGATAATGATAAACATGTACAACACGGTCTGAGTAAGCTGGATGTTTTAGTCATTGAACGGATCAATGAATTCCTTCTTGATCAGGGGAAACTACATGTCGTGTTGTTTGCTACTATTAAACCTAGACAAGTGGACCGTATTTGCTGATCTGTTTGAATATGATTATTTTGATAAACCGAGAGCTTCAAGTGAGAAGGAAATGTTTGCTTCCGGAACCCAATTGATTTCTCGTTCTCCTTAGAAATCGTGCTCTCTGTTGTTCAAGACTTTTCAAGGGTGCTGCAGATTCGGTTAACAAAGCATGATGCGTACGCACTTCATCAAGTACCTCGTTACATGCGCAATACGCAAAATTAAGAGTCTTGCTCGGGCTGGTGAGGATTTCTCGGGGTAAGGTGTTATCCACCCTGGATAGCAAGGTAGGAAAGGTAAATTTGAAAGTAAACAGTTGTCACATAGGTTTCCTTAAGACATTCGACTCCAATCTCAATCCTGGTGGATTTCTTTTGTTTTCCTGCAACGTCCCAGCGGAATTTCCAGAACCACCCTATATGAAACACTAAATATGGTTCTTCATTTGAATACCCTGAGTAAAAAGATGTCGGGAAATTTTCGAAGCAGCTGGGTTAAGCTGACGATTCACCCAACCATTCATCAACCTCATGCAGTACCACATAGTTCTCGGCTCTATCAGAAAGTGGTATCGAGCGATGCATCATAAAAACAAGAAACTGCTCTCTCCATCCCTCTCCTCTCTCTCCCCCCCCCACCCCGTGTCAATAGACTCAACACCAACAGTAATGTCATGCAAACCGATAGTCTGCAACTCACACGTTATTCCAAACCACCACTATTGCTATTGCTTCTGCCTTCATATATACCAGACCCACATCGGTGATCATGCATGGGTGATATGAAAATATAAAAAGCGATATATACTCGTAACTCGATACTTCATTCTACATCTAATTTAGTGGTCTTCCTTATCATAACCATAACGTTTTATCCCCCTCCGCATCAGGATAGCATAAATCATGATTCCCACAGAAAGTTTTCTCAATGAGAGTACATCACAATATACATTGACAACATTATCAACGAATTTGGATTATTGTTTTCAGATGTTAAACTCATGGTATGATCCAGTTAACTCACTCAGAATTGGACGTTTATGATAACAATGTCCTAGGGTGGCCTCGTGATTATATCACTGAATAACCGTACAGTATGCAGCTATAGAATCCCTCGACCATCCAATATTACCATATACCGTCTCCCTCGCAACTTCCCAAATATAAACCAGTGCCATAATTATGTGACTCGCCCGTGCCTTCGTCTTCTCGACCGTTCGTCTTTCATTTTCGGACTGAAAATTCTGAACTTCATTTCATCAGCATTTCTTCCGGACATTTCATCTTTCAAAACATCCCACGGCAATTCACCCTCTTACATGTCACTCGCGCACATTTGTTACCAAAGTAATTTGCGCATTTCGACCTGTCAAGAAAGGACACCACTGAATAACAGAATTCTTACAAGAAAAAAAGCCTCTCCTGGTCGTGATCTATATGCCTTATTTGTACTCACCTGTCTGGTCTCCACGTGTTCAGGTCAGCGAGCTCTTCGCTCAGATGAATTATTTTGTCTGCCAGCGTCTGACGTGTCGAAGTCAGGCGGTGAATCGCGAGGCGGTGGTTTTTCCATACTTTGGCTTTTTCGTCTTGTATAATTTACAGGCCCTTTTGTATGGGTTCTGCTGACAACCAGATGCAATGATATGTGCTGTATATGTTTTCGCAGTCTTCCCTCTCGACTCAAAGCTTGGGGTCGACCAACATAATTACAAAACGCAAAATAACGTTTGAAGTTGCGCGTGAGGACTGACAAGAATTAATAAATTCAAACTAATTGTGAAAAGGCATACAATTGTACATGTAAATGCGGAAAAAAAGAGAGATAATGTTACATGTAATTATACCCCATCACCCCGCGAACCCTGCAGCATACGCGTGGAAGCATACAAGAAGTCACAATAATGAGGCTTATAACGGATCATAATGTGGGTAACAATACCTCAAGTACAGCCGACAAACAGCGCAATCACCAACGCTTCGTGAATGGCTAATCGTTTGGAAATCGACGACTCGATTCTTTGCTTGAGATTCAAGGTCATGCATGTTTTCCTTCCAAGGACGCTCAACGACCCACACGCACGCACGCACGCACGCGCCACTAAACATGAATACACGCAGATGCAAGGGCTTATATTCCTACCAGGTGCTTTCTAATTAGATTCAAACGTAAAAATGCTTCTTAATTTGACGCATATTGTGTTTCGGCTGTAACAGTGATTCATCACAGCCAGTCTTGGAAACAAATCACCTTCTTAATCAAGTTGTCAGTTTGAAAGAGTGAGAGGCACATTTCTCGTAATTCTACCACCATTTCACACCTCTGTATAAGGAGCATGGCACATGTGCATCATGGAGATCATCTAAACCTTAGTTCAATCTCGAATTGCGAACTGTCGCTGAGTAAGCCGCCAAGTACCGAATCCAAAGTCAACTTCGCATTGATCCTAATTAGCCAAAGTAAAACGGTTGCAATTGATCTAATTCGAATTGCATTAAGATTGCATCATTCATTGGAATTTCCTTCACGACAACCGCTCGATCAAGTGATCGGAAGATGTTTTCGAAATCGTTGCACGATGTTCATTACACCAAGTGCAATACTTAGTTACTTGAAAAATTCCGTCAAGAAATTCGGAGATAAGATGAACAGCTGTTCTGTGTCACCACTCAACAGTGAAATGGAATAGTGCAAGGTCACGGGGTATCATGTGTGGCCGTTCCAATGTCGAAATGGTCATGAACATGAGATTCAACGTTTAGGATTGTTTTCCTTCATCAAGGTCATTCAGAGGTTGATTGCACCCGGAAGTTGGCAGATCCACCCCGAATCGTCGGTTGTTGTTTTTTTCTTTCTCCAAAATAATCTCGTTTTCTGTGAGATAATATAATATCAAAGCATCCCCATTTAGATTGGATCAATTATATCTATATATTTTGTTCTTCACGAAGTAACATTACAGAATGGTTCGTTCAACCAGGTAAGCACTCATTCGTGTTTAATTTGTTTATGGGTTCATTTCATATAATTGTATGCGGTTAAAGGGGTCATCTCAACTGCTTGATGCTTGTTCACGCACACAATGAGAGTTCAACTCGTGAGTTTTAATTTCATGATTCATGAGGAAATGAATCTTGGGTGTTGCATCAAAATAAACCCATGTTGGAAGAAAAATAAGCAAAGCCATCGGTGAATTGAATGGCGAAATGTGTAATATTGCGTGTGGATGGACATGCGATGCAGACTGACATCACACATCGGTCGCTTCACAGTGGACATAACCTCAAGCAATATGGTCCTCTTCCATCACAAAAACTGAGTCCCATGTCCACATGCATCAGAGCACAGATCAGGCAATCTTCCGGAATTCCAAAAACACGGATATTTCAAGGATTCCGCTTCGCCAAACCGAAAGACCGTTAATCTTTGCCACTGTGTCATCGGTCTTGAGAGCTTTGGCGAGTGCTTTGCTGTGTTTTTGGTAGAGCAAATAGCATCTTACTAACGCATGGCGCAATTATAAGGTTTGCACGATCTAACTTGTTGGGTTCAATTTAGTTTATTGCCAAACTTCGTCGATAAACAACGGATAATTGAGCAATTAGCATTCACAGGAGACCACGTTCTTCGCCCTGAGATGCATGCTCAACATTGCCCACGCATACACACGGCAACCTAAGACTGCTGAAAATCCACCCCAGTCTAGTCGTTATAATTATACGGTGTTAACCATAAAGCACTCAAGGAAAAATGATCCAGGTCAGTCGATCCTGCAATGGCTTTCACACAATAACATAGGGGCACCATGGCGTGTAATTCGCCTACCTAGATCTGCCCTACGACCTGATTAGTAAACACCCCTTTCTCGTCCTGAAAGATGGAATTCAAGTTAATACCAAACATTGTCACTCCCTCAGGACTTAGTAACTGTTTCGGAAGAGGGGGCGGCGAAAAACCTCATTTCCGATGTGTTGATGAGCTGTTCAGCCAAAGCAATGGACGCTGGATCGTCTTCCGGTCAGCGAGTGCAATTTGATCCTACAAAAGGTGTTGAATTCACAGGCCGTGCAGACGATGTAGATTGTGGCTATATATAGATAACATAGATATGGAGGTTAGTTTATAGGTTTATTTGAGATTTCCATGCTATGGAGCATATTGAAGAATGGGCTGTTGGTCTGAATCCCTTGGTTCGAAAATCCTCTCTCCAGCAAACACACATGCATTTTACCAAGAACTTGTGTGCCCTGTTAGTTATAAGCGACAATTATCAGAACATAACAGTTTCATGGGGAATGATGTGTAAGAACTGAGAATGTCCAAGAACTCTAAAAGGAAGCGTGTCGTCTGCATTGTCTGTAAATGCTGGCCATTGAATTGTCTGTGACGTCATGCCCTCAGATGATTCACATGGCCAATTGAGGCCATACAACATATACCGATAGCTTCGATAGGTAAAATAAAACATCACGTGATGCTGGTATTGCCGTTTTTATTAAATACACCTGGCCTCATAATTATAATCAACGGCTCCCACACCGACTGCTAACCTCTGACATGTAAACCGAAGCAAACCCTTCAATTTCAGCTATTGCAACGTCCTTCAGGGCGCCGCTGATTGTCCTTAAATGTCGTCTTCACTCACCCTCCCTGCGATCGTTTGGTTTTGTTCAGCTCCACATGAAGTGTTACCCTGGACCGTCCGTTGTTTCCCCTGCGTGGGGCATTGTCAGCTCAATCTCAGCTGAGATTGTTTCAATGTTTTAGAATATTTTACTGTCTTGGAATCGATGGGAATGAATATTAGCGGATTTGTTTTAAATTATACCAAAACCATTTATCCGCATTTCTCTCCCACAAAAAAAAAAAAAAAGAAGACTGACCGTGTTTTAAGTTATGGGGTTGTCTTGTCGAAATTGCAAGAAACCATAAAATGAGAGCATTTTACGATTTTCATAATACACTGATGCACATCCCCTCCCACTGACTAAGCTGACAACAATTTGAACGAAACGGTTTATTTAGAATTGAATAACGTGTGATTTTGGACTGCTTATTAGTTGAGCCACCACGAGAATTGTCCAAAGCCTGAATTATTCGAGGCATCCCATCGATACGGGAGATCAGTGTTCGAAGGGGTTACCATCCCACCTTTCCGTCAGACATTGATACATTTCAACCAGGTTCGTTAACTGAACCTCTCTGCTAATCAATCCAAATACAACAAACAAACCTCTCCATGTTAATTTTATAATGTATCCCTGTAACGGAAAGTGGGGGTGTCTGTAATCTGGCTTACTTAGCACTTAGGTGAGATTATCGTGGGGAAGGACGGAAGGGTGTGAAAGAGGATTTGTTCCTCCTCCTTCTCATGTAGTCGCGTTGAGTGTAATCCTGGTGACATTAGATTGCTCTCAGGTTCAGGTGTCTCGGCTTCACTTTTCAGAGCAGATAAACAATGTACATAATGACCTCGTGAGAACTCAAGTTTTAGCAATATGATGCCTCATGTAATCGAAATATTATGGAACAAATGCACTTTCGGATAATCTCACACCGGAACACACCCTCCTCACATCATGATCGACTCTTTCAGCAAACCGAACGGAACATTTTGCTCCATGAAAGAGGATCTCTGTTCATTTCTGAGCCTTATTTTTAGGTGGACTGTATATGGGCTTTTGTGAATGTGGAGAGACCAAATATATGCTATTGACTCAGCTATGAATAATGTTCATGACAAATTATAATACGACTTTCTTCTTAGGCAACCTTCACATAATTAAGTACTTGCACGCTATATTTTCCATCACACTATTTTATGTTAACGGGTTCATTGTATATCGCAATACACTGATTATTGTATATAATAATATGTAATGCATATAATATATACATATATGTACATTGCATACAATAATAGTATAACAATAACCTTCTACTTTTCGCAAAAATACACGACACAATATCCATACGTATCAAATATCCCGCCAGTAGTTGTTGACTCCACTGCAAATAATCCGGTTCCAACTTTTTAGCCTGACTCAATGAAAGGCGCGAAATTTCAATCCGAGCGTCGCGGAATACTCGGTTGTTCACATGCAAAGGTTTAAAAAAATGGCATGAATATGATGATGAATACTATTTATTATACTTTCTTTTTCATTGAAAACGCAGCTTCGATTGGTGGCTAAGACTATAGAAGTGATTTCTGACACTGAAACTCAAATATTGACAGAAATTAGACTTTTATCATGATTTCCCTGGGCTTTAACTCTGGATTATAAATGTATATCGATAATTCTTTTGATTTGATGAGAATAAATCAAGCTAGAATACCCAAATTTTCCACCATTTTTATATAATAAGAATTTAAAACAATGCTATGCCTTCGGCCCCATTGCTAAGCAACGAAACGCCTGTACAGTTATTTTACTGTGATCAAAACAATTTATCGCAGTGCTGCCTTTCCAATGCCGCACGTGCCCTACTGATCTATCGGTACATATTATCCCCGTGGTGCAGTCTATCCTTGTAAGTTCGTTCAGAATGGCGGCGCTATGTTTGTATTGCCTGCTTACAATAGCAAGGGGCATGCAGTGGCGCATCCAAAAAGGCACCTGACACTATTTTTATTGATTCATAAAATAGTAAAGCCGAGTACCCTATGCTCAGATTCTGAACAGAGGATGCTCAGATAAGGCTCGGTCTCATTGGCTCCGACGACGAAACATTCTAACAGTTTGAACCAATGTCGGCATTTTTCTTTCTCTCGATGCCAATCAACAGACCTCATTTAGACGGATTGGCATTCTGACATTAAGGGTTGCAATCATAATAAATTATTTTGTCACAACAAAGTTTATTCGTGGAAAAATACACCGCTATTAGTATATTCTGAACTTGTTTCGTTTTGTTGCCTTTAGGTCCAAATCTTCGTATCGAAGTCTTATCATATAGGAATGAAGTATTCTTCTTCTATGCTATCTTTATCTTCTGCTTCTCGTCTGCTCAACTTCGTAAGTTTTCACATTGACATATTATTCATTCGATATCCGAAGCACCCTCCCGACGCTGCCTTTGAATGGACACAAAGAAATCTCGCTGTCAAAATAATAGGCTTTTCTCCTAGTATTATAAACAAACATAAGAGTCTTTCATCTCTCAACAGCATGGGCGTTGTCGGATTACCACCCGATTTTGAAGGCTATTATGCATAAATCTGATCTTTTCTAATCAGCAAAAAACTGACGAAGTGTCCAATTATATAAGGTCACATGCACATATCCTTGCAATTTTTTATCGGATGTCTAAAATTATACATATATGTTTTTATCTCAACAGCCATAACTATGCACCGATTTTAATTCATAATCATATTAATATAATAATAGTAATTAATTATAATAAATTAGTTATATTAATTAATATAATCTCTATATCTACCAGGGGTAGTATTGTGAGTTTTTCATTCGACGGAATTGTTGCAACCGGTTTCTCATTCGAAATCTCCATAAAATTGCATTCAAATCAAATGATATATTCATTGGTCAAAGCCCAGTCGTTATGACCTCCGTCGCCAGGAAAGTCTATGTTTTCATGCATGTTATCTGGCTACCTTGTCACTCAGCGCTTTGTTCTCTACCAGAGCATGCTTTCTAATTTTGAAATATTTTCATTGTACTGTTATTCACTTATTATATAATCGATGACTATGTTACTTGCTTTATTTCATTATGTAATGTATCAATGCTAACTGAGCTGTGCCAAGTACTGCAACTCTCCAAATGGGAGGCCACCAGTGCGCTTGCTTAAATCTCTTTAAAATGCGTCCAATTCTGATGATAATTATCGGTCATGTTTGGTTACACTACACTGAGTTTACTCTGAATGTAAAATCTTAAATCATCAGGTCATCACCAGTTCATTTCTGCCCAAGCCTGTTTGGGTTACAACCGCTATGCTTGTCAGCGGTTGCTCTCTCTCTCTCTCTCCCTCTCTCTCTGTTGCAGCAGATCAACTCATTATTCCTGTGTCTATTTGATTATAGTTAT
The DNA here is from genome assembly GCA_000328365.1 of Capitella teleta. Classification (NCBI taxonomy): domain Eukaryota; kingdom Metazoa; phylum Annelida; class Polychaeta; family Capitellidae; genus Capitella; species Capitella teleta. The sequence goes on from KB302196.1 coordinate 1,059,313, forward strand.
AGCAATGGCATACTTATTGTGCGCCAGAAAAGTGGTCTCAGGCAATCATAGAATGGTTTGTTTCTACTGAAAAATAGACACTTAGGCAACTGAATTAATGAAACATCTCTGACAGGAGTGCTAAATTTTTGTTTATTATTAATATTACAATTATTGTTCACATTATACAAGTAGTTTAGTTGTACAGTACAATTAACCTGTGTAGCTTTGCTGCAACAAAAGTCCAAGTTCTACGAAATTAATTCATATTTGTTGAACGCAATGTTTGTATAATATGACATATATAGCTATAGAAAAGCTTTTATAAACATTTTCTGAATGACATTAAAAAAATTTCACATTGAACAGGGATTCTTTTTTTTTTTTTTTTTTTTTTTTACTTATTCCATTCTCAAACATAACTTACCTTGACTGGAATGCACATAATCACAAGCAGAAGATCTGCGGACGCCAAACTGGTCAAGAAAGTATTTGTGACGGTCCGCATTCGTTTGTATCGGAAAATGGACACAATGACCAGAAGATTGCCCACAAATCCAAGAAAGAGTGTGACAACGTAAACCATTGTGACGGGGACAAGGTTTGCAAGAGGAATATCTGGCACCGAGGCATTGTAATCATACTCGTAGAAGTAGTGCTCTGAATGGTTCAGCTCCATGTTTGCGACTGAGGATGTTCAGCGTGCGCTGTCAAGCAAAAGCAGAGCATCGATACAGCTGTGCTGGGAGGCAAGCAGGTGGGACAACGGGCAGATCAAAGGGGAAGGCGGCATCCTGGATTAATGCTGAAGACGGACAACGTTGCCAACTAGCGTCCATGTCAAATTGCAATCTTTGCGGCTCAAACTCTGTGTTTTCTTTCTTCTTCTCAAGTGTTGATGTTTCTTGGGTAACTATGTGATTAATCGTGTATTGTTTGGGATCGTAGCTTTGGTTGACGTGAAGGTTTGTAACAACACACACGGCAACTCAACCATCTGTTTTATTCATGCTGAATTCTCAAATACTACTCAACCGTTAATTTTTTTCATGCACCTTTTATCTCACTCTAGGATGCTGTGTTTCCTTATGAAGCATGTTGCAGTGTTATTTAAGAAGGTAAAAACACGTGCAATATTAATACCTGGAATAATAAGAAGACGGGGGTCTAATGATGTCACAAATTCGCAATTTAGAATTCCAACATCAATCATTCTTTGACAGAACGAAGTCGTTAATCATTGATTAATTATGCATGAACTAGCTGGCATCATCGGCTGGGTTCCGAAGACTATAGCCAGATAGCATCCAGGTGTCAGATATATGCCATTTACCCGCCATCAGTGTCACACAAGTATCGCTTCTTGCCACTGTCGTTCTTCTACCACTTTTGTTGCGAGAATTAAACACATAAGAAATGTCTGTGTCACGTAGGTGAAACTTTTTGGGCAAGAAAAGAATTAAAATTATCGCGTGCCACAATCATGCACTTTTTCATTCATATATCGGGCGGCTTATCTGCATGAAAGCATTCAATTATTTAAGCCGCTGAGCATAATATCATAGCACAATACTGATTATTAATGTCCATATTAGCCATATTAATTAATATATATTTAAGGTCGGGTAAAATGACCTCGGGCGAGATGGCATTCGGGCGAAATGGCATTCGGGCGAAATGACCAGTTCCCGTTCAATTCAAGGACGAAGGGTTAGCGCGCTGGTACCGAGCTTCACGTGACAGACGCTTCCAGGCCCTTTTAAGTCGAGCACGCAAACTACTCGACCATCAACTCTTCTTACAACGTCATATCCTCAAATTTCAATTCACATCTTCTCTCTTCTTGCCTTAACCCATGTGAAGCCACTAATATTCCACGCTTAAATATTTCAGTGTTGATACCTCGTCGAGCCACTGTGTCTATTTTTTAAGGTGACAAATCTAAAAAAGAAATGGTCCATGAAAATAAGAGTTAAATGTTGGGTTTCCTCAGGGAAAAAAGGAAAAGGAAAAGAATGTGTAAATAAACTGGATAATTCAACTTTCTCGAGTGCAAGAATTTTGTCCAAAGAAGCTATTTTTAAACATTTAATCTCTATTCCTCGTCTATAACAAGTATGACACACTCTGCATTATTGAGCTATTGATATTAAAGTTTTCAATTGCACCGCTGTTTGACCATGCCAACCAGAGGCAGCACCTCTCAATAGAAATGTAATGCATGTCATTTCAAAGCATCAACACATTGCTCATTAGGATCTTTATGCGAGTACCGAGACGCCATTCTGACTAAGTAGACTCAAACTGAAGTTCATGACCTTTAAGGTTTCAGTAACGAGGAATTGATGACGATTTTGGCCATAGATATGGAAACGTGCATTTATTATTGCATAATGCGTACTTGTAAATATAACAGGAAGTTAGTCACAGTATCTATGGCTGTGGTACTCAACTTTCCTACCTAGCAGTTTTTGAAACATGTAAAGGGCATTTTCAATGTAACTTGCTCTGGTTGTGAGTTGCCATTGGTACTTTGCATCTGTGATCTCAGTCTTGAATGCAAGCCCTTGCGCAACACTGAGAAATCTCTTCTTGCGCAACCAAACGCATTTCTGCTAAGCTTCTGCGTCATTAGGTTCCGATGTCAAAAGGATAATAAAAACATTATTAGCAGCACATAATGTTTGTGTACGTACAACAAGGAATATTACGCAATAAAGGACGTTATTTTCTTTTGAGGAGCGCCTTGAGTATCCGTGCTGCGATTCTTCTCAGCCGGGTTGTAAGTGCTCGGATAATAACGCCCCCTCCCCCGCCCCTGCGGTGTACAAACTACATCATATACATGATTGTAATCTCCCAGCTCATGGTCTTTCAGTTCATTGTACATGTCGTTTGCTGACCTTCTTTGTTACGATTATGATTATCGTTATTATTAATTAGTAAACAAAGAATGTGGCAAGACGGAGTGTAACGTGAAATACCTGTCCAACGGGTGATGCGCAATCTTTTGTGTCGAACAAACACTTTGCGCGCCTCCGCCCTGGTTAACCTCAGTTTGATGAGCGGTCATTTCGCGACCACTTTGGTCTTCATTCCACTTTGATGATTCATCAGCAGACCGATAGTGGGCTCTTATCACCTCGTGATGCGAGCGGGAATTAACTGATACCACCCGAGGTCAAACAGAATGACCTCTGCTTCCATACATCACGTCCCCTGTCACGTTTGAGACCGAGAAAAACTTTAATTGCATTCGCTTATTACCTGCGAAGCCCTTCGGTCGAATAACCTGTGGGCTGATTGCGTCACAGCACCGTGTTTACCTACGGCCCGCGTGGGCGCTCAGAATTGTTTTCTTCCTAACCTTATCGTACCCATAGTCCAGTCAATAAAGGGTTTGACCCGGAGAAAAATTGCAACAGAATCAGCAGAATCAATTCAGTATACCCGATGCAGAATTGGAAGCTGCATAACATATTCAAAATCCGCTAATATCTGCGTTGTGGAATATACCTAAAATTGGATATGAAATCGGGCCATGATGTAAAAAAAAGGTTTAGTGTGTTTCTTAAAGGTATCATTTATTATTATTATTATTGTAATTTTGTCCGGATCCCCCCCTCCCCTTCAGTGACTTGGACTACCAACAATCCCCAGTAGATGTCTTATGTACTTAGAAATAGGTCAATTTATTTTCTATGCTTTATTCAAGATAAATATGGGCTTATGCAGCCTGTTTCGAAGCTCGCTAAATAAGTTTATAAATACATGTATATTAACCAATGCGAGAAACATAAACCTCATAATTTTAATGAAGTAAATTTGGGCACAAATTCGGCATACAGAATACGATGAAAGCTCGACCCAATCATTATACAAGCATAAGTAAAAGTTCTTCAATTCGAAAAGGTTCTATATAGTAGTGCAATGGTATATATTTACAACCACTACCAGCCTTTGGCCAAAATGTTATCACAATATGGATTCCTAATAAAGATATTAGAATATATTGATTACATGTTAGATTAAAATTGTCAATATTAGTATTTGGGACTCGGTACGTAGGGTTAAGAGATCGTTGAGTATGAAATTCCCGGTTTCATAATGTCGCCCGGTAAAGTATAACCTTCACTTGATAGGCTTCCAGAATCATCAATGACACGTCGTATACATATCTAAACGCCAATATTTTTATTTGGCGCCTTTACTAACATTAACAATATCCCTAATTTGGCTTATAATGGACATTGACACGCTGCGCATCGGCGATGGTGTAAGACCGCAGGCAGCATCGTCGGTTGTCGTCCGATGTTATTCAATATGTTGTCACGGCCAGCAAACGCTTCGATCGCTCCTGAATCGGGAGTTCGTGAGATGACATACGGTATCTGCCTCAGCAGCCGAAACATGGTGTCCTGCTTCATGATGTTCTCATCCGCCGCATGTGATTGCCGCTCACTGCCAGAAAATAAATTATCCAACACAAACGGGTTTCGAAATTCATGCATGCATCCGCCATTGAGTTCAGTCGTGGTTTCAGTTTCACCCCAATAACACAATTGCAGCTAATTACAATAACACGATTCAATAGAACTGTTTTTAGTTACATGCTTACGTCGCCAGTACCATTTAGTGCGTTCGTATACGAGTGTCATTGGCCTTGCGTATATCATTGAAGTTATAGGCCTACTGTGAAGTAACAATAAGCTCACCAAAACGCCTTTTTGTCACGTGCTATGTGCCACGTATTGTATAAAACCATATTTTGCCACGGCCTACAGACATGATCATATAAACGAATGTTACAGAAAACAAATTATGTCCGGGTGTGTTGTCTGAAATGAACATCTTCTTTATGCAGCAACGCACGTGGCAATGTTCATTCTCGGATAAAGAAACGCAACTTCTTTTTATCGTGAGACCTTGATCGAGTGCAACACAGAACAACACGCAGTACAACACAGAGTGCTGAGCAACATCATTCACTTGATTTGCTTCAGATAATTGTTCATTACGATGGAAATCGATGCTGAAATGCAACGCATGATAACACGGAGAAATAAAATGCATAATTCAATTTTGAATGGAATCGATCATAATAAAATAATATCTATCACTGGAGGGTTTTTTTTTTTTTTTTTTTCAGCTTCTTTGCTGTTGAGGGGAAAAAAATAGCTCAGAAATGTATAATAATGTATAGCAACTGAAACGTCCATGGCTGTTTTGATCATTCGCTCTATATGGAACGTCGGAGATGCATAATCCTCACTTCTCACTGCACTCTATTTTCTGTCATTTTTCGAAAGATGTCACAAAATAACCTGAGATGATCCAACAGGAAATTTATTTTGAAATCCACACATGAGAAGCAAGGTAATGAACACGGACAGAAGGCATTACGTCAGAGGCAATGACGTCAAGAAAGAACGCAACCGTCTTCACAAATTCACAGACAATCAACATCAAAAGTCGTTTATATGACGACTCATAATAACTCAATTCTATTGCGACTCATTTCATTGTCTCAGATTTGAACGAAATGGCGTTTGAAAGCGTGCGGCAACCGCAAGTGCGAACGTACAAACATATAATGGTGCGATGGACAATATAGCGTGCGTGCGTGCGTGCGTGCGTGCGTGCGTGTGTGCGTGCGTGCGTGCGTGCGTGCGTGTGTGCGTGCGTGTGTGCGTGCGTGCGTGCGTGCGTGCGTGCGTTTCCCACACGCACGCTTATTTGTGCACGCGGCTTAACTCACCCACAAACAGAAATCGACAAGTTGTTTGGGTGAAAACCCACTTTATCCTTGTCTCTCAAAGGAATTATTGAAACTGACACGCATATGTCGATTTCGGAGCCGCCTAAACCCGCCACTTTCCAACCACTTTCCAATTTAACTTCGATCTCCGAGAAATTCAACAGATTATTTCGACAGTTGACTAATTTGTGACAATGTTTGTTGCGTTGCGTTTCTTTTGCCGTTCAATATACCATAATGCTTACCGTAATTCTTCTCATGCATTGAAGATGTGACGCAACTCATCCCCAATGGGCTTAATTACTGTTGCACGTTTCTCTTTCAGGTGAGACAAGGCCTCGCTCCCGCGATACATCAGCCGAACTAGTGGCCGTAATTGGCCCCCTGGTTTAAAAATGAGCATGACAAACACATTTCTGATATCCAAATTTTATTACAAAGCAGGTGCATATCATGGACGTACTAGAATGACTTGTGCAATGTTGAAGCGCCCATTCGCAGTAGCTTGGAATTTAAGGGGGACTATTATAACATAAAGCACCAGCATGTCAGTTTTCATTGAGCTGTTCGTATTGCGAAGTTCCCTTAAATTTTGCTTCAATTCTGACCGATCACGTAATCCATATAAGCATTCTAGTTACTACTTTATATTTCTATGGTGCATATCATCACTGAGAACCAACTACTGCTGGCATCAGAAACATCCCAACAAAGGAATACCACTATTATACCAGACAGAACGAAATGGCAAAAAAAAAAAAAAAAAAATGCACCGAAGACAATTCATCATCGATGTCGTCTTACTGGCATTGATCTCACCGTGTTTCATCTTAAAACTCTGCTTTGCTTATCGACAAAATGAACAAAGCCTGCGTCGACCTCAAAGCACGGTCCGTAACACTCAAGCTACCGGTGTTAGTTTCATCTTAGGAATTACGAAGAAACATTTCTCGAACCACGCAATCTGCTGTGGCAACGTGCGCTATCTCCCAATAATATGATATTGATTCCACCTCAAACTCCGGGCCACTTAAATTTCGGGTTTAATCAGTTTGAATAGTCAATCACCAGGTTTTCAAGTGATTACTTCATGAACATGCATTAGCTCATAACAACAATAATTGTTCCAAGTTGTAACGGCACTAAATTTAATAACGAGAAAACTAGAAAAAAAATGTTCGAAAATGATATTGAAGAACGCATGCTTTATTGTCTTGACAAAAAAATATTATACTTCCATTCCTCAAAATTATTTATTGCATTATAAGCAAAAAGATTGAACTTATTATAGTTACGAATAAGTAGGTCAGAGCAAAGATGAAAAGAGCTGCCGCTACCAGCCACGCAGGTGTCAGTGCATCGTTGATGAGCTTGAAGCCTCTGCCAAAAGCGCTGAGGAAATTATCAAAAGACGCAGATAGAATTCGCGAGGAAATCGCCGCGAATATCTAAAGGCACAGATGACGTAGAAACTTGTAATATAATTCAATTATTTTCTGACCCCAAAGAAGTCGACCTCAAAGATTGTGGAAGTCATTGCCGCTCTGTGAAGCTCCTCGCAACTCCTCGTGTCAGTTGAAAGCCAGGAATCAAGATGGTCCCAAATCCCGCTCTGCTGGTTGCATCGGTGTGGAATTCCCTGAAGGAAATAGAGTTGCCTTCATTGCTGAAGGGGCCAGTGCAAACATTCACGAGGGTTGCTCGAAACATTGTCAGTCTAACATAGAAAGCGCATGCAGTATTAGAAACTGGAAAATCGACCCTTAGTTTGACGCACAAAATTATAGCAGTATCATATCCGCGGCATTATACCAGTTTTGCATAATACACATTCTTCTCTAATAATTTTTGCTAAATTTTGGTAAAAATAATGCTTAACTGTAACAAAGTTATCGAAGATGCAGCAGACTTGGTGCTCCAGCTGGCGCCATTTTCTTTGCAATTATCGAAATCTCGGAAAATACAGCTCAGAAAGAAATAAAACTTGACATAGATATGGAGATTAGTTTGTATATACACACAGATTCGACATCGACTTAATTATCTCCCCATTATCTCCCCAGGTACTGTGAGCCGTTACCTGCAGGAGTATAAGAGCGGCTAACCTGGCATTGTTAAAAAAAGAATAGCTAAAAGCGTTGTATAAAATAAGATGATTTTATCTACCTATATAGCTCAAAGGCAGGGCGTTAGAATTTCAAACCAAATAAAAATTACGGCAAGAGGTTCGATTGCCCTGGGTGACTGCATATACTGAAGTATATCGTCTCATTGAGTTTGATCCTCTGTGTCTTTGATGATTAGGGATTTGTGGCAGAAATACATCCCAATACAACTGAATTTTGACGAATTTTGAAAAAGGAGACTAGTTAATTTTGCTCTATCTATCTAATTATACCAACTTGAGAAGTGCAATATGCTTTAAAAACTGCCTAAATAAACTAGTGCAAATATGACTGTCTATGGCAGTATGCAGAATACACAGACTGTATTATCTGTAATCAATTGAAAAGAGAAGGGAGCAACCTTCCTTAGATCGAACTCTTAGAAACAAGGAATGAGCGTACAGAACACACAAGCTTCTAGAAGATCGGAGCAGATCTCAAGTCTGCAGCCAGAGCTAGTATGTCAGAGATATACAATTATACGTATTTAAGCCCAGGATTGCTTTGAAACCTCTGCTAAAATATTTCAACACGAATTGTGCAACTAATATGTTCGAATATCCAGGAATGATGCGTAAGGTCATTAAACAATACAGTTACTATTCCAATCACACCTATTCTGGTATACTGAACAGCAAAAAAAAAACGCAACGCAACATATGCCAAGGACGCCTCAGATGGGCTCGATCGGAAGCATCGTAATAGCCCACGTGTTCATTTCATCCCCACTGATTTCAACTAAATTTGAAGATAACGCTCTAGAATAATTGCAGAATCTGAAAGTTTATTTTAATTACGTCTTGGATGCTCCTAGTACCGGGTATTACGTTGTTTCCGACCGAGCCCATCTGCGGCGTCTCTGGCGGAGTGGAGAGATCAGGATTGGTACTGAGAATGGGCGGCGAGCTCAGCACCAGGAAGCCGACGCCTAACCGTGATATCGTTGAGGGGTGGACGTCAAAAGGATGAGAAGCCTGATGGCGGTCCATTCCTACTTTTTATTGTGACAAGCCTGGCGATGATATCAACACAATCAGGCATGAAGAACGTTTTTGCTTCAAAGTAATAACATTTTAACATATAGCATTTTCCGAAAACTAAATTATGCTCATTTGGTTCAAAATCTGATTTCCTTCATTTTGATATATGGCTATGTTTACTTGGATATTTTGAGCTTGACATAGTTAAATAATTAATTAACGATTTAACTATGTTCCACTATTGAGATTCACTTCAATCTTTATTATGTTACTTAGGGTGTTACCCCACGTAGTATTCTTTTGAAACCGTTTGTGTTGTAATTATGTCTACCTTGAATCTTAATTTTGCCTGGACTTCACAGTTATGTGTTAATTACAGGTTCAATAAAAATCAATTTAAAATAAAAATAAAATTTTAATAATTCAATAATTAGATGCCTAATATCTGCAAAAATGGCGGGACAATCCGGAAATCGAAAAAAATAATATCCAACTGCAAACATGATTCATCGAATGCATTTCTAATCATGGTAGGCAAACATACAGTCTATAGGATTCTTGGTATTCACAATAAATTTCATCTTCAAATCCATTGAAAGTTAACCTGAATGAATGAATGAATGAATGAATGAATGGGTGGAGTTTTACGGCACTCTGATACTAAAAGTATTATATTAGTGCCTCGAAAGTTAACCTGAAATTAGCGAAAATTCTACTAATAAATCTCATGTACTATCTAATCCAATGTACCATACAGGGAGAATGATTATTCTACCTGTATGACTGTATTAGTACCTCTAATCGGGGAATTTCTACGAAAAAGGGGTCAAGATCTCCATTTCGACTGCATAATCATAACGCACTGAGGTTAACAAAAGGATTTTACGCACACGTTATGAGAGCTTGCATATCAGTAACAAGTATTATCAAGCACATTTAGAAATCATGGATAAGTGGAATTACTTAAAGAAACAAAAATCAACTTTATTTGCGATTTGCTTCAATCGAAGCGACGTGACTGTTGTCTTACACGTCATAGCCACCCTATGTGTACCAATTAAAGCAGGGGCCTATTTTTTTTCTTTCAAAATAACGTGCTCATTGATCCGAACACAGGTGCCTCTTGCGCAGGCACTCCATTGACTGCTGGGGTTTTGGTTGCTTCACTTTCACTTTGCTTTCGTCCGATTTCCAGACATGCACAAGTCGCGCGTCTGATTCACCTGTGAGTCTCAACACCCAACTATTATCACGGAAAGAAGGATCCTTCAAAAGAGATCCAGGACACTGGTACGTAACACTTCTTCAACTAGAGATTAACACCCGTAATTTGCCATTTGCATGCAGCCAACTGGATATCTCTTTGATGTATTCCTTTACTATTTCCTTTGATTATGCTTTGTGTCTTGCAGCTAAGAACCATTTCGAAATAAATCGGGCTCACATTGAACTTTATTCACTCTGGAAACTTTATGCATGTAAATGATTCAAATCCCTTTGTGGTGGTTTGATATCCATGCAAGCAATTGTGTCACTCGATATGATTATTAATAATGCAGATCATGTCGCACCATGCAGTAATAGAACAAGTAAATGACTACAGACAAGATGTCGTCTTATTAAGAGGTATGCCCATAAATTACTCGCTCAACTTTATTGATACCTTTTTGGCTATTTCAGCTCAGTTTGTCATCAGCACGGTTTGTGGTCTTCTGAAAGCCCTACTGTTGGTGTGGACCATATTTGCTGTTCTCGAGGGCAGTCGAATATACAAGCACGAACACGCCAAGAAAGCGGCCATGCTTTTTCAGGTACGTTAATAACCTCACATTATTACCTCCAATACCAGAATTCTACTCAGGGAGTTCCGCAAGATTGTAAAACTCCTCACGGCTTTTGGGAGCATGTTGATGCCTGGTTCTCCACTGACAGAAGGAGTTGCCAGGATTACCACAAAGCGGTCATGATAGACCCTTTCTATGAAATTGACTTCTTCGGGGTTAGTGAAAGCTTGAAATTTATAACTGACCTATATCTTCTTCGTTTGTATATATGTGTAGACTTTTATGACGATTCCATCTCGAATTCTTACAGCCCCTTTGGAGGATGTGCTCGGCGCATTTGGAAGAGTCTTCAAACATACCACCAGTTCACTGACCCCGCAGTGGATGGTAGCTGCGGCCTTCTTGATTTTTGCGTTGACCTACTTTTTCTCAACCATTATGCAGCCATTACTTAGATTGATTGGCCTGGTTAAGCCTAAAACAGACGGAGGTCCAAATGCGCGTGGTTGTTGTTGCCATGGCGATCATCAAACCTACGGCTTTCAGAAGCATGCCCAGAAATGAAGGCAAATTTTGAATGTTGTACTACTTGTACATGAATTTAGCAAAATTATAAACTTCAATGCCAAAATCCAATGCAAGACCACGGCTACTTTAATCCATTATAATTATTTAATATCTATGGAATTAAATGACTAAAATTCAATTGTTCATGAACATTAACAAGTTCCATAGTGATGTCATTGATGGTGTGTATGTATGTCTGGTCTATTGACCCAGTGGGATTAGTACTAAATTTTAGACACCAGCTTGTACTGCTAATCACTATCACTCCTCACTGTTTGTAATATTAGTCAAAAGATCTGCTCAACGAAGATTGTCTCCAATGCGAATAGCCCCATCCCTTCCCGCCACTCGCCTCAGTCTTTTCCTCAACGTCTCATTTCTCCTTAGCAGCACTTATCACATCACAGAGCACAAAACACGGCTGTTTTCAATGGTGCATATTGCTTTCAACAGCAATGCCCTTCTAAAGGCCATTCAATATACATTCAAAGATACGACAGTTATCCTTAGAAAATGACAATGTTCAGTTGCGTTTTGCAGCTCTTTCTACTGCAGGGCGTCGTTTCCGAATTGAGGGAGATCATGAAAGCTGCTTTTTTTCTTATTAAATATAATATTGTATTGATAAATCTTAATACCTAATAACTGTTACTCGCCTCGGCATTAAATAACTGATCTCCTTGACAATACTGGGAGATCAATTCTTCACTCGCCTGGCATTTTATTATTATGTCAAGGCCTGAAAACAATTAAACTACGAATACAACCAAGCAGATCGAAGTGTGGTCTCTGTGAAGGAAATGGGAGATACGACGTCATAAGGGTCGGATTTGGAATTATTGGGCCACCCGACAATCTTCCTATGTTATTGAGCATTCTGAAGCGCGGATGTGTGAAATAAATTACCATATCGATACGTTGTCACTGATATTAAGCCTTTTTGTTTTATTTATTTATTTTTATTTATTTATTCATACTTATTCCACGCCTTCTGCAACTGGCGTTGTTCGAAGGCGTGTTACAATTGGTATAAAGTGAAATATTATATAAAAAAATAAAGAAACGAAAATAAAGAGGTAAAAAATATGAAATGATAAAAGATAGGAAAAAAGCTAAATAAAAGAATTAAAAAAAAAGTTAGAAAGGTAAAATTAATACTGTAAGTTACCCAGTTAAACAGTCAGAAGTTGTTGTTGTTGTTGTGTTGTTGACCTTTAAAAATTGTCGTTCGATTTCTTGTGTGACAATAATGCATCATCAATCTAAAAAAAAGATGAACTAACAATCGTCTAAGCTAAACAAAATGCACATGTAATATGTATTACATGTATTTGTATGAATAAACCACCTTTCTCGCACAAAATTAATATACACTCAGACCATTCCAAATCAATGTCAAAAATCTTCCGTTGCGTTAGGCAGTAATGAGTTTAACCGACTTCCAATGCTCGTTTATGCAAAATTTCTCTTCATATATTCTACCGGGAGCGTCCTCTGAGGAATGCAGTCCTTTTAACGCTCACATATTCAATGCAATGAGGAGAGGTAGTGGCCGAGTGCTTAGCGTGCTCGCCTCGAAAGGGCTTGGCCACTGGAGGTTCGAAGCCAGTCACCAACCTTGTGTCCTTGGGTAAGGCACTTAACTCCTGATTACCTTCTCGGACCACATCAGGGTTCCGAGGTTAAATAAGCCCTCAAAAAAATTAAAAAAAAAAATAAAAAATTAAATGACCCTCACACCTCCGCCTGGGTATCAAACCATAGCACATCTGTGGGATCTTCTGGGAAGAGAACAATAGCCAGGAAGGATGGTGTCTGAGGTGTGCTTTCCTCTATAGCTATGAAGATCAGATATTGTATCCCGGATAGGACATTAGCCCTGAGAAGTCACAATCTCACGTACTGTCAATTTTGCGATTGACATTTGAGTTACAGACGAGCATCAAAATTCCTTGTAATTAAAATTGATTCATAATATCATTCAATGTAGAACCGCATCGCATCGTGTACATGCAAGGTAGATCAGAAATTAACCATGCAAAATGTTAACCACATCATCTCCGATGTCTTTACGCGCCAAACGCAGCTTGTGATTTTATCCATTTGCCCATTCGATGAACGCAGATTTTGTTTTCGGCAAAAAAAAAAAAAAAAAAAAAAAAATAATAATAATAATGATAATAATAATAATAATAATAATAATAATAATAAATATATGTATATAAAAATAAAATAAAACAGAAGCTCACGGTTTGAATAAATTGATTATCTTTTTACTAAAATGACATTTAATCATAATGGCATAATAACGCCGTATCTGCGACTACAAAGTTCGAAGCCATGGACTTATCTATATGATGGGCGCGATGAAATGTGGTCTAGCCTGCAAGTGTGCCATACGAAACATTGGTGTTATTGCGGTCTGTTCGCTTCGGAAATTGTGTAGGCCCCGACTAGCGTTTTCGTGCGAATACCGGTACACCAGAAACCGATTAAATTTCCCACTCGAATCCATTACACTGAATCTTTCGGCTGAATAATCAATTCTTCTCTACCGTTTGATGTAAATTGAACGATATTTTCGTAGTTGCTATTATGGAGTGATATTCAGGCAGTGTAGCCATGCAGCATTAAACGCGCACTGCACGTGCATTGCCAACAACCACGTGACCCTTTGCGATCGCATGCGCGCGCACGCAATGTGTTTGCAAAGTAGTTCATTAAAAACACTATTATCATCACACAAACAACATTATCATCTCATAACAACCTTTAAACTGGTGTCACCAAAATAATAAGTAAAGAAAAACAAACTTGTTTCTATTTTCGGCATTTAAAGTAAGATTCCCGGATAACACACATTGCCCTTGGTGCTGCTATAACCGGGTTACATTTATATGCATTAAATTCATCTTTATAAATGGAATGCTGTGGCATTTGCATGGGTCGAAATGCTGCTAAACTTTCAGCCATGCTTATATTCATTGGTCCACATCCACAATGCCTCCATAAATTGTAAATTAAAATCGAATTTTGTTTCATTTATCAATGGGAATATACCAAGTAGTACGCGTGGGGTGTGATGTCCCGACAAGCGTTTCTTCGACATTAGAACCAAAACAGCCGAGTGCACCGGTAAGTATACTTCAATGGTGACAATAGTTATGATAACATGTTGGAAAAATTTGCACACGTGCTGTTACAGAGAGTTGTTCTGGTTCAAGAGAGTTTTTGCGATGCGCGTGCATGACAGAGTGAACATTGGTCAAAGTAACACGACGATTCGAGTATAAAACACCCGCGATTCCTCACATCCAACATTCGGAGTTCGGATCCAACATCATCCAAGATGAAGTGGATTCTCGCAGCTTGCCTTTTCGTCGCAACTTACGCAGGTTAGTTCAACTCTTCGCTCTCTAAGCTTCTCTTGAATTCGTTGGAGCGGCAGTATTACTAAAATACTAATTTCACCGAGAGTTTCAAATATTTGATACTCATACAGAGTAATAATAGAAGTATTGATGCATTACATAAAAATAATGTATTTTAATATAATCTCAGTGCGACATAGGTATTCGCTACATTGTCAAGAGTGTTATCGCCCGTACATTTGGTTGCAACTTCTTATGTCACCATCATGTGTTGTATTTAACACGCATCGTGATGAGTTTCCCATTACTTCATTCGTTCAAACTGTAATCTAAATTGGGGTAATCTCCACTGATTAGGCGTGCAGTAGAGCATTGAGCACACAGAATGAATGCTATTTAAATCGTCAATTGCAGTGATTGCCTCCCCAAACACCTTCTATTTATCCTGCCATAACAACGCTGTATCCCGCAGTTGTCCCGGTTCCTTCCCTGAACAAGGCGTACGAAGCAGGATGGCAATACACATACGAATATGAGTCCCAAGTGCTGACCGGAGTGCCAACCGCCACTGACCAGTTCTCGGGGTTCAAGGTCAAAGGAGAGGTCGTCCTTCAGTTCAATGAGCAGTCTGGCCACCTAAAGACCGTTCTCAAGATGGACAAAGTGGTCATCTTCAAGGTGCACAGCAACCTCGGCGGCAAAGTGCTGCCCAGTGAGTCTCTGCCTGAACAGCTGCTGGAGGTCATCACCAACACCCCAGAGGGCGAGATCCTTGTCAAGCAGCTCACAAAGCAATGCTCATTCGCCTTCAAGAACGGAGACATCGAGGATCTGAAAGTGGACGAGAATGAACCTCACTGGAGCATCAACTTCAAGAAGGGCATTGTAAATCTGCTCAAGGTCAACCTGAAGGTCAACAATCTGCACTACACGGTCACAGAGGATGGCGTTCTTGGAAGATGCGATTCCCAGTACACCATCAATTCAATGCATCCCTTCGTCAAAGTCAACAAGGTTCGCCACCTCGCCTCCTGCACTGAGAAATCCATTGTTGAGGTTGGTCTCTTCTCCGGAATCCCTGAAACCGAGCAGAAACTTTTGCAGCCAACCATGCACACCGACTATGTGCTGTACACCGACAAGCAACGATTCGCCATTAAACAGGTCGAGGCAAAGTCCACCTACATCGTCAGCCCAACCCAGAAGACAACTGACAGCCTGGTCACCTACACCAACCAGAGAATGGTCCTCTCAGAGCTCCATGAGATCCGCACTCATCTTAACGCCGACAATTTGTCCAAGGTGGAGCAGTCTCTGCTGTATGTTGTGCCAAACCCTCTGATCAACGTCAAGTACAACCACAAGACCTTCCAGACCGACAAAACGAGCCAGAATGAGAACCAGTTGACCATTGTGGATCAGCTCCTGACAACAATCGTCCGCAAGATGCGCACTCCTTTCATCGAGGACTCTGTGCCCTCCGACCTCATCAAAATCAACCAGATGCTCCCTCATCTCTCCTCTCGCGACATCTTGACATTGGTGCGCAAGTACTCCTGTGATGATGAAGTCTGCTACATGAAGCTGCAGATCCTCCTGGACTGCGTTCCTTCCCTGCCCAACGATGCTGCCAGCCAGGTGGTCATTACTCTGGTTAAGGAGAAGATGGTCACCGGGTTCCGTGCTTCCCTCATGATCAATACCCTCGCCCTCACCGCCAACCCAACTCCTGCCCTCATCGATCAGTGCATGCAGCTCTACAAAGTCATGACCAGCACCACAACCACTCAAGACAAGATGGTCACTCGTTCTCTGATGCTCTGTGTCGGCACCTTGGCAAACCGCATGATCAACATGCACCAGAAGATGGGCATTGACAGACAGGCTACAAAGCCCATCCAACGCGGTATCGTCAACGTAGGCGATTTTCACTCAGTCCTTCTTTGCTTTGAAAGTTGTTTCTTCGTTGCAGGAGCTCCGCGCAATGGTAAGATCCGCCACGACTACCGAAGAGAAGCTCCGTCTGATCAAGACCATGGGTAACTTCGGAGAAGTTTCTCTGCTGCCTGAACTGAAGACCATCATCGAGGACAAAACGCAGCCCTGGCAGCTGAGAGAGGTGGCCATTGTTGCCTTGAGAAAGTTCGTTGATGTCGTTGAGGTCAAGGATCAGGTCAGTAGTCAATCATTATACTTGACCTTTTTTCAATGACACTGCTGCCCAGATCATGAATATCGCCCTTCCCATCTTCCTGGACACCACTGAGAAGACATGCACGCGCAGTTCCGCTTTCTTGATCCTCATCAGGAGCCAACCAGAGTACCGCACTTTCGAGCTGATTGCTCACAAGATGGAGACTGAGCCATGCCACCAGATCAAGACACTCGTCTACACCGTCTTCCTGAACATCGCCCAGACTCAGACTGTAAACCTTCGTTTCAAGAACATGACCATGAACGCACGCCGCTCTCTTAAATTCATGACCCCTGTCGAGGTCATGCCCTGGGACACTCAGATGATGCACACCGACCTCTACTCTGGTGAGTTCCAGAGTACTCTATCTCGATCTTGCTTCATGCTTACATTAATTCAGAGATGAGTAAAATCGGAGTATCTTTCGATGGTTACTTGCTGAAGTCGCATCACAGTCTTCTTCCAAGCTCTCTGGTAACTTTCTTCAAGGGAACAATGTTCGGAAAATACCTCACCTTCTTCGATGCTGGCGTTCACACTATTGGTTTGGAGAAGCTTGTTCAGAGAATCATTGACTGGTTCATGAAGGAAGGAGATCTTTCCTCCATCTTGAACATCCTGAGCAACACCCAAGAGGACATCCATGGCTCTTACATATCTGAGCAGATCAACAACATCCTGAGCAAGTTGCCAGTGGATGAGATGGACGACATCGAGTTCATGGCCATGGCTCAGTTCAAGATCAACACCCAAGAAATGCAGTACATCAGCATCAACAAAGAAGACATCGTCGATTTGTTTAGTACCCGTAAGATTAATTCAATTGTAACATCTGAGCTACAATTTATTTTTGTCAACAGAGAACTTGAACACTATCCTGAAAGTTCTGTTCGAGGGCAAGGACTTCAGATGGACCAAGGTCGTCTCCTTTGTTGAGAACTCCCTGGTTGTGCCCACTCCTGCTGGCGTCCCTGTCTACCTCAACTTCACCGCCGTTCACGTCCAGTCCTTTGTGGGACATTTCAAGTTGGAGGGGTTGGAATCCTTGATCGGAAGCATCATCTCCGGCGGCCGCTTCTCTTTCGATTCCCTAAAGTTGAAATTGAAGGCTGACCTCAGCACTCCAACTGACGTCATTCTAAAGATGGGCAGCAGTCTAAACACCCTTCACACTGGCGCCGCCACCAAGTTCCAGGTTCACGCCAACATCCCCATCGACGTTGAGGCTTCTTTCGAGAAGAGCACCGGAAAACTGATGATCAAGAACAAGATTCCCGATGAGAAAGTCGAGCTGTTGAAGGTCATTGTTGAGCCATACACCTTCTTTGCCAAAACATTGAAGATGGAGACTGTTGTGGAAAAGCTTCCCTTGAGCAACCCTTCTACTGAAGAGCTCGTGACTCGCGAGTACTCCCTGCCTCTGCTCGTGCTCCCCGTGTCAGTGGATGTTGAGAGCAAACTGAGACTCGGCAGCCCTCGCTGGAGCGCCATCTTTCCTCTGGTGGGCAAGCAGGAGATCTACGTCACATTGAACAGGAAGTCTGTCCGCTGCCCCAACGTTCTGCTTGAGATTGATCTCACTGAGCTTCCCAACGTGATTAAATGCAACGAGAACATCAGGTAACAACAAATATCACCTTCTGAATTGTAATCACAAATTGAGTAATCTTACAGATCTGACTGGTACACAACTGAATCAGACCTTGTTGTCGTGCATCCAGATGAGGCCTTTGTGAAGAAGTGCCCAGCGGTCATTATCCCCATGGAGATCACCACCGAAGACAACTCTGCCAGACGCATTCAGATGCAGACCACTTACATTCGCTCACCCAACTGGATGATTCACCAACACAACTTCCAAATCGTCGCCAAATCTCTATACGGTCTTCCTGTCGGATTCGAAAACATCAAACTTTTCACTGAGACCTTCGTCAACATTCAGAATATGATTGAAGGCAACTCCAGATACCCCATTGGCAAATTCACCATGGGATTCGGTGCCAACAAATTCGACGAGAACAAGGCTGTCGTGAAGGTCGTGGAGGGAGCACCAGAGCACATCTTCGAGGAGAAATACAGCACTCCATCCCACGACAACACTGAGACCTTCAAGTACACCGTCGACATTGAGTACACCCAGATCACCGATGAAGTCAGGAGTATCGTTGATGTATGCAAGTACTACCTGCAGCCGCTGTACATCCAGTACCTCACCAAGCTAAACGTGCCTTCCTCTGTGACCGACAAGAACGAGATCAAGTGCTTCTTGAAAGTCGTCCCTGAATGGGAGAAGCTGTTTGTTGTGTTTGACCTTCCCACTGGCCAAAGATACAGGATGAAGCTGCCCTGGACCGTGCCCTACCTGCGTCCCCTGGCCCTCCACCACCCATACTCCCTCATGGTCACTCCTCAACACCTCAAGATGAACAACATCCAGAAGTTTTCCTCTTTCGGAAAATGCGTGCTTGCCAAGACCACCCTGAAGACCTTCGACGGCCACACCGTCAATCTGCCCAAGGTCTTCTTCGACCCCAACTGCGAGCAGCTCATTTCTCGCGATTGCAGCAGCAAAAAGTCCTTCATGTTGACCATGAAGCCCACTGACCGCTCTGGACAGAAGGCCATCAAGCTGCTGGTCCCTGAGTACAAGATCGAAGTCGTCCCCTCCTCGAACAACCACTGGTTCTCCTTGAGCAAGCAGGTTGCTCTGAAGATCAAGATCAACGACAAAGACGTCCCTCTGAAGACCCACGAGCCTCTGGTCCTTGAATCTAAACTGACGTCTCGGTGAGTGATCGGGTCCCGTGTTCATTTTGCTGACATGTGTGTCCATTTCAGTCGCAATGCTCTGTACGTGATCGAGAAGGAGAATCAGGTGATCAACATCACTTGCATTGAGACTGGTCTCTCTATCTTCTTTGATGGCATCGTCGTCAGAGTTGAAGTACGCACATCTCGCGGTCCAATAATTATTTTAGTCCTTCCTCATCCCTTTTTCTTTCTTGTAGGCCAAACCCCATGTCTTCCAAGGTCGCGTTTGCGGACTCTGCGGAGACTTCAATTTTGACTCCTCTGATGACGTCACAACCACTCACGTGACTAAACAGGAAGCCTTGAAGAAATTTTTCTTGAAGAACATCATTCCTTCCACGGAATGTCATCCACAGGGATTCTGAGCGACTGAATTGTGCGCCTTTTGATCGGATGCAATCCTTCGATATTGAATAAAGTCACCTCTTTAACATATTAGTACTTTAGTTGTTTTGTGTGAGTGTTTTGGTTTTGTTATTCTTTGTTATTCTTCTTCTTTGTGAGCGACTTAAGAGATCGACGCTCCATTTACTTCTCGTAACCGGTTATCACATTCATCATTTCAATTTAATACGTTTTCACATGAATCGTGTATTATTTTATTATTGCAATGTTGATCAACAGAAACTTGGATATACGAGTCATGGGTGAATACGTCATTCGATGTATCTAAACTCCGTGATATAAGACCCCGGGTGGACATGGAAATAATTGGGTTGTGAATTAAAAAGCGCCTCACTCCAGTAAAAGTAGTTTGTTTTATTGATGTTCATCAAACTATTTTGTTTTTAAAAATTCTGACCGGGGATGCAGATATTGCGTGCTATGGGCTATTCACTGCCAATGCCCAATGCTATCTTCTGTTGGTCCGACAGCTATCAAGGTTAATGTTGTTAGTCAGACAGCTATGTTCTGTCTGATGAATGGGGCGCTTCAGTGTGGTCACATCCAAAGAGGGAATCCAATTTAGATCGCGTCAAGAAACTGACTTTGAAGAGACAGGACGGAATGAACATCTCAGTGACATGCAGTACTAGTGTATAATTATTATGCGTGCGTCTGCGATTTTAGGGTATTATGCAATACGTACAAGTTGACCATGCAGTTTGAACGGATGGACGAAATGTCGATTATTTCTATAGATGATATCAGATTTTAACCAAAAATAATGCGAAATTTCGGTATCTCTCTTTTTGTTGAGGAATTTCGAAACCTAAAAACGGTTCTTCGGATTTATCCTCTGGATTCCTGCTGTCACGTGGGCCATTGATGGAAATAAAAATTCCCTGTCCCGTGATATCACACGACAGAATGAGGTAATTCCATGTATAGAAAATCCTTTTGAATAATGCATCTGACTTTCATTTGAACGGATTTTCCTTGATGCTTCTTATGTTGCCATTTTTGTACGGTGCTCGATCGTAATCGCAAAAAAATTGCTTTTGCCCAGTAAAACTGATTTATCCCATATTCTTACTGTCCTTTCAACAGACTATACTTATCGGAGATCCATTGCGCATGCACTCACGGGGAGTTATGGGATTGTTGACAGCACTTGCGTCTTGCCACGTTATAATCCTTGGTGCAACAAGGTCTGAATAGTGAATACACTATAACCGCTAAAGAAAATTATCGAAATTATCGTTCAAAAGACACGTTAAACGGTTGATAAACAAAATGCATAATCCTATTTTATGTGTTTTCATAATGTATGTGACAGAAGTGATCGAGGGTTGATTGAGAATAATCACCTGTATTTCAAATGTGCGAGGTCATATTTTCCAATTATCGACAGGTCAGTCAATAAGTGAAATGACGAAATTTGGTGCCATAGAAAGAAAGAAACTCGCCCGTTTGCAAAAATAAGTTTATGTGTCATTTATTGCGACAATTTTATCTCCTTCGTTTTAGAAGTACATGTATCTTTAATCAGATTTGTCTGTCGAGTGAAAAGCGTGGCTTTATGAATTATGAGGTACTGCGCGATCTGCACAATTTACACATTATAATTACGTGTCTTGTCTAAATACTGAATATAACTACCCTGTGTTAATTTGCTATTATTCTTGTTTATGGGAGTAGCTCGTCGATCAGCAATGGCCCATCGCTCCATTCCTTCGCCACATCCCATGAGATTGAAAAATGAGACTGTAATTCCATACTCCATGGGATTGAAACAGCTGCCTTCACTATGTTTCTTCAATATTTCTTCTATGGCTCAGGAACCATGGCATTTAAACAACCTTTCCGACTTTTTCAACCTCTCCTACTTTTCTTTCTTTCCGAACGAACACATTCTTATTATCACTTGAATTAAACCAAAGTGAAATACCAGGCAGGGTAGGTTCTAGTTCGGGTGTAATTAACTAGTAACCGTCCAAGTTACTAGCGTTCAGAGAGAAGTTTGCTTCAAAATTTAATAGTTTTATGCCAGAGCCAAAGGCCGGGTGCTCCGAACGACATTAAAAGCGACAAAACCGCTTCTGAAATATACATGCCGACAGGAAGCAAGCTGCGTTTTGTGTTGTGGAGAGGAAATCCTTCTGGCCAGAACCTTGATTGCTCAGATCTCGTTACGTCATTCTTTCTATCCCTCCATCCATGCCCTGAATCCTCTGTTGAACATGACAGTGCTTTCGTTGAGTCCCACGTCTTAATTGGAAAACGTGCTTTTCAACATGTTGATCATTGGAAGAATTTATACCATTTGTTTTCAGAGGGTGTATTTTGTTAACATTTTGGACTTAAGCATTGTGTGCGCACGCAAATTTGGTTTATACTTTTAGCCAACATGACTCACTGTCTTCACATCCCATCATTATTTTGTCTCTCAGCATTTTAAAGTTCTCTGAGAGAGTGTTGCTTCGAGGGGTTATTTCTCAAGGAAGTGAATTCTCCAAAGAATACTCGTGTCATTTCGCCACTCCTTGGCTTGTGTGTCAAGACTCATGAATGTATTCAATGTTTTATTACCTCTTGTGATTTGAGTGTTAGCAAGTATTTTGTCTTCCTGGTCAGAAGTCTGCATCAGGGTCAGTGCTGCAAAAATGTCGAAGCACATTACCACTTTGTTGAATACAATTACATAGAGAGCTAAACTAACAGAGTGTAGGGAATGAAAACGCATTGAATGGATCTGATCAGGAACAGTTGTTGTTGGATCGTGTGCAATTTTATTATAGATGATGTAATTAGTTGAGTCAAATACGTGTAAAAAAACCCAACAACAATAACCAGCATAGATGAAGACGAAAATAATAAATATTATCGAACTTAGTTCAAACAGACCTAATTCAATGACATTTTTGGACTCAACGAGAGTTCACTAAATTCAGTCGTGGCACGTTGCAGGATATGAGCAAATCATTCGATTAGCTCTTCCTGTAAAACTCATTGGTGGCTCGTTATCTCTCGCGCTAATCAAGAGGACTTTTCTCTAATCTTGGCTACGATATATTATAGACCATTACAAAACGGGCACATGCGCCAATCAGGCATAGACGAAACCGCCAACAGAAGCAACAAGACTATTTTTTCACCGTCCAATCAGAATTGCGTTTCATCGAAGATTAAGGTCAAAAGATCATCCTACGCGCTCAACAAATCCCTTTCTGGCTTTTGCCATTTCTTACACCAGACCATCGACTAATGACATTTTTGATGAAACTGAAATTCGCATTCATATTCCTCTTGATGTGCTTGGTGAATGCAAATTGAAATGATGTTTAAACATTGATTTTTACATGTGTTTTACAGGAATATATGATGGTCTTATTTCCAAGTGAGTAGAAGCAAAACAAAATGCAAAGTGCTTAACGGACAAACTGAAATCAATTGTTAACCAAGGTGGACTTATTTGCCAAGTCAATAACATTGCGATAAATTTAAACGTGAACCTTAACTACTTCTGCATATTCAATTGTATTCGTTCCGAGAATGGTATTATATTTATGGACATTTTGAAAAAGAGTATTTTGCATGGAATGAAGCAGAATTCAGGAATCAGAAGACACGAATATTAAAAGCCAATCTTTATCAGCCATTCCAGCAGCATTTGCCCATCTTTTTATCCCTTCTCCTCTCTTCTTCTTTCTTCTGCATTTTTTTTTTTTTTTTTTTTTTTTTTTCTTTTTTTTTGGTCTTCTCTTTCTGAAAATATCTTGTCATTTATCACTCAGCAATGACGTTCACGTCGTGATGCCTTTCCGTGGAAAGACACAGACGACGATTCATAGCCACGGTTCATAAGCAAAAAATACATTTGCGTCGCAAGATGTCTGTCAAGATTAGCGCGCTGCCTTAGAGACAGCAGCCAGTACACGTGTGTGCTTGAAGTATAATGCATCGAAGGATTACGAACGAATACTAGATGAATGATCGATCAAGTGCTGACCAAAAAGCAGTTCTTACAGGTGAAACATAAGCTGACACCCGAAGCTTAATTAAACACATCATTTGTAACAGTTTATCTCGCTGTGGTCATTATGAAGAGAGAACGCTACCTTGGAATAGATAGATAAACCAATTTACATACGAATTTCTGATTAGGAGTGCAACCGAGATTCGAAGCTCCGGCCTCCTGGTCATGGTGCACTAACAGGTGTCCTGTGCCCACTCTGCTAATGGTTGCAACCATTCAATCAATCAAGGTATCATTGTTTCCCCTTTACTTAGTGCGCCTCATTTAATGCAAGAGCATGAATGCGCTATAAAGCGAAGCACGACCTTTCACGATTTGCAATCTCATTCAGCGGTCGCCTCACATATCGGACCCGAAGGTCGGTGGTCAGTGAACAGCACGTGTGTCCCCTTAGTAGTCAGTCTGGAGGGGAATTAGGACGTAAGAGAAAGTAATATCAGCTCAAGTATCTACTATAGATAACACTGAAGAAAAAAAAACCACATAATTTTGATTACTCTGGGTCTCCTTTCTCTTTTTCTTTCTCTTTTTCTTTCTCTTTTTCTTTCTCTTATTTTTCTGCTTCAAGAAGGCAATTGCAGAATGTTAGTCATTCCCATTTGGAATTCCATGGAACTGTTTTTATCTGCTTATCGAATGCACGGACGATGTAATGCCTTCTCAGATATATCTACAAGTATATAAGTCATGAAGTAAAAGCGAATGATTTGTTTAGATATACGATAATTAGATTTTTTTGTGTGTGTTTTTCCCCTTTATATGTCATTATTATTTTTCAAAAAAACATGTATGTCAATGATAGCATGAATAAAATGATGATGATCTATTGATAATGTAAATTATTTATTAATATATATCAAACAAGCATTAGAAGATCAGATATTATCCAATGCGTTACATGTAAACACAAAATTAACAAATAGCTATACACATTTCAGAACGTAAAAGCATGGTCTTTATAGAACTTATCAGCTTCCGTTTAAAAATGACTATCATAGGCACGAAGGCACGTACATGTATCCTTATTAAACCCAAACAACATAGAAGTATTATAATCTTATTATCAGAAGAAAACAACCATTACTATTAAGAAAAAAAATAAAATAAGAATCGACTGCATATTGCTGAGATAGTTTTATGTGGAAAATTGTCACATTTTTAGTTTTAAGCTCGGTTTGTTTGGCTCACCATCGGTTAAGGCTGGCCCATTGACTTCTCATTGAACTTGATGGAAAATGGATATTTCCTAATCGCTCGATTATTGTCGTGTGGTTAATGTCTGTCCCACCGACTTGCTCTCAACAGCTAATGAAAATGGAGAATTCATTGGTGTTTTGACCGAATTAACGTGAGGAGCTATTTCCACAGTAACAATTTATTAAACCAGGCGGTGAAAGGTTACATCTAAATTTTTCAAATGAGACTCAAACTAGGTGAATGATTTACGTGCAATTTACTTTCATTAACCTTGGGTTTCGTCAGATATACGGGTCAAATTACGCCATATGTTTGAGTGTGATGTAGACTGGATGATGGATTAATCTAATTATGCCTCAATTTCCTTGCATATTGTGCGCTCTCTTTCCACCTGCTTCAATGCGTTTAAAGTCCTTTGATACCATCCACCCAAATAACACGTTTGGGATCTGAGGTGTTGATAATTGTGAGGAATCATTGGGCGGAAGTTACGACGAACACCAGAAAATACGAAACATATGTATATGACAAAGAGCGATTATTCCAAAGAACCTGCATGATGCATAGCAAATATTTGGTATCAATGAGTGAAAATATACAGTGTAAGAACGTTTCTCACTCTGTATATATAAGGCCAGTAGGTTGCAAATTGAAATCATAAGAAATGAAAAAGCGTGGTATTGGCCCAAATATGCATGAATCTTCGTCATGGGAGCCAATGAGACAAAACCGTGTATTATGGGCACTCCTTGCTCAGAGAGAGTATCGCGTGGATTTATAGAATCAACCATCATACTGCTATGAGCGATGCATGTAGTTATATTAATTAACATACTTCGATTGACAAAGGCCCGAGCTGATCAACGTGAACTTCATCTCAAAGGCCTGTTGCGAGAAGAAAAAAGTGCTTATGCGCAATGTACAGAGTAGTGTATAGGGCACAGGTCCTCTCTGGAATGATGATTATTGTTTCGGAACATTTGATCAAAAGCAAGATGAAGGAAGAGGCCAGGTTCAGAGGACATTACAACGCATACAGACACGTTACACAATAGATAAATCCAAGGGCCCAAAAAGCAGAAGAATCAGGGCGCAGGAGGCGCCTTAAAAGGGAAAAAAATTACCTGCATGAAAACAACCAGAACAAAAAGGTGAGCGCATAATAGTCATAAGGGGGTGTAACTGAGGCTCAGAGGTTTTTTTTGCAATTACCGAGTGCATCCAGGACAGTTGGCAATCTCTGTAATTGCTTCTTCCATTAACAGAACTGATGACATTGACACCCTTTGCAGACAGACATAGATGGCAAATTGCACAGTGACCATCTCAGTTTCGATTACATTTCATTTTAGTAGCTTAAAGAGATAGCAGAATGATAGATTCCCCACCAAGCGCATACTTTCCCCTTAAAGGACACAGTTCCTCCCAGATTCCTCCTAACGAGGACTACATAATATGAAGCTTTGTCCCCCTGACAAAGATGTTTGGCAAAGGATTGTATATGCCAGAGCAATTTGGAGGTGGCCGTGTGACTGATGTTCTCTTCCTATGGCAAGACGATCTTGTTGAAAGGAACGTTGAGAGAACGACATGAGAGGTTCTGTCAGACTCATCGGTGTTTATTTGACTGCAAAATCAGGGCATCTCCATTTAGAGCAGTTCTGTCGCAGCTGCATGAGTCCAATAAAAAGTGATGACATTTCACAGCTGCAATCGTCACTAAAAATCGGAGGATTGAGGTTAATCTTTGACTTATATTGCTTCTATTTTCGAGGGTGACGTCGCTGATTTAGTGGAACTATGATCATGATAGATATGGTTTTCCATTTTTGGCAATTCGAGAGACAATAAATAAATCCGGTTTTACGTGTATGCATAAAAGCATAAGTCAATATAAAAGACATCAGTTTATTGTAGAAATTATTTGGCATTTCGATACAAAATAATTTGATCTATATATTTCATTGCGTCGTCAAATCTCGATATAGAAGCATGCATGTATAAATAATAATGACAAACTAAAGAAATACCGATAATAAGTGCTCACTTTTTGTACCTGATCAGAATTAAGTACACAACCAGGGTAAGGAGGTGGCATGGAGATTGCAGTCCTTTAAATACATAATATCAAAGTCCTAGTAAAGTAATTGTTACCCTCAATAATCAGCGTTATATTTGAGCATGGTGAGTACTTTAGAGCAAGTTCTTTCGATTTCCTGTTTCCTATCATCGCTGATAATCTTCTTCCACTCCCTGGCATTTGCAGAAGAATTCCTCTTCGTCCCTGTAATCCCGGTGTACTCCGAGCGGGGGACTTGGGTATTATGAGCAATCCAGCTCTGCACACTCCTTGGCACACACTCTTGCCCAGTGCTAAAATTGTAGATATCCCGCGAGACTTGCGCCGTGTTTAACGCGAGATCCTCGTATCGAACCCAACGGACGCGGTTGGGATACGATGCTTTGAGAAGTTTATAATACTTGAAGTCATCTTCCATGACGGCACACATCCCCGCAATTGTATTACTATGCACTTCCCGCAGTTTAGTCAACGAACTCATAATACCACGTGGGTCACGTGAATAGTAAACGACCTTGATATTGGGGTCATAGTTCAAAAGGGGTTCAACATAGCGCATGCGCAGCCGGATAGTCTTAACTGCAAGTGTGTC
Source organism: Capitella teleta (assembly GCA_000328365.1). Lineage (NCBI taxonomy): Eukaryota > Metazoa > Annelida > Polychaeta > Capitellidae > Capitella > Capitella teleta. Next base: position 1,087,211 of record KB302196.1, read on the forward strand.
AGCTTTTTGGCATTTTCCCGCTATACATCCCGGTTGTATTCGGTATGGGAGAGGGTTGAATTTACCGAGTCGGTCGAACAGAAGTGGTAGGGTTGGAACATACAACCGCATCTGCGCATACGCGATGATTTGCTGACTGAGGTTCAAAATGGTGGCGATGTCACATGCAAATATTGCTCGCAGGACTGACGTGTCCTTCTTGTGCTCGTCTGCACATGGTTCAGGACAGAGGCCCAGGTGACTCCTGTGAGGAAGACATAAAACAACGCGTTATGACTCTGAACACACATCAGCGAGTTACCCCGGGATTTCCGTTATGATTTGTACAGCCAACGGGATTGAGTCGTTGCAAAGCCTTATCCATGCACTATTTCGGAAACAAACTGTGCAATTTAATTCATAATTATGATATACAATGTTACTCCACAAAACACTAGATCGGTTACTGAACGCATGGGACTGGTTGAAGGTTGAATGATGAAAATCCTGAAAAATTTCAAGTGACCACAAACAAGTGCCTTAAGGCACTTGCAAGGCTAGGGGTTCCGGGGGCATGTCCCCCCCCCCTCCATGGGAAAATTTTGAGAAAAAAAAGCATGCAAATCTGTTAGATGTGAGCCACCTGAGGCGGAGTAATCAGCACTTTATAATTTACAAACTGACCCTGTAATAAATAATGTATATTGGGTAACTAAGCAGATTTCTTCCGGGAAGGAACTTCCTAATGGGTTAGATGAGAAAAAATGTTTAGAATCAGTCAACGGAAGAAATCATAACCAAACACATGTGGTAGGTATGAAAATTGAACAATGTATTCCAGGAATACATAGCTGAAAAATTGCAAATTAATTCGAAGACTTTCTTCTTTTCTTCTTTGAGAGGGCTTCGAGGGCTTCCAGCCTCTTTCTATAATAAGTAATACACTATCAATTCCAATTAAATTGCCTTACCTCGCTATGTGCTCGACGATCAGTCAGAGACAGGGTGTTCTGGTTGGAAACGGCAACAATGCCGTCTTTTGGCACCACCATAATTTGTTGGTTGGTTCTTTGTGCCTTCATGTTGGCAACATGCTTTGAAACATTCAGGTGCTTCTCAGAAGCCTATTTCCCCTCTGATGAATACTTTATCACAGAGCCACACGGCACACAGATCCGGCATCTCACGGCCCCCGGCTCGGACATTTTGCCTATGCGGTCACCCACTCGAACTGTGTCTCCCAAGTCTCTCATCACAACTGTCTGCTGCGGCTATATTGCCATCGACATTTGTTAGTTACGTCTTTACACTTTTTATCAAGTTCCACAGCACACGGATCGCCTTCTTCCAAATACATATTGCGAACGAAAACACTCCCCCTCGGTGGAAGCGTGGTTGATGTTGGCAGATTAAAAACGAGGTCAGCCGACTGCTGCCGATCCCTCACATTAGCGCACATACCGATAGAAAGATAGAAAGTAGGTCGACCTAATGCACCCGAGAAAACCCGAAGATTTTCGCGCCAAACGCAGCGCGCGAAAGTGCCGTTGCAAGATGAGTCGCCACAGTCCTGCGCTATGCCGCCTTCGGTCGCCCCCCCCCCCCCCCCTCAAATAATTATTTATGAAAATCTATCGGGATTTACATCGATCTCAGAAATGACCCTGACAGTGGTTAAAATTCGGAAATCCGTCCATAGCCGGAAAAATCCCATGCCTGTCAGCTGAACACTGTTTTCCTAAACCGTTGTACCAACATTGATTTACCGTCGTTTTAATGGTAATTTAATGTGATAATTATTAGCGGAAAACTACTGTCCTGTGTGTCATAACGTATCTGTCCGTTATGATGTTCACGCATTTATCACGCCCTCGAAATCAAACGAATGATTTACATAAAATTCAGATTTGAGTATTCCGCGGCGGATTCGCACGCATTGAATATTTTTCGAAGTTTTTCAACAAGGCATCTGCTTTATAGTGGTTATATATCGTGGATTTATTGGTAAGTTTTCTTCCGTTTAATATTCTTCATATTTCACAGCTATTTCATATATTCATGACTTGCCCTTGTCCTTGTCCTCATGACTTGTCACTCTGTGCATGATAATCATGTTGATTTGACAGTACGGTGTAATTTATAGTCAGGATTACACCCAAACAATGCGGTCCCTGCACTGCCGGAATATGTACTCTGTACTCTGCCTCGAAGTTCTTCAGGCAATATATAAAATATCGGATTTTGCGCTTTCTTCTCAATCCACAGCTATAGTGGGTTTTAAAAATATGATACAACAGTATCTGACTGTTACATAAAAGGATGCAACTACAGTAAATTACTGTTTAAGAAACATTATGCAACCACAGTACATTAATATTCTATTGAAGGATTAACAGTAATTAAGTGTTATGTCACACACAGTTCATTACCGTAGAAACGGTCACTTACTGGCGATTATTGCTGTTGGTATGTTACTGTTGGGATACCATGGTTTAGGAAAACAGTGAACGTATTCCATTGAATCTCAACACATTGCTTATAATCCTAGAATTCATATATTAGTATTAACCAACAATTGGGATTTCAAATGGGTCGAGGTGCATTGAGTGTCACATTGATTTTTCTGTCTGTTAATTAAACGTGACTAGCAGCTGATTCAGCAAAGGTAATGTACATATATCTAATTATATATACCCTAAGCTCCAGCATCTCCCAAATGCGATGTTAATGGTATGTCGCTTACTGTGGGTCTTCAGTGGCATTCCTCTCGTGTTGCAGATGATATTTGAAGTCTCCGTGCAGAGGTCGTAACGGCTCAAACCAATAGAGAACGTCGTCGTTGGATTGGAAGAGTTTGCCAAAGAAAGACGATCCTCCACGGTAGTAAGCCACGAGGAGGATTTTGTTCTTCGACTCCACTTCCTCGGGTACCTGTGCAAGGAGAACTAGTTCAACATCTCAGCCATCAAACTCATCATGACAAACCCTACCTCAGTGTAGGTAGCACCACAGGCAGCCGGTGGTTGTGACGTCAAACTAAGGAGTGTATGCAGCAGAAATATTCCAACGCACAAAGTTACCGCGATGAGCAGCACCAGGCGGCGCCACTCTTGTGCGTTGGAGGCATGGCGACAAAAACTGAAATACATACGGAAGGGTTTGCTATGAATTTAGGAAAATTATCTGTTTTGAATAAAGCAGAGTCATATGTTGCATTCAGAATTAATGTTTGTAAAGTAGTGACTAGTACTGCACTTCTATATCTGACTCTATCTGACTACTAGCATATGTTTGTTTTCTTAATTGAGAATCAATTTTCTTAGTTACTTAAAGTTCTCTGTATATACGGCACCATCTCTTGGATTCTCGACGCATACACCTCCCTCCCGCCTCTACCAACCATAAGGAGACTTTACCCCTAGATAAGGAAAGAGAGGAGTGAAAGAGGGAGGCACAGTTTCGTAATCAGCTTTGTAACGTGATGATTCATGTTATGTAGGAGTGTTTTCCCTCTCGTCTCACCTGACGTCAAATTTGCTAACATCAATCAGGTCAGCTTATGTACTTGGGCAAATAGCAATTAGTTATAACTACCAAAGCAAAATGGCGGCATGCCCTCATAATCATTCCCCAATCGAGCATGGAACCGATGGTAACTTTGGTGTAAAGAATTGCTATGGGCACACCCAATGGTTACATCCTCGTTGAAGACATGTGTTGAATTTCAGTTCTCAGTTAACATAACCTGTCCACGCATCATTCAATCCGCGTTCAAAGCATTTTAGGATCGGAAACATTTGTAGCTGGCTGCAGGGCAAATATCATTATTTACACTGTATGCCACGCCCATAATGGAACAGAATCATGTCAACATACACGATGTGAAATGATGCACACACAAAAGGAAGATCTGCCTCCCCCCCCCCCTCTCCACCAAAAAAAAAATAAATAAATAAATAAAATAAACTAAAAACTGATGCAATTAAGGGTGGTAGTTATTTGTCCAATTGATCAAAGGTTATTTACCTTATCGATTAAATTTTTATATAGCATTTTTTTGTGATGCTCCGTGGCAAAACCCCTCCGGTATGTCGCAAAAATTAAATTCTGAATTAGTCATGTCATGAGATAGAGATTGAAAAACTGGACATTTCAGTGGTTATTTTAAAGAAATGTGTTGACCGGTCACTGAGCTATGGCTATTCGAAGTGAGATAACCCTAAAATGTATATTTGAAAATGCACATTACAGAGAAAATAATCTGCACAATGATATCAATGTCATTTAGGTGCGATACGAGACAGCAGAGTTGCTGACAATTGTAAATGAGGATTAATCCGTCATTTCTCTCGAATAATCGATCTATTGTTCTAAGGGATGCCTCAATTAAAATCTATGATTGATGCATTTATAGTGTGACCTGGATAATAATGCATATACCATCATGAAGAAGAATGAATTCTGCATCGAATATATACCTAAAAAAAACAAAAACAAAACAAGAATCAATCAGAGATGTGGCCAAGAAAAATTTTAATTAAGCTAATGATGAACATTGATCAAGGAAACATTAACGTAATTGCAGTAATATTAGTTTATGATGCCAAACTATAGTATATGCTTCAATTTCTGATTTTCAGCAGAATTGCGCAACCAATGAGCTATATATGCATTTCTACCTGTCATGACTTTACATTATCATTTAATGTATGATAAAAACCAATGCAATCCAACAATTACAAGGATTGTCAATACTAAAACATATAGGATGTGTAGAACCATCCAATATGCGCCAGATGATTGACTGACTCAATCTGCATGTTGACAGAAGTTGACATATTTATGGCTCTATCAGGGGTCAGCTGGGCTCAGCCCAGTATACTTGCTACGTGCAGTGGACTTATTATATTGAAATAAGCTCAGCCAATTATCATTGCTGTATACCACCAGACAGTCAAAGAACGTCATAATTGGTCAAGTTTGATGACAATAAAAGTTTAATGATCAAACAAATATAAATTCAAAATCATAATCAATTATGTAATTAAAGGCTTTAATGACCACAATGATCTTGAACTTCAAGCAACTTCATTTAAAATCAGGATTTCGTAATAGGTGTATGCGTGGCATATACTCTGCGAATTTCAAGACCACAACTTACATAACCATTGAGTTATTGGCATTTGAAAAAGTCATAATTGATATTATGCAACATAACGCAAGAACGGTGCATCTAGGAGCAAAAATACTTCTGAGCTTTATTTTACATATTGATGCACTAAATCATTTGATGCCAGTTACAAGTCGCTGGCTCTACTAGTTTATGAGTTATTGACGATCAAATTTGAAACATTGAAAAATCACTGTGACCTTGACCTTTAGCCTTTGACCTTTGAACTTTCAGTGTTAATCCAAAATAACTTGCTTCATTAATTAGTGCAACTTGCTAATTGACAGACATGAGCGAATTTAAAATATTCAGTACCAAACGTTGTTCATGGAAATGTCGCCTAATATGTGTTCCGACCGAAAACACACAAATATTCTGAATCATCACATTTCCTTCTAAAACTCGAGAGCACACAATGTATGCAACTCATAAAAGTTACAAATTTACGAAATTTGAAATAATCATCAGTTTATGCAATTAAATGCTTTAATTGCCACAATGACCTTGACCTTAGTGCAACTTCATTTAATCGTATAATTACGTAGGATGGTTATACTAGCAATATACTCTACACATTTCAATGCCACATCCTGCTTAACAATCGAGATATTTGCATTTAAAATAGTCGTAATTATTATATGCAAGATTACGCAAGAACGGTGCGTCTGCATGAGGGCAGTAATAGCGCCATGCATTGTGAGACCCTAGCTCAATTAAGATTGCTGTGACCTTGCCCTTTGACCTTTAACCTACAAATTTGAATCAGACTCGCAGAATGACATGTACTATCAATGTGTGAAAAAAAAAATCGTTCACGGACTTACGAGGGGCACCGGATAGCGCAGTGGGTTAAACCGCTGACTACAATCCTATGCCGACCGTGGGGGTCGAGGTCCCGGGTTCGAGACCCGATCAGGCTACGGGCGTTATGATTGTGAATTACAATTGTAATTCTTCGGTGACTCTGCAGTGCTGCCCAACTGCGTAACAAGGCCGGGCGCTGTGTACTACTGTCTATGGTGGTATGCAGGATAAAGAACCCTTGGGATTTATCGATAAGAGTAGGGGGAAACCCCGGTCCCGGGCCTTCTGTTCTGGCGCCCGTATCACCCGAACGGGTTGGGTGGAGCCGTAAAACCCCAATCACTCACTCACCCATTCACGGACTTACGTAAAGTAACATAAGGAAAATGTTTAATTCAAAATTTTCCTTAAAAAAACGTTAAACATTGCCCCAGCTATCAAAATCGCCTCTAGCACTGCTGTGAGCCGTGCGACATATCCAGGGACTTGCCGTGGAGCCTCGCATTTATATTTTATTTCGTGCTCCGGGTGAGGTCCGTGAATGTAAGGTTAAATTGTTCACCTATAGTTTATTTAACAGCAATTACGGAACTCCTAATCCAACACCGCTGATGGGCGCAGTCATAATAGTCAAAACAAGCAAGCACAAATATTTATTTAATTGCTATGACATTCAAAGTGTCATAGCAATCTCTTCCGCGAATTCAGCATTTACTAGAGTCATAGAATGAGACTGCGAACAGGAAGTGCATATTGTATGGAGTGCTACTACCGCAGCGTACATTGACCTGCTCGCTTATTATGTGCATGGTTACACCGAGATTAGCGACCGGGATCATGTCTAATTCAAGCATCTCTTCAAACTTTATAAGTCAGCGTCTGTCATTCAATCAATCAGTGCTTTCGTTTCGAAGGTTGGCCACTAAGCGTCACCAAGGTATTATGAGCTAAGCGTTTAGCTTGCACATAGCTGGATGTCCTGGACTAGCCAGTGATATCATCCAGCCACATTCTACGGGGCCTGCCCCTGCCTCTGGTGCCTTCAATAGCACCTTCTAAAATTACAGTATGTAAAAAGTTGGAACTGTCTCTTAAAATATGACCAGCATATCTGAACTTTCTCTGCATACGATCTTTGAGTAAAAACGTTCCTCCTGGACGGTCCTCAACTGCATCATAGGTATTAGGTAACTCTCTCCAGCTTATTTTAAAAAATTTTTTATAGCACCACAGTTCAAAGGATTTGATTTTGCGACATACACGTTTGCTAAAATTCCAGGTCTCAGACCCGTAGCTGTCATTACGGCCGCCAATTAATCACTCCGCCCATTAAGAAAACGCTCTTTAGATACCATTACACCACCAGTCTCAACTTCAAAGGGAAACCACGTCTTGCGCATGCGCTCCGACTACCTTCTGTACCTCGTAAATTCGCACTGAAGTGCTTCACATCGTTTGGGGAATACGTGAACAGACGAACGTGGTGCGGGAGTCCCTGCGGATTCTTGGAAAATCGGATATCCTTTCACACGTGCATCGACCTCGTTCTGTGTTTGTACTAGGTAAACTTTCTTGAATAGTTTCTAATTAATGTTATGAGCATTGATTCGTGTAATTAACTTCACGCTGCCCAATACATCAATGGACTTACACGTGGTCAGTTCCATTGTGCCAAATTAAGAAATATTCCAAGCAATAAAAGTTGAAATTACTTGGTCTGGCATCAATTAAAAAATAATCTCCTTCTCGTATTGTTACTTTCCTGGTGTGAAATGCTTTTAGTATAACAAGAATAATTAACTAACTAATAATGATCAAATATCATAGTTATAAAATAATTATTGTCAAATTAAACATAAGAAATTAATAATTATTCGATCAGTCCATACATATGAATTATACTGATCAGCGATCAACATCATGCATGTGATAAAAGAATCTCATAATTCCAAGCTCATTGGCCAATGCTAATAATAAACATGAAAAGCCGAAACCATATAATTCATCTCACATTCTACGAGTAATCGATCAAACGTAAGAGCAATTTGTCAGACAGTCTTCGAGAGCACGTGTACTAAATTGTTCTCAGCGCCGCTTAACAACAATATTACCCATAAAAAAAAACTAAAAAAAACAAAAACACACACACACACACACACACAAAGACACTTTCTAAAACACGCCTCATATATCCTACCTGTGCACCCACGAAGGTGTACTGATCAATATCACACTGTTTTCCATCGGACCGAGAAAGTAGTATCCCCTCTGCTTGCCCATTTTGATTTGCGAAAAAAAAAATCGCGCAATCGAATCTGAGACAAGAGGAGATACAAGGTGAAGGAAGAGGGTCACGTGCTCAGTGCTATGATGCGCAGTACAGATGAGATGCACTTTTGTTACGTGCAGCGTCTCGAGTTGTGGGCACACCCACATGGTTCTCGAGACCGTCTGGTATTTTTTTTATTAAAAACCATTCAGTAATAGGGAATTCGAGATCAAAAGGTGCCGCGACGTAAGACCGAGGCGTGTTTAACCGAATCAAATTCATATATCAGATTTATTTTGAGCAATCCAATCCGAGATGCATCGTCTCGTTACTCCTTGTTTTGAATTTTTGAGAAAATGTGTTTACTTCTGAGTATGAATTGTGGTTTAGATGGAATTAATTGTGCACGCGTATGAAATTGCTGAAAGTAATTATGTCCTAGTTACAAGACGGAATTTGTACCTGGTGCACTCTGGCAAGGTTCCCCCCCCCTCCCCCATCACTTTCCAATGTAAACAAAAGCACTCATGAGAGAGCCCTTTCTTCGGGTCAATGTTCCCCGAATGCTCTTCCTCTTATCGCCACCCTCTCCAGTCTCCACTTCTCCTTTTGCCGAGCAAGGTTCACCGACCGGTTTGACAGAACTCCTTCCGAGAGCACTTGAGACCGTCGTCACCAGGCAACTGACCACGACATCATCATTAATCCTATACCGTTAATACTACCGCATAATTATACTAGCAATGTGGAAAAAATCGAATTGTGTTCGAATAAAGCAAGTAAAGAAAAAATGTCCGTGTTCCAACCATGCATGCTGACCAGCTGACCATACACATGTGCGTTGGCACAGTATATATGCACGGTGCCAATTAACATGTATTCTGTGAAATCAATAACCATTCCGGTCTGAATGTGTGTGGGGTTTTTTTTTCTGATTTTTTGGAAACCAGATGTTATGAATATATGCTAATGAAGAATTGAAGATGACCCACAATTACCATCGGGGATTTAGATTGTTGTTTGATAATACATAATTTTATTTAATATTCAAAATATAAAAATAAGTATGTGTATATGTAGAGTCGTTGACGCAAGGTCTCGAGGTAAAGAAACTTAGGTGATTCATTACCAATCTCAATTCAAGGATACTTAACACCAATATTTGGTATCAACGCTCATGACAAGGAGTCGCTAAGTGACCCGACTATTAATATTATATGCGTTTTTATCTCATCGAAGCGTTTCTAAAAATAAAAGTTTAGCACTAACAGCATTACAAATTACAGTAAGCACAGCCTGCAGTGTGATATTCATTATATTACGCAATGTTAGAACTTAATTGTAGTTTGTAATTAATATCCGGGTTCAATTAGACTCAGATCAAACAGCCCGAGGTATCCTGGTCGATATGTACATCGCACATTTTTCAAACATTCAATTGTATGCACTGTCTGTTATTGAAATACCATAATATAGTACGCTCTCGCGCTTAATTGTGTCATTGAAATGCACACCCTTCATATAGAATATAAGTGATCTTTCGCTAACGTTAGGATATAAGACACGGTACATCCATGAATATACACACTTGCTCCACCTACCATGCACCTGCACACAGACTCCGTTTGATCGAATGCATGGCCATTCCAAATCGTCCCGTCCACACATCCGATCACAGTAACGCCATCCTAGAGTACGACTGCCCGGTAATGATCTGCAGAGAGCCTTGATGACGTCACCGTGCCATTATGCTAAATAAGCATGTTATCTGACGATGAGCTGATTGGAAACGCAATTTAGCATCCATTCGTTACCGAGAAATTAGAAGAAATGATCGTCGATAATCCTCTTGCTTCCAATCAGGTAGCGGAATGTACGATGTCTTCGCCGTTTATAATTACTCCTTCTTTACCTGCATGTGGTGTATGAATCATGAATCCATGACGCACCCACTTGTATGAGATGACTTTCTAAAGCGGTGCCTGGCACAGTACATTAATTAAATAGGTTGTGAGACGAAGGTCGAGGACCTTCAGAGGGGATGTCTTTGAATACGGTGACAAAGCCTAGTCAGAGAGCACCTGTTTATCGCAGATTAGTCAATTGGTCCACGTCATCGCATGCTCGAAATTAAAGATAATGATCGTGCCCTGAAAGATCACTATTTTTGGGAGTGTTTATATACAAATATTATCATTATTTTGTATTATGTAGAAATATGGAGTTTAGACATGGAAGAATTTCAGTGTTATAGTAAATAGGATCGTTTTAGTAAGAAATTGGACAGCCGAATCACACCGTGTTTATAATAAAGTTTTATCGTTAGAAGATGTGTATCAGATTAATCATAAGAATAATAATTATGAGAAGGAATTCAGTGCAATTAATTACATGTAGATCGACCCGGAAGCACTCGTAAATCGATCTTTTTTGTTGCTATAGCAACGTATTTTACGGAAGATACTTTGAAAGCAAATAATGTCGAGGCGAACAATGTCAGCTGAAGCATGATTGGAAGGTCGATATTTCGCAAAACCGGAGGGCAGAAGAGGAAGACTGACTCGGAGGGTAGCGGAAGAGGCAGTCCAAAGATCTTACGCTCAACATTAGAGTCTGGAGAAGCAAGCAGGGTCCATCGCTACCAGATCACGAGCATCATCAAATCCTCGCCAGAGTCCTGTAGTGCTTTTGCCAGCACAGCAGATGGTAAAAGGGTACTGATTAAGATGATGTCCGCCGGCCAGAAAAGAGGTATTTACGAGGACTTGGCCCAATTGTCCCACAAGAACTTGGCCAAGATAAGGACTCCATCCATAACTCCACATTTAATTCAACTCGAATGCTTTGAGCAGAAGAATCTTAAGGACAGACTTCAATCCGAATACGGCGGCGTGGTCCTGATGGAGGACACAGTCCGACCCTGGTTCGCGCAACTTCTCGACGCGGTTGAATTCCTGCATACGAATGGCATCGTCCACAGAGATATCTGCTGTGGAAAGATATATGTGCAAGATGAGAACACTGTCAAACTGACCGGCTTTGGTCAAGCCACCCGCTACGATGGTACCCCGCATTGTGGTACGGCGGGCACCGTTGGGTACCAAGCTCCCGAGGTGATTTTAGGGAGAGAAGGGTACAACCCGATTCCAGTCGATTTTTATGCTTTAGGTGTGGTATTGCACTTTCTGCTGACTCATACTTTTCCCTGCGGTCACGATGCCGAGAGCTGCTTGAGGCTTGCTGGGAAGATCGTCATGTTTGATGCCAGGAAGAAGCTTTCAGAGGAAGTAGTTGAGCTCCTGCGGGGACTGCTTAGCTACGTGGTTGCAGATCGGTGGAATTCGAAGAGGGCAAGGAACTCTGATTGGATGAAGGACCAAGTGGAGCGAGGGCAGACGGCTAATCAACGCCGCAAGTGAATGATCCACTGGTAGAAGTATTGGCCCCTGGGAAAAATTGTGAAATATTGTGATTACATCTCTCGATTTGAATTAATAAAGATCTTATTTCCAATCAAGGAAGTGGGTCGTTCCTACTTTCAATTATAAATAGAAAGCATGCACTCGTAGAAGACAAAATATTTTCGCGGAGATCCAAGCATCGGACTCCTGACTGCTTCATAACGGACTACAGATGATAAGTACATAGGCAAGCAGACAGTTTTACAAACGCGCATGAATACACAACCTCTCCTGACGGCGGAGGTAATTATAGTCTTATTTTAAGCTTCCCTATTGTTCTCATTCGCCAAGTTGAGTGAAATTTTATAGAATCTGGGTATTGGATACAATACAAAAATCCGCCAAATTTAAGCTAGAGGTGCTCAAAGATGTCAGCACTTGTTACATCCTGTTGCAACCTTATTATGAACCAATTCCCGTAAGTGCTTAGCTGAACACTATTAACTGCTGCTGCACTTGAAGAATCCCTAAACATCTCGCTGCACTTATTCCTACTTAAAAGTTTGTCAATCTGTAGTGCTGCAGGATGGAAAGCTTTCATAAACTATTATGATAAATGACTTTGAGCCTTTACGTTGCTTTGTGAAATACCTAAAATATTTGTTTATTGAACGTGCAAAAACTCTCTGATTTGAAGTCGTAGATTTGGCGATTGCTCTCCAATGGTACAGATTGTATAATGAATTCATAATTGAGTCTTTTAGAGGGACATAGTTCAACAAGATGTAACGGACCAGAGATCAGAGATATGATAAGATATAGATAAAGCATTCTATTGTAATTTTGGCCTCGCGGATGGATTAAGTCATCCGGGTGCGTTAGATCGTTTAGTTATTTCCAACAAGAAGTTTCACATGTTATCCATCTGAGTTAGATTGTTGAGTCAAGGAAATAATTACGAAATATCGCGAGATATCGCGAAATATCACGAGTTATTCATTCAACTCTCACACTCAAGTCTCATGAAATTAAACAGCTATTGATATATCCACCAACTATGCATCTAAATAGTTTTTATTAATCTGGGTCATTTATGGAATTGTTGTTTTCAGGCAGTTTTTAAAGACTTATTGAGCAGTTCATGCGTTACAAATTGTTTCAATAGGCTTTATTTTTATATTCAAGCGGTTCATGAGAGTTCATGGCAACTTTAGAGGTGTGGAATCTAATCTTTAAATAACGTTGCCGATTTCTTGTCGGCTTAATCATTTTTTTCACACTGATTAGCCAAGCAAGGCCATGACTGAAGCATCCTGTTATTATATAATAATAATAATAATAGTAATAATAATAATAATAATAATAATAATAATAATAATAATAATAATAATAATAATAATAATAATAATAATAATAATAATAATAATAATAATAATAATAATAATAATAATAATAATAATAATAATAATAATAATATATTTTATAACGCGTAAAATTCAAAAATCTCTAAACGCGACAGAATTATAAAAGCAATGGTGACAAATAGTACACGTAAAATGCACATTCAAGTTGATATAAAAAACATCGATTTCATTATTAAAAAGAAGTTTTTCAGCGATTTCTTAAAATCATCAATTTCCTCGATCAATCGGATGCGGGTGGGAAGAGAGTTCCATAGTCCAGGAGCAGCGATGGAAAAACAATGATTATATATAGAAAAAGGCAGATGTAGTGAATGGCACGTCTAGAATATTCGTGGTATATGATCGGAGGGACTGTTGCGATCTCCATTGGCACAGAGGCCGCAAATAAGAAGGACCAATGCTGTGAACGGATTTAAATACAGTTAACAAGACCTTGAATTGAACCCTCTTTTGAACCGGGGTTGTATGCTGGAATCTCTGCGTGCCAGTAACAAGGCGTGCAGCCGCATTCTGAACGCTCTGCAGTCTTCTGAGAACTCTGGCTGGGGCTCCAAGTAGGAGGGCATTACAGTAGTCCACACGACTTGTGATGAAGGCATGCACGAGTGTCTCGAGGGATATCTTGTCCAGAAAACGTCTGATTCGGCTGAGAGATTTAAGTTGAGCAAAGGATGCTTGTACAACGTTTGTTACAGGCGCATCAAAGGACATGTCGTGGGTCATGGTGACACCGAGGTTCTTCACAGTTGAGTTGCTTGGTCGAATTTGCTCGTCTCCAATCGACAGGAGGCGTTGGATGTTGTCATCCTCTGCAAGATTTTTCTTTGCGATTAGAATACACTCCGTCTTGGCACAGTTCATTTTAAGTCGAAAATGACCCATCCATTTCTGGATATCGTCGAGGCATGCTTCCATGCGTCTGAAACCATCTTGTACGTACTGTGGTTCACATGGTATCCAAAATTGCGTGTCATCTGCATAGCAATAAATTTCGATTTCATGGTGTCGAATGAGATGTCCGAGGGAGGCAGTGTATAAAGTAAAAAGGATGGGGCCAAACACAGAACCCTGGGAGACACCGTGCTTTGTCTCAGTTGAGGGCGATTTTGCGCTGGCTGTCTTGATGCTCTGCTTCCGATGTTGTAGGTATGAAGTGAACCATGCAGCTGCGGTGCCCATGATGCCGAGACGGTTGAGGGTTTGTAGCAATATTGCGAGATCGACTGTGTCGAAAGCAGCTGATAGGTCGATCATGACAAACAGGACCACATTTCCACTTCCCATTTCATGGATGACTCTGTCGAAAACATGGATCAGAGCGGTTTCTGTACTATGACCTCGGCGGTAGGCAGATTGGTGACTTTCAAGGAGATTATTGTTCGAGAGATATTTATTGAGCTGGGAAGCGACCACTTTTTCGATAAGCCTAGAGATCAAACTCAGGTTGGCGATGGGTCGCCCATGTCTTCAGGGTCGAGCTTGGGCTTTTTCAATAAGGGGCGGATTAAGGATTCTTTGCATGGCGTTGGGAAGACACCAGATGAGAGCGATAGATTTATAATGTGGGTAATGATTGGAATGAGCTTCTCTGCTCCTAACTTGATCAGTTCAGTCGGCATTAAATCGAGGTCACACGTCTTCACTGGAGAGGCTGCCAGCAACGCGGACACGTGGTTATCATCCACCAATGTGAAATCAACCATAGTGCTCACTGCATCCGGTACTCTGGGTGTGGGATCCTCGCTGAGGACGATGGATTCCTTGAGTTTTGTGACCTTTTCAATGAAAAATTCATTGAAACGTTGGGATAACAGTTTCATGGGAAGACTGGTGGGAAGCATATCTCGGTTTCCCTGCCGAGGAGCTTATCGGCCGCTCCAGAGAGTTGTTTAGAATTCTGGCATCCGTTGATGAGGCCTTGATAGTAATTCTGCTTCGCTGCTTCATTCATTGTGTTTAAGCGATCCCGCTGTTCGAGGAACGTGGATTCGCGATGAACGTGGAGCCCAGAGTTCTTCCATTTCATTTCCATTTTTCTCCTCACTTGTTTAGCTGCTCGTATGTCGTCGGTATACCACTTACTGTCAGGGCAATGGACGATGGTACGTGTTTTCAGTGGGGCGAGGCGATCGAGAGCACTTGAAAGCTCACTGTTGTACCAGTGGATAAGTTCTGTCAAGGAGAGAAGATCGATCGGTTGGGATAGGGAAGTGCTAGAGATGGCGTGGTTCATCATCTCAGCAGTAACTGACTTGGTTTTTCTGTATGAGACAGTTTTCTTTAGATTTGGGTTGTTGTTTTTTTTTTTTCAAAGAGGTATCGATGAAGACTGGAAAGTGGTCTCGGAAACCATGGTCGACAGCGAGGGCATTTGTGACCAAGGTATCTGTGTTGCGGGTAATAACAAGACCAAGTGTATTCCCACTGCGGTGGGTCACACCATGTACATGTTGCTTTAGCCCCATAGATGACAGAAGGTTCCTGAACTCTCGTGCATCACGAGCATTGGGTACATTGATGTGAAAATTGAAGTCACCAACAAGTATCATATGTCCTGGATGAGTAGCCAGTGCTTCCAGAAAATTTGTGAATTCTCTGAAAAATTCGGTCATCGATTGACCACCATTGGTCGGTGATCGACACAGGTTGCAGATTCTGACAGGGTGGGAAGCCACAACGATACAATCTTGGAGCTCGAAGGAAGTGTATGCAGTTTGTTCACGGTCAGTCGAACTGAGAGGCAGCCTCGGTGCACAATCGCTGTGCCCCCCTCCGCGAGTTCCCCTGGGAGCATGCAGCATTGCATGGCCTGGGGGAAGGAGGACGCTCATCATGGCGTTGTCACTTTCGGTGCCAGTCATCCATGCTTCATTGATGCAGAGTAGGTCGGGTTGGTGGTCGATATGGAAGTCGTGGATCAACGTGGTTTTGTTGCAGATTGACCATGGATTCAACGTGATGATACGCAGACTTACAAGGGCGCGCATTTTCGTGGATCGTAGAAACCTGCAGGACATTATTACAACAAGCATGAGGAACAGGGGCATCGTGCACAACACGGGACAAGTTGGGAGGGTTGGCATGATTAAAATGAGTGGTTGCATCATCGCGCAAAGCGCGGGATGGAGAGCGCGCATGTGCTGTATGGGAAGCTAGCCCTCCGAAGGTGTTGTTGAGCCGTTTCCCGATAGCGAGTCTGACTGGTCCTCATGTGACAGGGGAGATGCCAGTTTCCAGTTCACGTCCCTCCTCCATTTTCCGTTTTCAGGCTTTGTAAACCCCCATACCTCGCCATTCTGACGAATGCTGAAGCTTTCGTTTACGCCATTTTCGCGTGCAGTATCGTTCAGACTCCGCACCTGGGGGCGCAGATCCACGTATTGAGCTTGGTCTTTGCGAGAGCGACATGGTCTACAGCGAATGACGGGTTTGTCAACATTGTGATTGTTCTCCTCCACTTTGGCGAGGAAGAGTCTTGCGTCAAATTGCGATGGAAACGATGCCTTCAGCAGTCGCGGCTTGTTGGTGGCGTCTGATTGTCCCATCTTATTCCGTCTTATTTTCAGGAAGTTGACATAGAACAACTTCGCATTTTTTTTTTTTTTTTTTTTTTTTTTTCATCTTGAAGTGCAGTCTTTACCGAGGCGGTAACAGTATCTTCCAGTGTGCGGGTTGATGAAGGAGGGGAGGCTGAGTTTTGCAGTTGTGGAGAGGCTTCGCTCTTTAAAGCAGTGAGTTCAGCTTTCAGGGACCTCATTGAAGGCATCAAATCATTAGACAAGGCTGACAAGTTGCCTTATTTCGCAGTGGAATTTAATAAGCTGCATCGTATTCCACTCTCAAAGCCCTGTGAGACTTCCAGCATCAGCATCTGTGAGAGACTCAGTAAATTAGAGGCGAGAATGGCAGCAAATGAAAACCTCTGTGCTGAGAACAGCTGTTGCATCGCTGTGAAATCTCCCGCTAGGCCGAGTACTGAGCGACCCATCTCTCAACCAGCTACTCACCACCATAATGATGCCAATAGGATGCATGGACGGACAACGCAAAATCAGCTATCCATGAATATACAAGAACAGAAGTGGGCTGCAGTCGCCAACAACGCAGTACATACAGTAAATAACAACGAGGGTTAACCTACACGAAAGTGGAGTCCCGCAGGCGCCCCACACAACCAAAGAGACCGATCGCAGCGCATTCGCGGTCCAGCAACTGATTCATCAGCTAAACTCTCTGCAGGACCAGAGACCGTTATGATGCAGATCACTAATGTGAGTCCTTTAGTTACAACGAACTAACTGAAGGAGTACGTTCTGGCTAAGGAAGACAGTTCGTCCTCAATTAGCATCGAGGGCAAGACAGGGGATGGTTGGGAAACGAAGCGTTTCGTCCTTACTATTCCAACAACTGCCGAGACAACTGTCATGGAAACAGAGTTCCGGCCCTCTGACATCTTCACCAGGAAATGGTTTAAGTCGCGCAAGCCGAAATCAGACAAAGAAGCTGCAGCAGTTCTCTCAGCGTAATCACTATGGATATGTCTCACACACCACTCTCAAATGCACAATTCTTTTCTTCCACAATATTGACTAAAGACTTTAGTCAATATTGTGGAAGAAAAGAAATATACACTGGCGAATTAAGAATGAGGGTGAGATGTTCTGCTTCGGCGGGTGAGCGGGAGGGAGGGTGAGATTGCGGGTGACACCCGCTCAATGTGGGTGAGTTGGCAGGTCTGCCACAGTAAAAGTATTTTGTTAGCCACAAGCCACCATGGTGGAGAGATCCAGGTCAGGGATGATCGACACGGGCCACAGCGCAGTTGTTCACTTGAATCAGACTGGCATCTTGATAAGATCAACAGAAAGGGTGGACAGCACTCCGAATTTAGACACTTGGAGCACATTGTCATGATTGTGTAACACCCAGTTTGCTGCTCCAACTGGTGGTGTGGCCGTCGTCTGCTCGTTAGACAACGACTTGGAGCACAGATCCAGTCGAATGAGCCGACAATATTATTGTTTCGTCATCATCATGCAGCTAAGATTAGAAGGTCAAGTATATTTCAGGCTGTGCACTAGATTCCGGAATCTATAGGCCAAGGTGAGGAGGATCTTCGTATCAATTATCTTCATTTCTGAGTATATGTTAACAACATATTAATATCTGCTTTCTGTGGAATTAAAAAATATAAATGTTTTATTGGGTATTGACAATTGTCAACAAAATAATATTATTTATGCTGTAAGTAACTGAGCAAAAGAAATCCAAACATCTACACTGCATGAGATTATGGTTAAATAAATAACAGCCTCAGAATCTCAGTACACGTATGTTTATTAATTATATTTAGCTGACATTCTACAGCGAGACTTTTATGTAGACCTCGCCCGTTTTATCAGAGTTAACGTACATGTATATTAAGAAAGTATTGATTCGACACCCATATCTGAACTTTAGAAAGATATAATGCTTGTATTATATGGGTCCTGATTTCGATGCATCGTGGGTAAAGGTCAGCTTTTCTTGTATCTCAGTGCAACTGTAAGTTTGGACACATTGTACGATGAAATGCGTTGAATGCGTGGTAAAATTTAACAATCTCCTTCTGTGGCTTTTATGTAATAAATAAGAATGGTATCAGGTAATTTAACCAACCTGTTCATATTGTTATCTGGGTCCGTTCAAGGCCGTTGACACTGCTTGAGAGTCGGCGGCATTCGCTCGCCTTCCCGCCATGGGTCCCTTCCGCCATTGCAGACCGTTTCCTCGGAATTCATCTGCTCCTTTGCCAACATCACACGAAACAAACTGACTCGTCGTTATGGCAAGGGAGATGGAAATTTGTAAACAATATCCTCCTATTCCAGTTCAATGTAACGATTTTGTTTGTCAGAATCTTTCTCATTCGTATTATAAAAATTTTGAGCTTCGCAGTTCGCACGCTTCGGAGTTTAACATGAGAATTTCGTCTTCCGAGAGTGGAGTTTCCAAGTTTGAGGTCAGGTGACCAAATCAAAGTTGGTTACAATGGGGCCAATGGAAGACGCGTATCCACTCTAATGGAGTATCTTTGGGTAAACAATGTTTTTTACAATGTATAAATTATATAAACAAATACTCTTTTATCCTTTCGGCACCATCGCTCAACGAATTCATAGGCCTACTATTGCGATCTCGACGCTTCCGCCGTGGCGGACTAGAACCAGAAATCCGGAATAAAGTTAGGAACCTAATAGCAACCTAAACTTGGTAAAAAGTATTATTATACCATTTCGTCACTTGCCCAGGGAAAAATTGGTCTCTGTGGCGCAATTGGTTAGCGCGTTCGGCTGTTAACCAACCGAAAGCCCAACCAGGGACGATATGAATTTTATTACCAAGTTTAAGATGGCATTGGAAATAAATTCAGTGACAAAATCAACGCAATTCAGTAAGGAGATCATGCAATATTACAGAACATATATATCTGTAAATATCAATCAAATAGCATGATCACAGAAGCACTGTTCGCATGAATTACATGCATAAACAAAGATATGGAGATTATCTTCCAAATAAACCAGAATTGATATCGCTCATGAATAGTGGTCCTTACGTGTCCCCGTTGCCGTGGCAAAGTTTTGGTGAACTGAAAACGCTCAAATTTTGCACAAACTAAATGATCTTTCAGCCTTTCAGTCTTTCGGTTAGAGTTGAGGCCGAGATATTTCAGAACCAGAAAGCTTGAGTTCATGCTCGTGTACGTGTCGTGCCTCTCTATTTCAGATCAAACGTTATGATTCATAGGACCTATAGCCGTTCCGTTCATCGTTTCTGAAGGTGAATATAATTAAACAATCATACCACACTCGTTATTCATGCTAATATTACTTAATATAATTTATTCGTCATAAAACAATGATCAGTGAGCGACAACAACAACAAATAAATAAATAAAATAAAATGATAATAATAAGTGACGTTAATTGGGCGGCAGTGCCGTCTTACCAGCAGGCTTCAATTTATTTGCAATGATGGACGTTTTTTTTTTTTTTTTTTTTTTTTTTTTTTTTTTTTGATTCAGTGCATTTGTTTCCAGGAATGCGCGCAATAGAATCTCTCTGCAAACGTTTAAATCCCCCGGCATTTAACACAGAGGTCAGCTTCCGATAACTGGCCCATAAAATAATTATCAAAACATTGGACTAGCTCTTATCTTGAGACGCTACAAAATTAAATATCAACATGATTCAAAATTAAAATGTACAAAAGAGATAAAATGGTGCGCCGCTAATAGAGCCCAACACCACAGATAATGAACTGGCCATCTTCCGCCCAATGTGCGCTGCAGACCGAGTGGTCATAACGCACCTTTCGTATCCTTCACTTCCGCCAGCGTGACCTCGGCCGATTTACTTAAATAAAATCGATCGATCAAAGCAATGGCCGCTACCAATGCTGCGATCAAGGACGCGCTAATCCACAGGTGCTGTCCCTGGATATGCAGGAGCCTCTTCAGCGTCTCTGAGCCAGTCATCTTATCACCGAGTTTCTGTGGAGGGAATCACGTGGTAAAATATTAGGGTGTTTGACCCTATGACCCTTACATTCATAGATGTCATCGAATCAAGCGTTTCGTGGAATTCGTAGCGCTGGCGTTCCATCTCGAACTGGAAGCACTCCAAGGGTCCCGGACCAAATCTCCGTTTGTTGGCGATGAACCCGTGCGTAACTGGGCGGTATATTTGCTCGTGAAACCGGATGTTGTGGGCTTCCAGCTTCTTAGTGAATCGGATGGTGTGCATGATATCGACTGCTAATCGTGATACCTGACGAGTGACTAGGCCATCTACCATAGTGTCGAAATTAGCATACCCTATATGGAAAGCGAGAGATGGCATATCGACTTGATCAGAATTCCGATTTTCTCACCAACTGTTTTGCCGCCCATCATCATGATCGATAACATATCCTCCGAACCATTCATAACTCCAACCTGTGGTACAATAGAACGACATCACATGATATCCATTTTGCTGTCATGACCGTAGATGTCGACATACCTTCTTACCGAACACGCCCGTGTCGACATCCCCGTCTTTGGTGAATAATGTGGTGAGCGCTGCAGTGAAAATTGCAATGAGGATCATACCGGCGAGGATCCAAACGCAGCCCAGAATCCGACCAGAGTAGGATTTAGGGGTCTTGTCTCCGTACCTAGAAACCTCGAAAATAATCCTGAATTTTTGCCATGGTTGACTTACCCAACTGTTGTCATGGAAACGAACGCCCACCAAGTTCCAGCGCTTAGTCCTTTTGGAAATTGGCGTGGAAATTCTGCTTTATTTATCCGGCAATCCTGCAAGTGAATATTCAAGAAAACGAAATAATATTACATCAATGTTCTATACCGCCGCCCAAATGAGTATGCCTGCCATGACGCAACCCATGATCATGATTGTGAGCAGTTGTGACAGAACTACCAATGACGAAATTAACTGATGACTTTCCCATTGCGACGAGTCTGGAAGCAACAGCGTCATTCCTGAAGGGTAAATCAAATAAATCAGATCTACTTTAGATTCTTTATTGGAACGACAGGCCTGTATCAAAAAGAGGCAAAAGTGCTGATGGCCTGATACCAGCCTATAACGAACGGACAGACGAAATTGTCTACTAAATCTCCATGCCAAACGTTAAGAAGTCGGTGTACATCGCAATTCATCTCTTACCTGGAGACTGATCAGCGCCATAGAATCGGTAGAGAGCGTTGTCTGATGGCACACCTGCTAATGAACTTGGTCGTGTCACCGAACCAATGAAATCCTCAGTTTTCAAATCAAAGTTTTCCACCAAATCCCGCTGATGTCGAGCCACTCTGGTGGTCGTGAGCTGGGTGCTCGGGTGGCAACACTCAGCTACCAGGGGCTGGATTACTGCTATAATGCCGTTGAAAGGCTCTCCAGTAGAAACATCAGAATCCTGACCTAAGTCCCACAGAGCAAGTTTCAACTCGCTTCCAGTATCACACATGTCCAGTTTCGTTCAGCACCCACCTGTAATGTTAATAAATATTACATTACATGTATACTGCTTGTATGCTATAGAACTAGGCCGAGGTCGGTTGCCAGCCTGATTCCACGGACCCGGATTTCAGAAACCCGATACCAGGGTAGATCCCTATGGGTCTTTATCCTGCATGCTGCCATCATATGTATGGCTACTATAGACAGTAACCTATACGCATTGTCATGCCACCAGTACCAGCATTGCTGAGTTATAGCAAATATATGCATATTATAGTTAACTATATCATATGTTAAATACATGTACATACAGCGGCATTTCTCCTTGACCGCAACACGAACTTTTTTCTAGTAGCTTGGCATAGTATGCACCGTTGATGGTAGTTCCTTTATCCAAATAGTCAACGTGAATCATTTCTTTGCAATCCCAGAAAACTGGCATCATGACTTCTTGGTCGTTCTTGATACCTTGGCGTTTTGAGGGGGCGGGGATTTATGATGCCGCCACTCCATGCAATGCATGGGCTCCACTTGCTTTCAGAGTCATTGTGGAGAATCGATGTCTCGTTACATATAATTAGTTTTTCATAAAAGTCGCGACCTTCCAGTCTGTCGCAGGTCAGAAGTTGATCGGACGTGTTAACTCCGACAACCTTTTGAGATTCTGTCAACATCTTCAAAAACAACCGAGCAGATAACTTTTTCATTTTCAGATCATTACGAATGATTCGCTGCACAGTGCTTGTTCATAGCCCAGTCAGATCACACAGTTCAATTACCGAGATCCGTAAGCTCAATCACTCAAGTTTCGCTGCTTGGGTAGTGGTCTTGATTGTGCCTATCGTCGAGGTTCTCTCTTCTTGGTTATATAGCCACCGTTCATCATTTGGTCATTGCATCGGAAGGGGCTTCTCTTCCATAAACTTTCCTCGGATATTAGACGATTTCTTTGCAGTTTTTACTACTCCGCACAAAGAAACAATGACGAATCGATACTGGAACGTCTTTATCAACCTCCTTGACTCGAAAACTTGGCTTGGCCATTCTCTTCATAATAAGGATATAGCACGCGTAATTATTAATATGATAAGCATCAAACAACTCACCCAAGAAATGGACAAAAATAGACCAATGATAATGATAATCAAGCATCATTAGCAACTCTACAACTTTCATACATGTATTTGGCATAACGTGCAAATATCAATACAGGATTAGGGGTTTCTGTCGACCTCTGCAATACAAAATAGCGTCCACGGTAGTAACTTTTCAATAGAATAAAAATTAAAGCTTTCTTTGTTCAGTCTAGAACTTTTCGACCACACCTCGCATTTAATCCCCCCGTATCTGAGCAAAAGGGGCTCATTCGTCGTGATTCTCGGTTACATCTTGTGGAACTAATCCGCCTCTTTCATTTTAAACATTACTTGTGTTTCAATCGGCTGACGACTAATTCTCCCTTTCCTGCCTGGACCGTTAATTTTCTACGTGTGGCCCCATCTGATCTCAGATCCAGTGTACGTAGTGCAAGGGATGCATTGGATCATTTGGATGATTCCACATCGGATGCGTCTTTAAGTACAAATTAAACAGCCAATAATCACGGTATGTGCACAATGCAAGCATGAATTTGATTGTTTAGGTTGTTTTTTTTTTAATATAAAAAAGTATAAAATTAGTTAATTACTGTATACTATATTGAAGTACTTAACAAAAATACTAAACTTATAATATTAAAACATAGACGTACCAGCAAATAAAGATGATTTGCACTACACTAATAAGTACATGCGTATCAAGTTACTGAGTCCTGACTGCTGAGTAAAATATTTATTCATGCTAGTTTGACAATAATATTGAATTACAATATATAAAGGAGGTCTATGGACAATAAAGCCAAATAAGGCTGGTCAGGTGCATGGAGTCGCAAAGGTTTGCCTGTCTGTCTACACGCAGCTCTGCACGTAGCCAAGCGCTGAACTTTTGCAACGCACAGAAATATTATGTTTTGTGCACAGAGACGCTCTGCAGGTAGCCTTTTGCTAAGTACAGATTGACACTCCGTTCATTAATTTATTCATGTACAAATTTACAAGTAATCACAAATCACTCTTGATGCCATGGTATTGCTGCATTATTATAATACGAAGACTTGGAATGAAATAATTCTAATACATGTATGGGATGATTGTTTCATCAGTGAAATTCGCTCATAGGGATGCATCTCCATCCTCCAGAAGAGGGCGATTTTGATGCCTTCGTGGGAGTTTTCAGATAGCTCATTCCTATGAGACAATCACTTGCAAATGTGGGTTAAATGCGATCCCTTTGGAAATTGTTTACTTCCTCTTCATTGGGATGCCTCGGAGATATCAAGCTCTGTAGAACTATCGTGCTGGTCATAATACCATTCTGAATGTAATGTTTCAATCAAATTGTTTTCAGCTTGGTCAGCGAGGTGAATGTGAATTAACGCAATATGCAGTGACTCCCACTGTAGATGTTTTTACAGTTTTGCTAATAGCCTTATACTTCCTTATGCAATTGAAACGTGATCATTCAATTTTACAAAAATTAGAAGGAATCATTTTGGTATTAATAATAAAACAAATCCCGTGCGATTCAAATATCAACCAAGGAAATCAGGGTTGAATGAAGATATAGGCTCCACGGTAGAAAAATGTTCCATTCTGTCAAGTCTGTGCATTTGCGACATCTAATTCAGAGTGTTAATTAAAGTGCAAGCAGCAGAATTACGCTGAACTCGCGAGTTGCTCAATGGCGGACGTTTTCCGCTCTCTTCGAGAATTCCAGACGAACATTTTTGTCATTATTTACCTAAAAACGATCAAAATTTCGCGTGTTGATTAATCGTGAATGTTTCGGTTAAATAATCATTGTTTGTCAGCCTTTTGAGAAAATTATACGTGTAGTCTATTTTTGTTCTCGTCAGGTCTAATAAATAAATTCAAAATTACGTCATCCAATCGAACGTATGCATGGATTTCCCAGAACTTTGATCGATATTGCAATTCGGCAAATCGGCGAAATTAGGATCGCATGTGTGTATCCATGGTAATGACAGGATTGGTGCACGTAAAAGATAAATTTATGAATGATGAGGAAGAAAATGGTCGATCACGGACGAATTATAAAAGTGCACAAAGAAATTCAAAGTAATATAAGTCTTATTCAAGTACCCAAGCCTATTGTCATGTTGTTTAGCATATCAAAGGGGAACGATTACTCACAGCTTGACACCTTGTATCCAATGTTCTGATCCTCCTTGATTACCTGGAACACAGTGAATGCACAAACAGAGCATGAGAACCATTTATACTAAGCGTAGTGTCAATGTCGATCAATAATTCCATGCAACTAGCTTGTTGATAACTCAATGGGCGATTGTAGGAATTGGCCGCAGAACTCAATCATGCATATACTAGTATACGAGATAGCGTGATCATGGTGATATCACAGAGGGAGAATAATAAGTGTTATCATATATAATAATACTATTGATACATACGAAAACATTATTAAAATCAATCATTCAGGCTCTCACTATTCTCAAACAATGTTTGACGGACTATTTGAACGTAAATTTCAGGCTATTGAGCGATATAATCACTGATGATAAATTGTTGTAAAAGTGTATATGCGAGACAATGTGGGTATAATCATGATGATATTAAACGTGCTACGATCATTCGTGGATTACCAGAGGTTTGGTGAATGCTTTTGTTGTTATTCATGAACCCGTTTTGAGCTTTGTCGTCAGCCAAGACCTTGGACAAAGTGCGGAGGACTATCAACTCACTTAACAAGAGCAACTTTGCACCCTCTTCAAAGCTCTGGTGCGATGGGAATTTGTTTCAAAAAAATGCGGAATAAACGCTCGTGGCGTACAACCCCGATGCTCAATTACGAGGACTGTTTGCAAAGTTATCAGCTGAACATAGAGCGCGCAATACCAGAGGCTTGAAATTTAATAGTTAGATGGAACTACATTTCAAAAGACCAAAGGTTGCACGACTAGTTTCCTGGAAATATCGTTCTTGATCGAGTGCACTTCAACCGATATCACTGTCAGAGCCCCATTTCGGGTGCGAATTAATGTGTTTATTTGTTTGCCTCTCATAACATTTTCTCTCAAAATCAGATCGCTGATTTCAATTTAGGACACTGCATGTCTATTGGTTTGGTTGTGATGAAAAAACGAAGGGAATTCCGACCGCAATAAATAAAGTGAACGTGGGAGTTGCCTATTGCACCTGTGAGGTGTGCCAAAACATAATGAAATACTTTGTGCGTCTGTTGCCTTACAATTTCTTGCCTATCTGCTGATTTAGCTTATTATAATTATATCACTATACGATATTCATATATGAGACTGGGAATGTTTTTGAGTGACAAATATTTGCTGTACGTCTGTCACCCATATATTATTGCATAACTGCGGAATTCGTTATAATTGTAATTCTTCAGTGACTCTGCGGTGCTGTCCAATAGCGTAACAAGGCTGGGCGCCGTGTACTACTGTCTATGGTGGTATGCAGGATAAAGAACCATTGAGATTTATCGATAAGAGTAGGGGGAAACCCGGTCCCGGGCCTTCTGTTCTGGCGCCCGTATCATCCGAATGGTTTGGGTGGAGCCGTAAAACCCATCATGTATCATGTCATGTATGCATAAATGCGGATACTTATTTAACTTTTTCCCATTGATTTAAATTGATTATATTTTATAATAGTACAAAATCACACTAAAGTGGTAAATGGTGCTCTATCGGAATATGAACTAATGAACCCGAATCCTTGTGCTGCGATGATTCAAGTTTTACCGAAAAAGTAGAAATATCACGGATTGCTGAACATTGTTTTATGGCACCGTAAGACGTAATTTAGATTTACTGCTTTCAAAATACATAGAATTATCATGAATAGTTGCTTGACGATTGCTCGTTGAATTCCTATTTTTCCTAATTTTTATTTGTATATAATTTATTGTATTTGCCAGCATCGTTTCATCGATGAGATGGTCGAGCTATTGGCAATGAAAACGGAATTGCATGTACCATGGGCCTGTATTTCTTTCAACTTCAACTTGGACCGTCACGTCAGAACCAGAGAAACTTTTGGACAAGACATGCGTTGCATGAAAACGCTCCACGGGACATCGGACGATGTCTAGCCCAATTGTCATGTGACAAGAAATTTCTACATTATATTTCTAGCATGCATAACAAGTTAACAGCCAAAACTCGCAAGACTTTAGTTGAACCTGAAACTGTTCCATAAGTTCAAGTTCTCGGATGTGACTTCCTTATCCAATGGACTGGAACGAGGTTTGGACCGTGACGTCACGGTCCAAATTGAAGTTTAAAGAAAAACAGGCGGTTACAGGCCCCATGTATACCAAGAATGCCAGCTCGTAGTCTCTGTCTGCTCATCACTTCGTCGTAACTCGAACTTCAGCTAATCAAGTCTGAGCTGATCTCTGATTCGCAAACGCATTAAAAGAGTAATACTGTAACCATGAATAACACAAAACACATGCACCTTTGCAAAATCCGATATAATTGGACACCCAATAGGAATAAACTGAATAAGCGAGCCACAGGGAAATGACTGTCTTGGTGTACATTATGGATTATGTCTTTGATTGCAGTAATTCAATCTAACGAAAAACGTGTTCTATGCAGCGGAATGTGTCTAAGCATTGGTTAAAGTTGTGTTGTTGAAAACTAGTAAAAGAAGTAATTTTGGCTTGCATACATGTTCATTAGAATGAGAACAGGCAACAAGACACAGTTTGCCGTCGTCTGCTCGTTAGACATGAAAAACACGACAAACCACTTAAAGGTCTATGAGATGAACTGTGGACAAAATCGAACAAATTCATCCGATCTGAGCTTGATAGAAATTGAATGTCGATCGGCATAAATAATTGAGGTTCATAAATTCCCAGCTCACTCATATTGATAGAGGATTGGTTGCATTATGTGCAGGTTTGTTGCCAGGGAATAGATCAATGACATCATCTATGGATCAGTCACTCGTTAGTTGAATGCATGAATAGCAACAGAGTGTGCCAGGTGCCAGTGTATCCTTCAAAAAGAGATGTCAGTGGATGATAACACATATGCAATCAATGAATCCCCGATTGGTCATTCGGACATTCGTCATGGCCAGAGGAACAATCTTATCCGCGTTGAAAAGCATATCTCCGTTGATAGCAGTGGCCATCGTTATATTTGTGTTGAGTCTGACAGACAAAGCATTGCAGCGAAAACGCGATGTTAACGAGAAAGTTCCAGATCAGCAGATGGCGGCCAGGGCGGAAATGGACGTGCACATTGAGGGTCTGAGGAAGGGAGAAGGGCAAGTGGGTCGGGAGGAGGAGGAGGAGGAGGAGGAGGAAGAGGAGGAGGTGGGAGTGGAGGATCCTGGGAAAGTAAATGCGGAGACAGTGGAGATCATTAGGTCTAAAGTGATCCTTGCGTCCACTGGGCCTCTTAGGAAACCAACGGTGGACAACTTGGCAGCAAATGCTCTCACAAAGATGTCACTTCCACAGTATTCCGACGCGTGGAAGTTCGTTCCAAAGGAAAGCATCTACTTTGGAATAGATGAGGGCGCTGTAAAAGAGGAAGCTGTTACTGGAGTGAGTACCGGTCGTGGGTCGGTTAATCAATCAATCAATCGACCAACAGGATTATCAGAATCCCCTGGACGCCTTTTTCAATCCATGTTGGAGAAGTTCCCTGCCCAGTGGTCAGCCGATGGAGGGCTACTCGATGGTGTGTCACTGGGGTCCCTCTAAGTGCAGGAGGCTCAAGCGGATGTACGAGCGCCGCCTGGAGGCAGACCGTGCGTGGCGGCTGCGTTGCTTGCCCTACTTCCTCTTGACCGGTGTCACGAGGTCAGGGGTCACCGACCTCCGCTTTTTCTTGTCAGGTCATCCGCAGATCCAAAAACCACTGCTCTCAGAGATCAACTGGTGGAACAGACGCCGACAAGGTCAGTGCACCGCACGTTATAAAGCAATGACCTTCCATTCAATGACCTATAGGTTACCTGGATCGACCGTACGCCAAGTTCAGCAACGTCTCATTCGACGAGTATCTGGCGATGTTTGATGCGGCTGCCAGGGAGATTAATCGCAACAAATCTCAAGACATCGTCACATGTGAGTCATTGCAAACTGAAGCGAATACTTGTACAGAAATCGCCGCTTTGTTTCTCGCCCAAATGAATGTGCGAACACACTGATTAGAATAACGCTATAGTGCGACGGAACTAACTGTTCGATTACTTCGA
>KB302197.1:0-11321 GCA_000328365.1 Capitella teleta
ATTTACAGTTGTGAATACACACATGTATAATCAACTGATCTAAGGATTAACAACAATAAACGGAAATTACT
This sequence comes from Capitella teleta, assembly GCA_000328365.1. Lineage (NCBI taxonomy): Eukaryota > Metazoa > Annelida > Polychaeta > Capitellidae > Capitella > Capitella teleta. The sequence goes on from KB302197.1 coordinate 72, forward strand.
ATGAAGTCTGATCACAGATTCTACCAAGAAGATACATGCCTTGGGCTGAAGCTGCCCCCTCCTATAATCCTGAGTTCGCCCATTGATTGTGAGCCCATGTGGCAGGCTCCTTTTCGCAAGTCAGCGCTGAAAAAATACCCTTCCTGAGGGGCGCAATTCATAACGAATCAAACCTGATGGGCGTAAATCATAACGAATCAACTTGAGGGGCGCAAATCATAACGCATCAAGCTTAGAGGCGCAAATCATAACGCATCATATAATGTTGCGCTCCCCAGCGGCGCAACATAGTATGTTGCGCCCCTGAGGAGCGCAAACAGAGCCCAGTCAATGTAAGCCACGAGCCCCTGAGGAGCTCAGTAAGCTCCTGAGGAATTCAGTAAGCCCCCCAGGAGCCCACACTCTTTTTGGAAGATTCCTCAGATCAGCGCTGATAACCCTGAGACAGTTTTATCCGACTCGAAGCTATTGTTGGGGGAATTGAAAATATTTCGGCAATTTATGCTGTTCGTTAACTACGGTCGTATATCTTTGTCAGAATGGTATGTGAAACTCGTTTTAGCTCGAGAATTAGAATTGAAAATTCGCCATAACTTTAGGCGTTCAATTCGCGAGCTATTTTGGTTGAACTTCGTGTTGTCTATGCCCGGAATCTATTTGTTTTGATGAGCGATAATAGGATATTTTGACGGAGGGGGCGTAGTAACCTGTAAACCTCTGCCACTGGACTGGTAAAACTGTTAAAACTAAAAGACAAAAGTGGGCCTCTGACTCTGTCCCCCACAAGCGCCTTATCAACAAAATTTACAGTTATGGCATCCGAGGGGAAGTCCTGAATTGGATCAAAAACTTTTTGATAAGCAGGCAACAAACTGTTGTTCTGAACGGAACGCCATCAACCCCTGAAGTAGTTCGTAGTGGAGTTCCACAAGGTATTAGGACCAGTCCTGTTTATAATATACATCAACGATATGCCAAATAACGTCAAGTCTTCCATCCTTCTCTATGCTGACGACGCAAAACTGTACACCGAAATAATAAATGAACAAGATATAGTCGAATAGATAGTCAGTTTGACCGGCTGACTGCAATCCTATGCCGACCATGGGGGTCGAGGTCCTGGGTTCGAGACCCGATTGGGCCTAGGGCGTTATGATTCTGAATTATAATTGTAATCCGTTATAATTGTAATTCTTCGGTGACTTTGCAGTGCTGCCCAAATGCGTAACAAGGCCGGGCGCTGTGTACTACTGTCTATGGTGGTATGCAGGATAAAGAACCCTTGGGATTTATTGATAAGAGTAGGGGGAAACCCCGGTCCCGGGCCTTCTGTTCTGGCCCCCGTAGCATCCTATTGGTTTGTGTGGAGCCGTAAAACCCCATCACATATCACGTACTGAATTAGTACACAATGATATATTTACTGATGATATGTATATAGCCTACCACTTTACCACCCTATTTAACAGCATTTACTAGCTATGCCTTTTCATAATGCTAATCTACTATTGGTCTCTAAATGTTATATAAAAGGAGGGACTAACACTCAAGGATATAAGAACACAACCATCTAACGTGAGGCAGATCCAGTATAACAGGCCACTCATTCTCACAACATGTTAGGCCAACCTGAAATTTGGAATACCTTCCGCAATCAGAAGTCAATGCCCCATGCCTCAATACATTTTAGAACCATCTGGATAGGAACAGGAAATCCCTTCCCCTGAGGTATAACACAAAGACCCAGGCCCACTGAATCTCTTCCATGCTCAATAAATTTATATCAATGAGGATTTGCTCCCTCATGACATGCTTCAGCTGCATGAAGTTTAGTTATTTTTATGTTGACTTAAAAATTTAGCAGGTATCTTTACGATAAATGTGAAGTAATCTTCAATCTATGAATTTCTTGTGTGTTTCAGCGCTTTCGTTTCTGTGGGGGCCTTGACTGCCCTGATTGGGTTTTGGCTGAAATCAGCACGCTCTCTAGACTGGTAAACAGAAATTCCTCCAAATCTGTTTTCATGAATTCCTGTCTCTTTAGACTTCTGTGAAAATGAAATTGTTGTGCGTTCAAGTTCTTCGAAGTCTTGTTGGGGGGGAAATTGACGTAAGTATCTCAAATTGAACAAATCACATGCGCTGTTATTCAAACACTGTTTTCAGTATGATAAAGTTCACAAACTCACGGCTGATGCTAAGTTTGGTAAGTTTTGGTTGTCATGAGGATGACCTTTCCACTTATTCTCTGTGCAGAGGTTGGAGATGTCAAAGCAAGCATTGCTGCTCTTTCCTTCATTCTTAGCTCAGCCGCAAAATTCAGTGTTGATGGTGAAACTTTGTCCAATGAGCTCCAGCAACTTGGTCTCCCCAAAGGTTGTTAATTTCATTTCCATAATTAACGTGTCGTTTGAAATTTTGTATTCATGCAGAACATTCCACGTCACTTTGCAAATCATATGGAGACAACATGGAAACTCTACAAGAAGAGTTCAGGCGCACGTCTCTTAGATGTGAGTTGAAAGTCATTTATTTCTTTATCAAACCTAGGTCAGATCTAAACTCATGAGATATTTTCTGTATTTCCAGTATCCTCTTTGGAATCAATAGATTGGCGTGTAGATTACATTGTCAGTTCAAGTCATCTCAAGGTTAAACAAAATCGAAATTTCGAAATTGAACAATTCACGATCAATCATTATCCTTGACAGAATATCGGTGAGCCGTCAGTTCAGTTAAGATTGGGCATCAAAAACCCGGACACAGGAAAAGTCGATAATCTCACTTTCACTTTATCTGCACCGAAATTTCAACTTTTTTTAAGTGGTGAGTTGCTTTTGATGAAGCAACAACCAGAGGTGAATTTTCATTTTTTTCAGAGATGAAGCAGGCTTATTCAACGATGGATGATTTAGCTTCAGCATAAACTGTCATTATGTTGCACCATGTTTTCTTCTTTTCTTCTTTTTCTTCCCTGCATTTCCAGATTATGAAAAACATTTGAATATGCTTGTGTTGTTATGAACTTTTGAAAATATAAAGTTTTAGGCATAATATGTTTACTTTGAATGTTTTAAGATGAGTCAATTTTGTGTAAATTGAGCTAACATGCGTAGTAAATGAAATGGGACCAGTTGATCAGTACATGTAATCGGTTGAGGTGCTCACCGTGAATCATAACCTCTAATTACGTTATGAACAGTAAATGTGAATCGTATAGCATCTATATCATAACGCACCTACCACTCTCCTTGTCAATGCTAATCATTCTCGCTGTATGTGGCGTGTCCAGGTGCCATGGACTCAAATTTGGACAAATAAAACGGGTGATGATTCGGTGTCAAGGTCGTTGGTGCCGTGCAGTCGAGCGCAATTTACTCAAATTCCTCTATGCGGAATCATTGTTTCGTGACGTCATGTGGGATTGCAACGCTGATTATACTGCCAACTGTTCCAAGTGGGCACTGTCACGAATAATGAGAATACCTGACTATTACATCATGTCGGCCGTATGAGTGGCTGAAATCGCGAATTTCGCCCGCGCTTTCACCTATCAAGTATCAACCGTTCAGATATTTATTTGGATCTGAAAAAAAAAAAATTACAAAAAAACCCTTTACTGTTCAATCTGGGTTTCTGCTTAGTGCATGATCCAAGAATTAAAAAAAAACAAACAACAAAAAAACAGCGGTCAGCTCATTCACAACAGATATATTTTATAGCCATGTAGCGCCTGTACCGTGGCTATATACTATATATACACCGCATGACTAGAAATCTCTGCTTCTTCTCGCTGACAGCCAGGACTAAGATGTGTATACCGTGTGAATGCCGCAATTAGCGCAGTTTCAATCTCCACGCATTTATTTATGTTGAAACCAAAGTAAACATTCGGAACTAGGGTTCTCCTTCCCCCTGCTACTGCTCACTGATTAGGATGAATGCCCGATGACGCAATGATATGTACGTAGTTGCTAAGCAGCTGTTGCTACGGCAAGTTACAGAAATGCTTCGGCATAAACAAATCTCTTCGATAAACCCGATACTAAATGGGCCGTTTTATACCACTCAGCTCTGAAGCCTTCTCTTGAGTTTCAAAGCCATGTTTTGGGAGCAGAGTTTACGGCGCATCTTGAGAAGTGGCGAGCGGGCAATTCGTGCTCTTTGGTGTTGATGGTTTTACTGGGCCCTTGCCTTGCGTAACTCATTCCAGTGACAGCTTTGTCTTGCAATCAAACCGCAAATCTGCTTTATTCGCGTTGAATCAACACACCTGGAACGAACCCTAACCTGCAGCGCCACTTTTGCGACTCCACGCAAAGCCCTCGATCCAAAACGAACAATTTCAACATCTGATACTGTATCCCCACACGTCACTGCTGTCACAGCCTACGTATACACTCGGCTTCGATCTACCGGGTTCAAGAGGACCTGATTACAACGATAACAAATTGCAATTACAAACCAACACCGATAGTCATGTTTTATTTACAGCCCTCCATCACACACTAGCTGTCGGTGTTTTGTTTGTGCATTCTTGCATGCATCGTGATGTAATCACCTCCCGTACTGCAAGCGAAAACTGAGACGGCAGAAAACAAACAGCCTTGTGTTTGTGCGATGCGCCTATTACGCGCATTGAATATTTATTATGTTACAAGGCGTGGCGTTGCGATTTGCAGCAGAGCCTTGATTAGAATGATAAGCAGGCGTTCACAAAAATCCTTTCATCCTACAACAAGGTGGGCTAGGAGCTAGATTTCACATTTTTCTTTTCACTGCACAGTCTTCCAGCATAGCACCTTGAAGTGCATGGAGAAGAATCTACATCACATCTATCTGCTTGAAAATTCTTGCACCCCGCTTGGGGGTTAGATTTTTCACCCAGTGATGAATGCGTGTCGGTTGCTACCTGCGACCACATCTCGATCGGGGCATAGGTAGTTCTCGAGCTCCGTTGAACATATTTTGCTCGTGCGATTGAGTTTCCACTCAGCGTGAGATTTGTAGATGCAAATCGTTGTTCCCCCCCCCCTTCCTTCTCAGTACTCATAACATAAATCATATAAGAAGACTGCAACATGCCGGAAGTTTCTATATGCGTACTGGAGTATGCCTCTCAAGGTCGAATTGAAATTCGCTGCCACCCATCGTTTGCACCTGGTCTTTATGAGGCCGAATGACACCTCCTCCTACCGCTCTCCTCAATTACAGCTAAGAAGCCCTGGCTTTCAGGACACGCATTATAATTAAATCATGAATATACCCTGCGTTTCTCACTCTTCATTGATATACAAGCTGACTCTTAGGTTATCCGATCCAAATATCCAAAAGTGCATCCTAAAAAAAAAAAAAAAAAAAAAAAAAAGAAAGCAGCACGGACACGTGTGCATTTGCAGACACACGCATGTGTGAGGCACCACCCACACCCTCAGACATGGTTGTTCTCGAGTTTCATTTTGTTTGTGAGTTGATTAAGTTGACCTGTTGAAGTGAGGCTCTTATGGATCCGAGGTGCCCTCTATATTATTGACGGGAACTTGTCATCTCGCCCAAATTCCAAATAAGAATATATTGTTAGCATCCATAATTCCAGTGAAAAGTATGGTGCATGATATGAATTGACAGTCTCCAAGTTCTTGTAACAGGCTAAACAGTCACACGTATAATAACCAAGATACGGAAAAGGTGGTAGTCTGACGCCCTTTCCCAAGTGCCCATTGGTAGAGAATAAAACTTTATGCATGCATCCAGGGACAACATTGTCCATGCAACTCTCGCAACTTCTCGCATTTGCACGGAGAGCGGTAATCTCCGAGGGGATGGAGGGTCAAGTATCAAGTGGGTTATAAACTTGAAATCGTAAATTATCATCAGTCGTGACAGGTCCACTTTGTTTGGGTGAGGCAGCTGCTGATCGATTCGTTGTTCATGAAACTTTCCACTTAATATTTCTGCACAAATCTCATATTACACCCTGATTAATACCCTGGCAAACACCATGTCTAAATTATATATGCATGTACATGTATTCTATTCACACCAGAATTGACGTTTACCTCTCCTGACTGTCGGATACCACCAATAATTGTGTCGTTGAACTCAGGGATCAAACCATTTCTGAAAATCTCATGCGGATGGCTGTGATCAACTTGATAAAAAAACAAGTACCGGTATTTGAACTAAAAGGTTGGCGTTAAGTGAAAGCATTTTATGAATATAAATGAATATAAGATCGAAGGACACAAAGTGAAACACCATATACTTAAAATTACAATTGTATTACTAATGATATGTAGTATGACGTATATATTGTGAAAATAGTGATTTATGAGGTGGAGGAAGTATATTCACGGTCTATTCGTAGTGGCTGTGGTGTAAGAGTGCGCATGCGTATTGACATGAATTTGACGATTCTGATTGGAAGAAATTTGGAGTGTCCGATCACGAGTCGAAGAAGTGTGTCCGAAGTGATATCAAAGGTTGGCGTCCGAAGACGCCAACTAAAAAGAGAGTGCAACAAATGCAGAACCCCATACCCCAACACACATAAATTATTGGGTGATCGGATATACATTGCAATAGCAACTCATCCCACCAAATAATATCTTTTGTGGATTTTTAGCGATGAGTTGGTGGAAAACGATAAAGTATACAGAGCAACGCATCAGAATTGTGTTTGTCCAAAATCAAGTTGTTTCATTTACGCTTTTCTTCCGCTCACGATTCTCCTTCATTCAGCTCACCGGTTGAAACGTCAATTGTCCGACCCACCATGAAAGTTGCTCTTATTTCTGTTCCCTAACAAAGCCACGCTTTGAGTTCCTTATCCGGTAATTTTGCACACCGTGTAACAAAGCTTTGCGTTTATGAGAAGCTACAGCATACAAGGGGTGGGGGGATTTACAAGGAAGACTGAACATCGTTACTAGGTTACCTTTATCCAGAACAACCGCCTACGAATCTAAGTAATAATTGCGCCTGAGAAAAACATGTACTCTTAGCTGGTCTTGCTACCGCTCGCATTTAATTGTGTGAAAATATCGTTTTTGGTGGCTTGTTATATGAATAAATATGAGGGGTTTTAGCCTAGGTCTTTACTGGCGTGTCTTTTGTAGCAATTACTGCGGTAACATTTTCACTCATTCCGTACCTGGCTTTATGTGGAATTGAAGAAAAGCAATGGCAGAGGTGAGTGGGTGGGTGCTAGCATTATGGCGCGCAATGGTGGGGATGTGCTGTATGTCATTGGTGGAATATTCCTTTATAGTTAATCAACGTGACATACTTAATACATGTATTTGTTTTGCTGACTAATACGCATGATTATAATATCACACTCAACGTTGCGTTCGTCGTATGCCATACCGAATAATAATTTATCAATTATTATTATTATTATTATTATTATTATTATTATTATTATTATTATTATTATTATTATTATTATTATTATTATTATTATTATTATTATTATTATTATTATTATTATTATTATTATTATTATTATTATTATATAACATCGGATGAAATCCACCCTATAGATAAACATGCCACATTGCACTTGTTTACCGCATACAACACTAGGCATAATTATACACCCTTCCGTACTAAATTAATTACCTTATTAGTACCTCATTGAACCCTTCTTTGTGAGTACGAGTGCGTAATAAAAATAGAACTTCATTAGCGATGCATTGCGGTGTATTACGTTGTGTCAGCCGTGGCAACTAAAAAAGAAGACGCCGCTCAGGATGAGGCATTAACCCCAGTGGACAGTAACAAATGGCGCTCGCTCGCCTCATCGGAGCAATGGATACAATCTCTTATTGCGCTTATGTAAATCCGTATCCCAGTACGCATGGCCCACCTAATTGGATACAAGACAAATGCATTACAGAACGAGTAGGCGGTCGCCAGGCATTAGCTATGTGAACGCGGTGGACTGCGTATGTAGATGAGGATGATTTTAAAGATTACCGCACAGATTTAGTTATGTCCCACGAATTGACTGTGAACAACTGTTGTTTGTGAACGTAAGTTTCCTTAGTTTTGTCATTTGGTTATAAATTAGATTAAATAACTGCTGGGTTGTCAGAAGCCCGGTTAGCTCAGTCGGTAGAGCATCAGACTTTTAAAGCTGATATCATCAGAGACATCTGAGGGTCAAGGGTTCGAGTCCCTTATTGGGCGGAATTTTTTCTCCTTCCAATTTTTATTTATATATTTTTTTTTTTCTCCATTTTTTATTTTCGTTCTATTAATGCGTCATTAAAAAAGATATATAATGCAGTTTTAGGTTAATATTTCTTTTCCGTTTCAATGCGAAATAACAGAACGTTATGATTCTCTGGCTGCTGATTGAGCAGTCGTTTTGATCTGTTCTTCCTGTTTGCCGCCGTCATTTGAGAGCGTTTACCACTTTGTTCTATGGAGGACTTTTTTTACTTACAAGTACATTCATTAGGGCGTTGGGGAGTTGTCGCGTCAAGGCAAAGTGTCGTCAAAAACAATAACACCAAGCCTTCGCCCGCGGCAGCTAAGAACAAAGTCATAACGCACCTGGCTAATCTCACATTCCGGCGTTGCAGAGGATTAGCTCGTATTTGCAGGTCGCGTGCTATTTTGCAACACATGTACATGTTAATAGGCTCGGAGCTGCTTGTCTTAGCAGGCTTAGCCAGTCAGCCTTTTATTTGGGTGCAGTTGGCTGCTTCAGAGAGCATTGAATCCATACAATGCCACGTTGGTGACATTGAATTCGACTTGTATACGTATGTACATGTATATACATGTACAGTATGCAGACAATAGGCTTTATATTGTATAGATTATAGCAATAGACAACACAAGCTTCGTGGAAATTGATGAAATGAACTAGATAATTAATCAATTAAAATAGGAAAGCTGGCGATGTATGATGATATACATGTATGTAAAGGATCGAAGATGCAAATCAATGTCCAGAATTTAGTAAAATCATTGATCAAAATGGGAATGAGGCTTCGAAACGTGCCTCGTCCTGATACGCCTACGTCAGAACGATCAAGTAGAATCAAAAGAAGAAGTGAATATCGTAATTTTCGATTGAGATATGGCCTTATGTAGGCTTGGGTAGGCCAACATGTCATTGCTTGCAGGACAACTGCGCCTAAGGTGAGCGGTGACCGCAGGACATTCTATTGGTGGTGACCACTGTCCCTACCCGACGCGGCACGCTTTCGTATGGTATCATGAGTATGTACAAGAAAAAACATATAAAAGAAAAAAAAAAGTAAAGCTTCATATCCAAAACTCAAAGCTTATAACCAACCAAATAATGCGTGCAATGTGCAAACAAAAAGATTGAATACTTTTAGTTTTCGTGACTTTTTAATAACGGTGTTTAAAGGGATGTTTTTCAGTTAAAGAGTCAGCTGATTTTTTTATCTTCTAATAATTATGATTAGAAGTGAAAGGGGATAGACAGTATGTGATACTAAAAAAAAAAAAAAGAAACAAAAGAAAAGGAAGAAAAAATAAAGGAAAAATAAGAAAAGCGAAAAAAAAAAAAAAAATAACAAACAAACAAAACAAAACAAGTTCAACATAGAGAGATAATGATTTATTTTGGCACAATAATTAACTAGATATATAAATACAATTAAGACAAAAAGCCTTGGAGACCAGTGAAAGGCAATTCGAGAAAAGCGTTTAATTCACTGGCCACCAGAGGGAAAAAATGCTGCAAGAAAAAGAACATAGAACTGTATAAAAGCACAATATTTTATAAAATTGTATCCGGCATATAATTAAAAAAAAAAACAAAAAAAAAAACAAAAAAAAAAAAAAAAAAACATAAAGAAAACCCTAAAAACATTTAACAAAAATTTTGTTGAAGCAAATAGTTTTAATTTATAGGATGGCACGATGGAATATATATGATGGTGACTTACTATACGTACATTGTAGTATATTTCACAAGTAAAAATGGGGGGCTGCAGCTTATACGAATACAATGCAACTTCATTACTACGGTGCATGTATAATTATAGTACATGTATAATATGTAACATGCAAATGATGCAAGGTGAACTTCAAGATCCTTAAATCGCGACGATTTGGAATCCCTGCAAACCGCTTTGTGAATGTGAAAATGCGCCCGTGTGATGGATGTGACCGCTTTGTGTGAGAAATCATCGCGAAAATTCTGCAACATTCGCTTGAGTGATTTCTTGTTTGGTGTTTTGCAAAATCCGTCATAGTCCAGGTGACAAAAAGATCAAAAGGATTTTAATGAATCACCTGGATCAAGGCACTGTGATGCGCACTCGGTGAAATGCTCTTCAAAGATAATGAATTAGTAATCACAGACAGCATTGATATTTCGATGGCGCATTTTTTTCAAAAGGAATCTGTCATTCCAATATGAATCAAAGGTCGGCCACGTGCTGCGATCTTCTACGGTTTGCAGCCAATATAAAGGTAAGTGAGTGCCGAGATTACTATTATGCAATCTAATAATCTAATAATTGACAGCAGGATATTAATACCCTCTGTATGACTGCCCTTTAACCCACCACTGTCGACACCTTTTCCTCCTCACCTCCGCACCACGTGCCCATCACTCCTCCCCGTTTAAGCGCGTCGTGAATGAGCCCGTAAGCCGGTTGGCTCGTAAGCGTTGAGCCCGAGATCAGTTCCAACTGCTGTCCCGGATCTCTCGTTGCATCCCGCGGGTCCGGATCCGATTCCATCAAACAAATCGGCCATCAATCACGGCCGCCATTGATCAGCTTCGCTTGCGAAGGAAACATTTTGACAGCGAATGAAATTCATCCACGGATCAAATGATTGATAAAAGAAAGAAGGGCCCCTTCAATTGGGGGGAGGGGGGGGGGGGGGTGTGATTTCAGGGTGGGCAGGTTTGTGCGGAGATCTTTGTTGCTTAATTTGTGTTTTCTCTCCGTTGTTCGCTTTGTTTGCAGTGGTGACAGACGGTTGGAGTAATTTAATCGCACACCTGATATAGACGCTTAGCATTGAAGGAGGAACATACTTACTGTATGCATACTTTAAGGAAATTCCTTCCGTATTCCGATATTCTCCTGAAGAGGAAGTAAGTCTACGGAAGCAGGTTACACACGCTTTGTTTTCACACCAACGAAAGATTTTAGGGTTCGGATTATATTGAAAGCAATTTGTGCCGATCATGCGAGTATTGGCGGGATTTATTCGTTTGCGCTTTGGCATCTGAGAGTGGAAGCACAC
>KB302197.1:11371-57939 GCA_000328365.1 Capitella teleta
ATAATACGTACATTGAGCGACGTGCATATATATATGTAGCTTCAATGTTGCCAGACCGACGGTAGCTTCAAACATTCCTCGTTTAGCGTTGAATGACCCGTTACGGTTTCTGGAACTCTCCAACAACCGGTTCATTTCTTCCCTGACTGGAGCAGACGGAATTGGAGGATAGCAGGTTCTATATAAGGGCTGACCTAATAAATCGGCGAATTTTTCTCATCTCAATTGAGGATGTCGAGCGATCTTTTTTTGGCGTCCTGTTGGCTCCTTTTCTTCGCCCTTCACTGACCGCTGTATGTGACGTCAGTGAAGATTATTTTCTCTGCTTCATAATCCCATGCTCACTGTGTCCAACTTTCATATAGAGGTATCAGGCATGTCGATTTCTGTTCGGTCGATCAGAATCTTTCTTTTGAGGTACATGTACATACACAATTGAGGTTCCCGCTAGACCCAAATATCTGAATGCCTCTTCGTTTCACTTATATTTATTTGTTGCCAATTGTTTCCATAAATACTGAATGTTATTATGCGCTCATTCTGGCAGCTTTCGGTTAATCTTCCAAAGATTGTATCAAAAAGTTAAAGGGATGGGGAACTAAATTTTAAGTGGTGTTCTATTGACTCATAGCACCAATTGATAGCATTCCGTGCCAAGAACACCATGCCTGGTTGCAAGCGTAAGGAAATAATCCATTCCGAATATCGGGGTTAGCAATGGGCCTATGGGAGAATGACTTCCATTACGAAGTATAGGAGGCAAACGTCAGCTGAAGGCTTGCCGTGATTGGTCCCGTTCCCCTCGTGAAGCTATCGATTTCAGCCAATCAGAGCAGATCATCTTCGCCATAAAAGGACATCTCTGTTGTTTACGAAATGAAAGCGCATGCGTGGTGCACTCTCGTTGACCTTTTTACTGTTTCAGGATGATAAACATGGTAGGTGTCCTAGAAAATCGCTAGAAAATAGCGAAAAATATGTTTTTTTCGCGCCTGACTCGTGGCAAAATGATTATTCTATCTATTTCCGAAAAGAAAATATAAAAATATCCAGGGGTTTAGTCGCAGGACACGCTGATATGACGAGGCCCATTGTAAAAGATGGGGAACTCGGTGTTTCATCACAGCTCCTGACGTCACGCCTAGTTAGCAATATATCTCCCGCGAAATCCTTAGCGATGATATTCCTTGTGTGGGCCAGGCATAGGAATCATTTTTGGTGCATCAAATAACGACTTAAAGTCCATTTTTAACCAGTTCTCCCTCCCTTTAAGGGCATTCCGAGCTCGTTAATTCCCTTAAAATACTGCAACACTCCTCAATTTGTTGAGCAGTGTCGTCCAGTTTTAGTTAACGTTCTTTACATTTTGAGATGTCACTGATAACCAAATCTAACTCTTAGGATCGAACTGTTTGCAGCAGCTAAATCAGACTCAATTTCAATCGCTGCACATTTCACAAGGCAGTTCTTCCATGCCAAGCCCTGTTCTCACTGGGCCCCCAGAGACACAAAGGTCAGCTAGTGGCTACGATCTCATACCCATGTACAATTGTACACAAAACCTTTTGTTCAAACTCCTCACCCTTCTCCCCCTTGACTTCAGAGCCGCCAAATTTCATTTATGGCTCCGCCGTCACTACCAACAATTGGAAAACCAATTTGGAACCCCATATCATGTTCAGTAATCAACGTTTATTCAATTCGAAGGTACTCACATAAAAGCTAAAGAGCGAGTTCCAAGCATAATGAGCGACATGTCAGCGATATTACCATGTTTGTGTTTTGTAGATGGAAAAAAAAACAAAAAAACAAAAAAAAAAACACCTCGGAATCCTGAAGCAACTAAGACTTATGTGGTCCGGGGAGGTAACCAGGAGTTAAGTGCCTTACCCAAGGACACAAGGTTGGTGGTGGCCAAGTGTTTAGCGTGCCCGCCTCGAAACGGCTTGGCGCTTGCCACTGGATGTTCGAAGCCAGCCACCACCACAGTTGGGTCCCTTTTTCCCCCATTTTTATGTATATTCGTTCGTGACAGAGATTGATTTGTGGTTTAGAAGAACAATGTGGATTTACAACAATTAATAGAAATAATAATTAGAAGATAAACAAAAGAAAGACGAAAGAAAATTATTAATAATTACGTGCATTTTATAAATATTACAAAATAAAAAGAACATACTCGATTATGAATTTTGCAGGCTATGTTTTTATTATTACGCTTATGTTTCGATTTGTAATAAGATCATTGACTCCATTTTATTGACTCCATTTCATTGACTCCATTTCATCTTCCACCATAATTTTGATCTATTTTACTTTTTGCTTGTACATGTATAAGTGAAATCTCAATAAGGTTTTATATATAATCACGTGGCATCCCATTTATTTATGTTCGAATAAGTGGAATAGTCATGAATCTTGATTTCAAATTTCCGGCGTCTCTCAAAATAAATTGAGCGTCTTCTCTGTATTGTGATGGCATGAGACAATAAAACATGCTTATGAGCCAAACAGTTGTGAGCAGTGAAATCGATTTGTGTAATCACTAACTACATAGGAAATATATCTATATCATAGGAAATTAGGAATACTAGAAGGCCTCCATTAAGCCGAAATCTATATCTCAATAGTAGATAAGATAAGATAAGATCAAGTTAAATGGGTAAGTTTATTTAGGAGTAATAAAAGTGTATAATTATTATTTCAATTTCTAATTTAAAACAATCTTTATAATTATTTCAATTTCACCCCACACCAGCCCCCTCTCCTCCTCTCGAGAAACCTTGTCATGGATCAAACAGCTTATCAGAACTTTTGCGCCACCCCTGTTATGCAGAGCGATATTCCTGACGCTGATATGCAAGAGTTATCCAATAGCCTTACGCATGCGCTGACCACCCTGAGTTCATGGTACCTGAGGTATTCGTACGTGCGCTGATTAAGAAGAATGCAGTTAGATAATGCGCCAGATGCCGGCGTCGGAGCATGTAGTGCCGCTGCCGCGCATGGTGAAATTCCCTCCACAGAAGCGTGTATGATGAAGATCCCTGGTGATTTCTAAGAGAAGATCAAAGGGCATAAACCCTGTAGGTCCTGCGGCATCTCGACTAATGTTTCCCCGCGCGTTGAATGAACTAAGTGTTCCTACTATTAGGCCGGCTTATTTGAGCGCCAAACGAGTGAAGTATAATAGCCCATTAGAGAAGGCTGAAACATCAGGGCAGTGGTTGGTTTACGTCTCATAATATGGTATACGCAGGATTTTTTTTCTCTCAACGCATGGCACCTGTTTAATGCGGTCGAGAGGCATTTATTAAAAGAGGACCAAGGATTGTCTTGAAGAATTTGAAACATTACACCCACTGGGAATAATTCCCATAGAAAAACTTGAGAGCTTTAACCTTTTGGTTTCATTTCGCGTTCGATTTCGTGCGATTGTGAGTGGGAGCCGCGTGTCAGCAGCTATTGTAGCTCTGACTAATGTATCTCACAATATGGTTCAATTCTGTCTGAGTAAGCAAGTCGTACATGCATAACAATTGGTCTTGAAAGCTATTCATAGCTGACGCCTGACGGATCGTCTCATAATCTGGTATTTTCGCTTTATAAAAGGCAATAGATCAACGTGAAAAGGTTCCGAAATGAACAACAAGAGGTCCTTGTTGGACAAGGCGTGCTTGCGTCAACACCTGTGGGACTTTGAAGGCCGAAATGCATTTGTTCCACATGGCTGACAACCCTTGAAAGTTATGGCACAGACGCCAAGGATGCTTCATCACGAGGACCAATGATTTTTTAAATTGACCATGCATGTTGAAACTTACCCTACAGCATCTCGGCCAGTTTCCTTTAGTACTGGGCCATCGTGTGTTTACTGTACACGCACAGCGAACCCCGAAAATTTTATGTTTGTTTAGCTGCATCATATATACAATCATACACTATACTAACTACATGTATAACTAGTATGCAAATAAATAAAAACAATTTCAGAAGATAAGCTAAGCTGACATTGATTACGTTATTCGGTATGTGATTAGTCTACGTGTACACGTGTCGTTTTCATTCCTTCATCGCCACGCTCAGCGCAGAAGAAATAGCGTATGATTATGAAGAGAGTGCCTAGACATGCAACAGAATAACATGCCAGCATGTATATCCTAAATAATACAGGCTCATACTTTTGGGCGCCAGCAGAGATGCCTCCATCCGACAGGTGAGCGTATTGCCAATCAACCAGATGGAAAAATGATACTCTCTGTTGAGGAGGCAGAGACGGCCAGTGCGACCCTTCATCGAGATGATCATAACGTCAAAACCGACAGCACATCGAATTGAATTACATTCTTTCTGAGACGAAGTAAACGCAGGTGAGAGTCAATGGAAGAACATGGCTCTGTGCTACATCTATAATATGCACTGACAACACAAATTACGATTCAGGGTCAGGGCTCGAAGTTTGCGCTCGGCCAATCGCAAATAGCGAATCCAATACACTTGGGCCGATTGAAATTACGACACACTCATCCCCAGAGGTCTCGCTCGCTTCAACATACTCTTGCTTACTTGTCCGCGGCGAGGAAATATTATCACGAATTTCGAGCCCTGATAATGGCAACATCAGCCGAATCCTGAACTACAGAATAACTCATTGTGCTTAATACACCTGACAACCAAACATCGTGAGAACAAGAATATTCTTTCGCTAATTTGTAACCAACCATAGCGTCTTTTTATGCCGCACTTTTTCCTCTTTTTCCTTTTTTTTTTTCTCCTCTCACGGTTGCCGTTGGAGGAAGATGCTCTTCCCGTTGCAGCTAATGTTTATCAACACTCGGATCGTCAACACGTGATCATTTTTCTTCTCCAGCAGCAGTAGATGACCTTGAAAAAAAATCTGGGAAGGAAACTGATCCATGGCTGGATTTCAATCTTAATTCCGGAAGAAAAAAATCGGCTGCGTTCGGTGATGGCAGCCATTTATAGGAAGGAGCCAGCGATTTCCGGTGTTGCATGATGAAATGATACGGATATGAGAATTACTAGAATGCCAGGCGCCATAGTTTAAGCCGACACACAACAAACCTGAATTGATAGACATTTATTGGTTCCAAAGTTGTAAGTTCCAACTAAGATACTATATTTCGGTTTTTATCCATATAAGAACATACATGAAGTGAAATAATTGATTCAGGTGCATGATTACAAAGCAAGGTGCTCAGAAACAACACCGGAACCTGATTTTTGTTTCGGGGAAGGTTTATGAGCGGAAAGAGTTCGCAATATCTGCCATGAGTCCCCATGACGACGAAGCTTCATGGTCTAAATCCAAAATATCAATCATGATTGAGATCATTGACTTCCAAATGCAAAATAATTCTCGCTTCCGAATATTTTGCCATGCATTCCCAGGGGACTGGAACGATGGATCGGGTAATTATTTGTTCCAAAACCCGAATAACAAATCAATGGTCAACGACATTGTTACGTTTGCATCCAATTACAAGTTTATCCTTACATACAGGTGACTCAATCAGGTGTATGGAAGAGCTAAGGTTCGAGTTACTGCATTTCTCAAAATTGAATACAGATGTGCAATGCATGATTCCGATGTAATCTACCACCTTATGCATTGTGGTGCAGATTCAATGGTTTCACACTTCATATATTATGGGTGATTAACGCGATGAATCTAAGTCACCTGCGCCTTCACCGATTGCTGTACGTGTTTATGAACTATATATCTGCTTTAGGTTTTATACTGACTGATCAGCAGGGTTCTGGTATGTGGGTATGCCATCGGATAAATGCGCCTCCTTTGCGTCTGGTCACGTAGGGGCTGCTGAAGGACATTATTACTTATCTGATCTCCAGGACCACGAACACAATACAGAGCCCGCAGCTCCAGGAGCCAACACATCCGTCAATCGCCAAGAGGTAGTGGTGCGAAGCCAGCGATGCAGTACAAGATGGTGTATTTATCACCGGTCTTCTTTAATGAGGTAATCCGTCAGCAGATGTTCATAGCAGATACTGAGACGTCAGGCAAACCATTACCTCGGACAGCGCGCGTGCGAGTCAGGGTTCGCTTAAGAAAGATCTGCACCGAACAAGCGATTTGATGATAATGATTGTATAATATATGCATCGATGCTAGTATTGTAATGTAAATATTTACAACGCTGACACACTTTTCTGTTCTTTTTTTTTTGGATGACATTGACTAATGCGTAGATAATGCGCGGGGCAATGTAGACCAGTGGTACACACAAACCAATGGACAGGCATGCCAGGACAATGCGAGTTCCCACAGATCACTTCTTCCAAGCAACACAACGGCATGCATGGCGTGTTTGCTGGCTGTGAACGTGACAGGAGACCTCCAGAGCACACCTTTCTCGGAGCGGCATCCTTTCATCAAGCGAATCATCCTACCAATGCGACGACGGCACGCGTCTTCATCAGAGTCGATCCTACTTAGGTCTCTAATCAATTACACTCCTTCCTTCTTCTGCAATCTATCACCAAAATCTAGTCTCTTTCCACCGGAGACGCACGCTGCCATTTAACGTCATAAACAAATTTATGACCCTCGCTGCCTTTTGGAGCAGCGGCAGAGCATTCATCACCCCCTGTGTGTCGCTGGGCCTGTTTGGCGGGAAACTACAATATTTTCCCGCCACAGGGACTGATCGCCAATCGCTACGCACGCACGCTCCAAGGTCGCAGACTGAAGCTCCAAAACCGAAGATGGACGCATTTCGCTTTGTCTTTTCTCGGTGTCGTGAAAGCTGAACACGATTCTAATCACAAGTACTCGATGTGAGAGCAGTGCCAACAGCTGCGCGTAAACGGTTGCAATGCTTCTGAAGCTCCGTTTTACAACGCACTCTTGCGATACAATGCTCACAGCTCTTCAACACTGGAGAGCAAGTTAAATGTTGACGAACGGTTCTCGAAACCGAGGGAAATTCAGCCTGTCACAGATACGCATCTGTCATTCGGGACTCATCGCAGTTAATTACAGACCTTAGAGCAGTAGAGGTAGATTCGATTGGGGCGAGAGCTATCAATGAACGCAGCGAAGAAAAGCTGCTTGTGTTGCTCAGAGCGCGCAGCAGCGGCATGATAGCAGAGCTGTGTGCAGCGTTCTCCGTCAGATCACTCCAAGACAAGGCAGCAACGGCGCGCGGATAGAACCACAAAAAGGATACGAGAGATTGCTTGCTCATACGGATTACTCCAAATAACTCTCACTGGTCAATTGTGCGGAACTTTCTAATATATAGGCTATGAGTTTCGTCTGAATTATATCAGATCTTTCATTTACTCAAGTCTCGCAGAGCAATGGCGCCAAAGTATTTGGACTTGGCTGCTCCGGGTGTAACTTTGTTTGTGCTTTATTTTCTACTGCAAGAAGCGACAGCAGATGAAGCAAGAGCCGAGTCATTGAGAGGTAAGTTGCGATAAATAAATAGTATTAAATACAAAACTTCTTAACTGATCACTCCCGTGGCTCCACTTTCCCATGGCATTCATCTGCGCAGGTGCGAACCTGATGCTGGGTGAAATAGAAGGCGAATGGCCGCAAATGAAGAGCAGACTTCTTAATATTTCTTTTGTGCGCCATTGACCCGACCGCTTCTACTATCTCAGTACACACAGCATCCGTGGGAGAATCCCGTATTTTGCGAGCATTCTGGCCAAACCAGCAACAGACCATACCTGAGTCTCGTTAGGTTTTATGGATTATCCTAATTCTCTCCCTATGAACACTTCAACATGGGAACATTGTAGCTGGATACTTTCTTGGTCATCAATTGCCTTTCATTGTATCAGCTATTATCCCATGGGTTACTTATATTATGTACATGTATACGATCGAACTCTATAATCAGCGGAACAACCTCAGATTAAAAAAAAAAACAAAACTATAATATTACGCATAGAATGAATCCGACGGTTAAAAAAAAAAGGTAAAATGAAGCAAAAACTTTAGAGAGATTCCAAAAGATGGGGTTTCTCAGAATTCCTATTTCACTCGCGAAGACGAAGACGAGAATTGAGATTGCCTTTGTGCGCTTTTTATGAATGCAAAACCTTATGCAATCTATGATAATGGTTTTAGTCTATACTATATTACCCCCAGCTACGAAACATGCAACAGTGTTCTTTGCTTTTAAATGGAACTTCCTTTTCTGACCTTTCCTCTTTTAAAATTGGAAAAAAAAATGGAAGAAATGGGGGCGGGGGGAGGACCACCTCAGCTTGTATGCATATACTTAAAACAGGGCCGAATTCTCACTTCATAAGAATATAATTATAGATCGTATGTATTTATTCCACTTGGTTTGGATGGCGAAAGTGCTGCTGCCTTTGTCGCGTACGCGGTCTGAGTGGCATCCCTTTCCAATGCCGGCGTCTGCCATATCAACACCAAAACCGCTTGCACATGAATTGAAGCATTGTGCCTTGCTCGGATCCAATCCATTATCGACGCCCCACCCTCACCCTTCATTAAAAGACCCCATCACACATTGGCCCTATTAACCCTCGGTTGTTTTGTTTGAGCCAATTCGTGAAAATCTCCCGCAGATCTAATCACTCTACTCATCGATATGATGCATAAATAAATGACCATCGGTTATATCATTCAACACCCATTCTGAATTGCAAGGGAAACAAATGGCTCCTAAACATGCTCACATCATCTAAATTACTCTCTTTTTTTTAAATCTGATTATGCAGTGTGTGTTTTTAAGCGTGTATACATGCACCCTCGTTAGTAGCAGAGCAAAACCCATCCCTTATATCATGCACCGGGTGTAATGAAGACGTAATCAATAGCTGATATACCGGCGCATTCTATCCACGTTCTGATTCTTACCCCTACCGGATGTACCGGGCTTGTTGCACGGGCGAGCAGCGCCATGACGAGTCATGGACATTTCCTTTATTCCGTCGCAGCTCATTGCTTCTTTTATGTTCGGGTTGATTTCATTTGGGGCTAGCACGCCGTTTATTGTCTCCCAGTGTGCGGCTCAGCGCCAACAATGCAGGAAATTGTAATTCGAATCCACTGAACGGAAACCGGAATTTTTCTCTGTCGGACGTGTGGTGCCGCGTGGTCCACATTTCATTCCCTGTTCCAGTATGACGTCACATAAGAAATTACTCTTTTAGATATGGCTGATAATTATTATACCTGTATGTGCCAATCTGCTCATTTGGCTGTCGTGGATGCTGAACATTGAATTATACAATCAGTGGATTGGAAGTAATTATGTGCATGTACGTAATTATATTGAGTATATATTCATGAATAATGGCCATTAATGGATTATGCATAAGATGCTGGGTTAAATCAGAGGTTAGAATTTCAACGAATGCATCTTCCAGTTCTCCTGTGAAGCTCTGTGCAAACGAGGTATGACCTTCTTCTGCGCAAATAAAACCCCCATAAACCGCCTGAACGGATCTATTCAAGTATCTAAACAAACATTTTGATATAGCAATGCGCCGCTTGCAATCTGCCGGCAAAAAGAGGAGGCCTAGCTGCAACAACATCAAACAGATGCAGTCGGAGCAGCTGGAGCCCAAGAAACTGTTGCTACTGCTGAACGCCAGATAAATCCAAGCGTAGTACTCTAAACGTCAATTGCATGAGGATAAATTGGGAGAAGAAATCGCGAAATACGAGAATGCCCCATGCCTTGGAGAAATCTTCCCCTTATTTTTCCTCTTGACGCACATGTAGAACAGCTGATGATAGATTTAAGCGAATGTGGGCTCTAAATCCTTGATGCCCCCTCGTATTCAAGTTTCCCCATCTGGACACTGTTGACTATCTTCCGATCTATAGGCAGGGTGGAATTTTTATTCACTTGTTTATATCATTACGTTTTTTTTCCCCTCACTACGCATCTCCTGAGCATCCTTCTTCCCGAATCTTCACTTTTGTTTTGTTTGAACAAAAATCCGGTTGAATCACAGTCACAGAAGGGTGATTTGAGAAGATGGCGTCAGAGGGCGCTGTTGGGCTCTTTGGCTTTGTGCGAGATGAAATCTTAATCCAAGGGTAATGGCTTTAGCAGGAAACCACTTTTGCATCCTCATGGATGCCCCCCATTTCTCCGAATTCCTCACCAAAAATCAACAAGCACAATCATTTCAGTGGTAAGAGTGTGCTTATATGACAATACATATACTGGCCCTGTTGCTCTACAGTGTAACGCCTCTCTGTGACGGCTGAGCCTCACTCGGCAGCCTCCAAAACTCCACAGACATCTTGGAATCAGAGCAACTTCTACTTCTCGCTAGTCTTTTGCAGGTGCACGATCCGCTGCGGTTATAAAACAGTGTTTATAATGAACTTTACGAGAATATTAAAACATGACTATGGTTAATTTAGTCACGTGCTCCTGTCGTTCATCATTCGCGGCGCCACTGAGCACGCGCATGCGTGAGATTAATGGATGATGAAGACCAAGAACGAGAGACAAAATTCGAATCCGGCGGCGATTCATCATTTCTTGAGAAGATGCCTGGCCACCCAACGCCAAGAATCAATCACAGGCAAGCGGCCAGCATTGGTCTCCAAATGCCCTTCCTCGGAGCCGCCGCCCTTTTGGTGAGATTTCTGCTCCTCGGTCTGCGCCCCCTCCCCTCCGAATGTGCGTAATTCAACATGGTACATTTAACATTTAGGCATGTATTCAATGACATAACACATTACCTGCATGCTACGAATATCATTGCTTGTTAAGTTGTTATATCTATCAATGACACAAAAATAATATATGCTTCTTGGAGTTATATCAGTAAATCCAATTATCTGGTTATCTGTACTCCGACATACCAGTAATCACAAAATTGTCGGCTTGCAAAACATGCTTAGAACTCTACAGTTATTGTGAAGAGATCATATGGGGATAATTAACAAGAATGAAAAACAAAACAGGTTATGTATTAAAAGTGGGATTACGTGATTCTTAGACGCACCCCACGGACAAAATAAGCAGTCGTCCGAGGTCGTCCGAGGTCGTCCGAGGTCGTGCGATTGAATGCAAGTGCACATCATTACTCAGAATAACAAATGCGATAAGGGGTTGAGTTAAGACGACTCAACACTAGTGCTGGCATCTCCTCGTGAAACCCAAGCCAGTGACGTTACACTTCCCTTGCCCGGAAGCGGAAGTAGACATCCGCATTCTGAAACCACAGAGGAATCGTGATGCATGCGCTTTAACTGTCCATGATAATATGCAGTAAGGTAAATGGTATTCGTTGTCTATCTAATATGCAGTAAAGTAAATGGTATTCGTTGTCTATCTATCTATGAGAGTCTTGGATTGCACTTACTTCTGTGAGTATCACTACCATCTTGGAAATTCGTGTCGCTGTCTATATAAAACCTTCACAGCAGACAACATTTCTTTCGGATGACAAGGGCTTCAACCTACAACCATTAGCAAATGGGAGCGACAGCTGCATTTACACATATACAGCGAGTACTAATGCTCACTCCTTGTCGTCTTAATTGTTTTTTCATTACGTAATTTTATTAATGGATTCCTTCATACTCCTTGCACCGCTATCCTGCGTTATCCCTCGAGATGAAAACAAACATTTTACCTGACCTACGGCAAAAGGCCTTGGATCGCTTGAAGAAAGGTAGAGTTAATTGATACTTCCCCTTCGCGGTGAAATCATCCGAAATGTAAGAGTATGTCAAGGCAAAAAGGGATGGTACAGAAGATCACTACATGGGCAGTTACTTTTGGAGCACATGGTTGTCCATTTTCCATGTCATTACATTTATGACGCAATGAACAAATGAACACTTGATTGCAGTTATAAGCATTAGCTCATGGGCATTGTATAACTGGATAATTTAGTTGTTATCTAATTTGAGATGGTTCTCTCTTTCATTCTCGTTCATTTGTGTTTGAATTATGTCAAGTGTTCGTGTGTGTGGCCTTGTGTCACATGAGGAGAGCACGACAAAAAGTAATTAGGAAGCTCTTCATTGAACAAACTTCATTTTCTAATTATCCAATAATGGTCCCGTCACTCAACGGAATCCACGTGTGACGTAGCACAAACACGTCGACTGGAAATCCGAGGTATCAAATATCAGCACCTAAAATAGCCAGCTGGCTAGTTTCATGTATACACCACAACTCTGCTTCCCATATGGACCGGTTTATTTTATATTTCCATGTTGAATGAAAGTCCGAAAATTCTGCCAGACTAATTACTTTAATTTGGATACTTTTGTGCGTTCCCTTCCGCGGATCATCCCATGACGACATTAAGATGTTTCCTCAGTGAAGCCATTGTCCATCCAAAGAAAATGACTTCTTTCCTCCATTTTCTGTCCAATCTCCTTTGAGCTGACCTTGATTAATAGTTGCCTCGCCGACCAAAGCCTTATATACCGAAAGATAAGACCACGATGATAGGCAGCAGCGGGGCTTCACAGTCCATGCCACATCTCTCGGACGAAACCAATCAAAGAGTAGACCGACATCAATGGATACACTCTTCCAGGGACGCGCTAACAATGTTACTGCGTTTCTACAACTTTTCTACTCATTGATTATTCGCCGTGTGTTGAGACGTGCTTGAGCACAAAAGAAGGTGAAACTCTTTCCACCCTTTGCACCTGTATCTCCAATCAGCGCCCCATCAAGTCCTCTTGCGCCCTCGCCTGCACGCTGCCATTAAGACGCCCCACTAATTATACAACGAAGGCAACAACATGTAGAAGAAAAAAAAATAAGAAAACGCTCTGCAGGCATTGCAAGATGTGCTGATAATGAAGAGCTGAGGCGAAGAATGAAGCTATTACTCGCATAGGAAATCGAAGGATGCCATTGAAATCCACAACTGAAATAATACAGTTCCAATCAATAGACACAAGAGCGAGATGTTTGGTTTGAAGACAGCAATCTTCCACCACCTGTGTCGCCCAACCCCCTTCGTCGCATGTTTTGCTTTCTTTCATCCCATTGTGAGGTGAGGTGATTGAATTCTGCATTCGCGCTTCTCCGATTGCTCCGTCCTCCGTCGCTTTTACTCTGTCCTCCGAATCCAGTTTCCGATGTGCAATTGTGGCGTGGATTTCTCTCGGGGTTTAAGTAATCTTTTGCTGAATCTCCGAACCATTAGCCTCCCATAATCCATGCCAAGAATCCCATCAACGCCTGAGATCAGGTTTCTTTCATGGAATAACTGCAAAAAGGACGACTCATCTTTGAAAGGCAAAAGCTTCGCCGCCCGCAGGTGAAGTGTGCGGCCTCTTGTGGCTCACACAGGACAACAAAAAGGAACACTTCGAGCAAGGGATTGGCTGCAACTCAGATATGCTTGCTGACCTCCCTTGGAGTCGCTTTCCCTCTTCTTCTTTTCTTCACTTTCCACATGTGTGGGTGATTTGTTCCCAGTGTGAGGCCGGGTGACGTGACCTACACGGCTAGACATGAATCTCATTTATAAAGCAGAATTTATCATACAGAATTCTGAACGCTTATCTTAAGAAACCCGTCTGAGCAAATTAAGTTGACTAGGTTCTCACTTGATTGCTTTCGAGATGGACACCATGATATAGACTGACCACTGGCCAGCAAGCGAACTGTTTATGCCTGTTTGACCCCGAACACCATCCAATCAAGTGAGTAACCAAAGCGCTCCGCTCATTTTCTGATTTCGGCCTAATGCTAATGTGGTGGCCAGCCTCAATCCGATTCTCTTCAGTTGGTTGGCGATTCCTTGACGCAATTCAAGGGAGCGGAAGGATGCTGGTCGTCCCGCGGGTGACTCTGAGCAGTAATTGTGTTAAGTACTGCGGGATGCGCAAAGGCTTTGAAATTCGCCGCCTGTAAATTCCCTTGACTGCCAATTTGGTCCCGTCTAATGGTCTGCTCATTTGGCCCGCGGAACCTGCGACGCTGTCAGCAGCCAGTGAAGGTCACGGCAGAGGTCAGACAATCAGAGCCTCATTCTGTAAATCCTTAGGCCCTTAGAGACCCCGGGATGAGCAGTGGCGTCGCGGGGGCCTGTCTCTCGGGCTTGTAAGACATAATATTGATCTTTGAACAGCGCATTTATTCTATTTCTTCGCATTGGAATCACATCATGCGCTCCTGTGAGCCCATGTAGGACAGTAAGCGATGGTTGGCTTCGTGATTGCCGCTGCAGCGTCGATGTCGAACGATGTCCATTGCGCAGAATGGCTCCAACGGCGCGTTGTCTGCAATCAAGTGGCGTTGCATTGTTGCCCACCCACGCCGCTCAAAGGCTGCATTGTGATCGCCACCGGGGAACAAGAAAGCCGCTCATGACATGATTCGGTCATTTGGCCCGCCTCATTGCAGATCAGCGCTCCTGCTGCACGGATTCTGCCTTCAGCGGAGATTAAATGTCATCCTTTGCCCACTTAAAAATGGTGTGAGAATGCAATCATCAAGTGCGGCTATAAGGTGCGAAGAAGAAGGAGCACATTTGCAGCGAGCACCTTTGAAGGGGCATTGCCAAGATGAACCATCCACAAAGGCCTATGGCATCAAACGAGTGGCTCTCTGGAGGCGGCGAGAGGAGACCAGGGTTAGGAGGGAGACAATGTGTCTTAGAATTATGGTCCCACAGAAATGCATGGCTGAGATAGACTTGAATCAAGATTGGGGGTATTATCACTTAATTCTGTACTGTGATATAAGTGATGATGCTTCTGGTTTGAGCTGTAATCAAACCCATTACCAGGGTTGAACCACCATCAATAAAGACGAACTCGATTCTGAAGCGTGCTTCAGAAAGGTAACCATGGGTCGGAGGCTGCATTGTTTGACGTCATTGCCCTGGTAATCAGTCCTCAATTGAAGCGCAAATACGTCGAATGACAGCTCCTCAGACGTCCATGAAGTCTCTTATTTGCGCAGACCTATCAAAGGTCCATGACACCATGCGCCACGGTGGTAAATATCTGATAATGAACATCAGCACCATCAACATGGTGGAGTTTTTCATTTTCGTAGTTGTGAATAGGATCTGAACGGCGTGCAATTATCCCCTCGGGGCTCAATTGCCTTTTGCTTTGATCTGACGTCGCTGCAAAAGCATGTTGTCGATGCTAACCTACGCCGCGTAGTGATCGGCACTCAACGTATACAAACCACCCCAGCTCAAGATTAATTCCGATCGCCCCATTAGAGCTCTGTCGCTGCAGGCAAGCCTGCTGGGCATCCTTGCGATACTTTTTTCAGAGAGGCGGGTACCTGCCTCGCAGACTAAATATCTAGCAGGAAGACCTCCCTCCCTTAAATCCTCTCTATCAACAATATCAATTACGGATGCTCCTCTCATCCGCAAATTCATCCGGCAAATAGACACACCGTTTTGTTCGCTCCATCTGGAATTAGCTCCCGTTCACCCTCTACTATTTGCCATATTGTCTTCGCAGAGTGCCTCGCTAAGATCTATATCCACGGTTATAATTTATGAATAACATATTTTTTGTTGATCATAAATCTATTAAGAAACACAAACAATGAGCATTGAATATAAATATTCAGTTCAGAATGTGTTTTAGGGGTGAATTGACTGCTCAAGCTCAAAGAATTGCGAGGTCACGACATTGAATGGTGCTTTAACTTCCGGTTGCTTGCTCCATCCGGTAAAGAACTAGAGCGCCAACTGGCAGGGGTGGCGCACAAAGACAGACTGCGTGATATACGAACAGTGTTGGACAGCCTCTAAATTTACTGAATCATAGATTTCTCTGAGAATCACTTCATCTAGCATTGTCAGGATTTATGGTCCATCGATGTTTGCTGATAACAATGACTTGCAATCATTGCGTCTCGGCGGGCGCATGTCCCATTGCAGTCGGTGCTTGTTCCCCGGGAGAGGGAGGAGGAGAATAGAGGAAGAAAGGAAAAGAAAACGAAGCAAAGCGCTTCATTCCTCGTTCTAAGCAAATGACATTGTATCATTTTGCAGCCCACACAATGGCACGCGTGTCTTTTGTTGGGGGGGAAGCAATAGAGACTGTGATGGAGGAAGCAATCCACGTATCACTTGCGAATATGAATGTGAATGACATGAAATATTCAGTTTTGCTTTGCCGAGATTTTGCTTGTGGTACCTTAGTCATCATAAAAATTTAATGGATATATCCTAGGTGTTTTGGTCTCCCATAAGGTCTACTTGGCGCGAAAACATCTTATAATTATATTCATTTTTGTAGGCTTGTAAAGCTAATTTTATTCAGCCAACTGTATGTCAATTTCATGCGCTTGGTAATGCCCACTCGTGTTCTGCAGGTTAACCAGCGTCGTTAATCTGTATTTGGTATTCAATTGAAGACTCAAATAACGTCAAGTTTCCAGGTATAACACACCTTGGTTACCTGAATACAGACCTGGAATTAATTCCGTCTTTCCTGGAAATGTAGAAGTTACAATTAGATTCCTAATTGAAACAAAGGAAATATGATATCGTGACGAGGTATCCGGTGGAAAGCTAATTCATATGCTATATAAAATGACATACACTTATTTTCCGTGTCTCACATACATTCATACAGAATACACACATGAACTGCAATTAATGGACCTTAATGAAAAGGTTTTAATTCAGACGGGACTATCTCCGTGGGAGATATCTCTTCCTTGAAGCGAATTCTCAGCCAAATGAGGTGATCATTCACTACACTGGAATGCACCCTCGCGGAGGCATTAGCGCGTTGGTTATCCGACAGAATCTGCAACGAAAGGACTCCGCTGACAAAAGTTGGCGCTTCACAAGCACCGTTCCGAATTATGATATTCAAATCGAGACTCATAAATAGCCAGTCGTAATCCAGTATTTGTCAGAAGCCGGACGCGAGCAGCGCTTCCCATCAGCGATATAGTGTACCAGTTTACGGGGTAGTGGTCCCCAGGGGTGCGAGGCGATCAGCAGCGCCCTCTAATGAAGGTTCTTTGCTGGTGCAGGGGCCGACAATTTACACCGCTTATTACACTGACATGGATCGACGATGGAAATGAGGGACAAGTCGTAAAGGATAATGAGGGCTAGCAGAGACACCTCCTCCTCTTCTGCTTCCTCCCCCTCCTGCAATGGGCATATGGTGATTTGCAGCGAACCATCTGTAACAAGCGAGTCGAGGTAAAGACGAGGGGCTCTACTTGCATTGCCTGCATCCTCTAATGCAATTTGGCCGCAGGCTGAGGATGATGAGTGCAGTAATCAGATTGCACAGGATATTGAGGCACTGGTGACCAGGATCTCGCAGCCCAGCAGGTGTGCGAGGGGGTGGGGGCGGATGTGGGAACAAGGGGTATGACCTGAGTCCCACAGCACACGCGAGCCACCTCAAAGTGAGAACAAAACGACATTCAATAGTCATTGACTTTAGTTCGTGCGAGATGAAAACACCACCTGCATCTTTTTATTGTCCCTCAGCAAGCGATCTAGAATTGCATTCAACCTTCAGCTTATTAAAAAGAACACGTTGAGATTGGTCTGGCGTGCAGGTGACCGGCATCACTTCCTCTTCGTGCAAAGTTGTTTGTGGAAAAGTCCGCTTGCAGATGAAAAGAAACAGATGCCTTATTCTGCAGATGCGCATTGGCAGCTTCCATTGCATCTGATATGTAAAGCTGTCAATTAACCTGCGACTGGGCTCACCTGTAGCGCTGAGAAGCTTCGTGGACCCTCTTGAAGCTCTTGAAGCTGTGTCCACCTGCCCTGGCCCACGTCGAGTGGTTGTTCGTCCTTGGGATGTAGGCACGCCTTGAATTGGTATGCCACTCAAGCCACTGCCTTTTAGGGACTTCGGCTGCACTATCTGATTGTTTGCAGCGAGACTTGCAATCAACATGGCGCCAGATCGCTCCGCCGCGCCCACATCTCGGGATTTGCATTCCACGTTCAAATTTGATAACACCGTGTTGTCTCAGTGGGCCCTTGACAACAGCCAACATCGATCTCTCGCTTGTCATTGCCGCGTGCATCGAGCTGTTTGTAATTAGCCATGTCCGAGGCACCAAATACCAGCAGGTGCGGCCTTTCTCAGCACCCTCGCCTCCTCCTCCTCAAGAGCCGATCTTTTTCTGCAGCAGATTTTGGCTTAACACCACCGTTGGAGAAATCCGCAGAGCCCTCGTTGACATGACCAGCGACATCGCATCTCCGCCCGCTTGTTTTAGGCTAATTCTCGGTCTTTGCTCCGTGGCATCGATTCGAGAGAACAATCGTCTAATTCGGGGAGGTGGCCGTGATGTTCTGGGTCGTGGCGTGCGTTACTGCGGCCCTGGACCACATGTATGTCAATCATGGGCTTTGCAGCATTGATTAGTGGCGACAGAAAAGCCCCCCTGAATGTGCCCTGATCAGGACGACCAAGCAAACTGCTCACGACCATCATAGTGTTGCCATAATCGACTTTTAGACTCCTCTTGTTGAATAGCCTTTCCTGTGAAAATCGGGTTGCGTGGTCATCGTGGAGCTTTCGATGTTTGGATCTTTGTTGATTACCGTGTATGGTTGAATCGCGATGCAAATCAATGGCTGTGATCTTTATGTACATCCACCGAACGTGCTTTATAGCTCATGCCTCGCGCAAGCAAATGCATAATACAACAATAGCTCTTGGAACGTTACACGCCTCATTGATCTTCGACATGCCTCCTTCTCCCGGATTCTTACGCAAGCTTAGCGCGGCGATCAAACAACGACGATCGATGCATCATCTGTCAATGTCGACCTGAGGAGCAGTTGCTCAGGTGAAATGCTTTCGGAAATAAAAGCGCCCTCCTCCGCCAGCTGCGCCAAAGACGCTTCATCACTTGGCGCTCATCTCACCTCAATTCTATCGAATCATCGCTCAAAGCTGTTTTCCGAGGAGTGAAACAAAGAACTTCATTATCTGCCTTAGCTGGAGAATCCGTTCCTCTATAAACACGCTTGTCACCTACCAGAAAATGTATCCAATACTCAATAATAATAGTGACATTTGCTATAGATTTGTAATCGTACGCTTACGAGCAGATTGGATATAAAATCAAAATCCCTAAAAATGTTGTTGGTTGCCCTTTCCAACGATACAAATGTAAAGAAAACGAAACCGTCACAATGCTGTTCACACAAAAATATTATTTCATTTCATCTGCACTCCTGCAACAAACAAAAAGGTAATCCCCTCACATAGCTTTGATGACTATGGCTGATACATTTGTATTGTACTTTATCTGCGCATTCAATCCTTTTATGCTTCGGAGGAACACACGCCAAAAGAAACTTACGCACGCGTGGAACATAGCGCTTGAGGCGTTTCATTTAAGACGTCTGATGTTCGCTCAAGAAGACGAAAGGCCCGAAGGCAATGCGTTCACATCTCATAAGGACCCGTACTTACTTACGCTTTATATATTTTGCTAATATACTGCTAACTTTCACGCAACTGAAGTACCACAGCATGGATGGCGCGTGGAGGACCGTCGACCACGTCGAGCCACGAATCGCAATCTATCAAAAGACGACGTGGAGTTGGCATTTAATCAATTACTTGAGAAACCCACACTAGCCTCTGCAAACAGCGCCTCGCATTTCACAGGATAGCTATTGATTCCATCTCACATTGTTCTATGATCTGATTATTGATGCTGTAAATTAAATATGAGAGAGGATACGCGGTGTCTTCATTTGCTGGATGATGCTTTCCTTTGCGTGTGTCTTCATTGATGTTCTGATATCAAAGCCGTCCAAAGGAAAATATGTTTAGCCAGACAGGATGTCGCTTTGTGGATCTACGCGGATCAGGTTTTTGTTCTTTTTGAGAAGTACTCATTTTTGCGAAGCCAGCCTCAGCAGCAGCACGGAGTTTTTGCGATCTTTGAGACAATCACTTATTGTAAAATTAAAGGCTGATACGCAATCTTGCTTCAGCTCTGGCATCTATAAGACCCTTTAATAGGTGATCGATAATTTATATCGCTTTGTGATTGCTGATCAATAACCAATTATTGCATCCGCTTGAAGATGACCAGCATTGGTTTGAAGGAGCGAGTAAGTAGGTCGTGTCATGGGAGATACGATCGTTCGGATGCTGGAGACAAATTAAGCGACTTCTGGGAGTTAGAGATGGAGGCGGAGGATTCGACGGGAAAACAGTCAAAACACGGAAGAACCTAGATAACCATGATGGATGGCGAGACTCACATCTATAAAAAAAAAAACTCCCATGCGACACTGCTCGACCGAGTTATCTATAGCGTTGTTCTCAGTCGCAATGCTGGACGATGTTCCCAGTGGCGCGTGGCTGGATTGGCTGGCGACCTGAAAAAGCGACACGCACTTATGATGTTGTGTGCATTTGGGTGTGCTTAGATATAATTTGTTTGCCTTGCAAGCGTTGCGGGAGGCCGCTCGTTCTCTGATAAGATACGCTTATCTTGTAGGCTACAATGAAAGAATTGCGGCGCTAAATGTCAAAATTGATGTTGTGTATGACTGTTTTGTTTGACAATGTTTTTTGCTTCGTTTCCATAGGGGAAAATGCACGTGAATACTGCGAGTGGGAGACGTTCAATCCAAGTTGCGCAGAAGACGAGGTTGTGGTCATCACCAGAGCCAAGTACGGACGCATGGTGCTAGGACGCTGCGTCAAGAAAGATTACGGACACATCGGCTGTGAGACGGACGTGACGTCAGAACTTGACAGGGAGTGCTCCGGAAGACGCGCATGCAAGAAACCGATCATTTCGCTGCACAACAAGAGATCATGTCCGACTGACTTCAAATCCTATTTAGAAGCCGGCTACGAATGCGTGAAAGGTTTGTCGCTTTTGATTTCATCAAATCTCGCAATGGATCGCGTGGGACCGCTAGAATCGCCGAAACGGAAGTGCGCTATGATCGAAGCGCCAATAGAGCGCATCAAGAGGGATTGCTGATGGACCATGATTTTGAAAGCCAAAACAGACGCCATTAATCACTATCCATCATTACGAGATATCATTAGCTCTATTATAACTCAATCGAGGCTTTTTGGCGGTGAGGATCAGTGCATATCCCGCAAACGACCATTTGTCAATGTCGAATATCTCGACGAATTCATGCAAATGAAAAGGATAGGGGTCCCGATGTAACTTCTTCAATCCCGATTCATCATGGCCTAAATGTGACAACCTGAATAGAATCACCTGCACTTAATGCTCACTAAAGGTCCATATTCCGCGAAAGGGAAAATCGTGTTTGAAGAGAAGACGAGGCCAGTGGAGTTCAGTGTTGATAAATCGTTACCTGGGTGATGATAGGGCAGGACACAGAGAAGCAATCGCGGATATTGCTCCGTTCTCTGTTGAGTGATAAATCTGGCAAGATGCGCTCAAAATGCACACAGATAGAAGTTTAGTGTATTGTCTTCCGCCTCGACGAGCAGCTAAAGGAGGCGAATGCCGCGGAGGTTTGTAATCCATTCCTTCTCGCCGTTCTACAGAATGCAAATCACTTTTTTCGAGGATGAACCAGAATTAGAAGCACCCAGAGAGGGGGCCAGCATTTGTGTCCGGGGTCAAAGGCCATCGCGGCAACTGACGGCGCAGATAATCGATCAGAAGATTCCAGTCGATCATTGTCGCTCACTCGTGAAATAAGGACGCGGGGGAAGACCGCCAGGCGTTTCCCGGGGGCTCGAAGGGGGCCAAGGGTTGGCACAGCCCCCGTGATTGCAGTTGATGCATTGTCTTACACACTGTGACTCAGAAGCACACATTAACCAGCAGATGTTCTGCTTATTACATTTGCCGTCGTCTAATTTGATGCCTTACCTCACTGAGCAAAGCCAGTCGGATGAAATCCTGAGCGATAATGGGAGATAATTTATCCTCATGAGCTGGATGCAATGCGGGGATTCCTCCTGTCTGCTGTAAATCAACTGAAAGGCTGATTTGTGGTTTGCATCTCGGTCGGTTTTGCTTTATGATTCTGTCAGCTTACTATTTCTATTTACGTGAATAGAACATTCGTATATTATGATTAGGCTAAATATCATGTCTCGATAGTTCTAAGATTAAACTGGGGTTCATATTATGTTTTTGCAGTGGCTGTACCAAGTGTGGGTTGCAGTGGTCCCCGTACGGCGCCGGCGCTGCTAGACGCTCCCTCGGGAACCATCGCCAGCCTGGTGGCCCGGAACCTCTCCTGCCCACTGCGCATCCAAGTGGAGGACTACCAGCGTATCCACGTGACCCTGATCGACTTCACAGTACCACGCGGTTCTGATCCGTGGTTTGACACTCCACACGTGATCAACACTCCGTCCGCCCACACGAACTGCCAACCGTACGCCATCCTGACCGAAGTCAGACCAGACGGAATCACATCCGTCAACTCATCCATCTGCGGCTCAGCTCGGCGTGAAACGAGCGTTTACACGTCATCAGGAAGCATCTTAGACGTTCACGTCACCAGTTACCAAGAGGAAAAACACTTCCTCATTAAATACGAAGGTATGTCTGGCTCCCTCTGTTATACATCCCCCCGTTTCCAGGAAAATTATTGTCCTATGCCGCATCACATATATAATATACATTACATACATCCCTCTCCGCTTTGCTTGTCCTATTTGCCTCGCATTACTTTTGTAGATAACCTGATTTGCATGAGCAGACGGTGCGTTTTTACGTGCAATAGGTGTTCAATTATAGACCTCAAAGGAAGCCGACTGGGCTCATTGTCGAGATGATCATTCTCCACCTGGCTTATCGTGGACTTTTTCATCGCCATGCGCCCCATTCATTTGCATGCAATCTGCTAACCCACATCGTAACAGAGATCTGTTCGTCAGGTTTCTCTCCACACAAAAATAATCAATCTTTTTTTTTTTCCGTAAAGATCGTTTTCCTGAACATAATGTACGCATAATATTGATTGTGCTCGAGTTCTTGATTAGTAGTATGTAACACATTCACTGAGGTGTGCAAAAGGACTTTGAGATTTAATTTGAATTCATAAGGAGATCTCGAGTGGTTTCCATATGCGTGGAAAGGGGTCAATACGTTATGCGTGTAAGTAGATTGCACAACGTAAGTAACATGATCATTCATTACTGGCAGTACCATAAGTCACTTAAGCAGGGCGCTCATACACGGAGAAGGTCAGCTTAATGCTTGGTTCTCGATCGAGCTTTGGCATTCATAGTTGATAACCTTGAGCCTTCAAGGCATATCGATGAAATGAATGCTCCCTGTGATTCGAACTGAACACATGAGCAGCGATGCTATCTATAGACAACGAGGAAGCATATTTTTTCGCTTCTAATGAAACGCGCCCTTCAGTGTTTAATGAAGCTGCGAACAAAATGTGCAAGTCATTTTTATTATGTACTTGAGAATACATGATCATGAATATTACATAATCTGTTTCCAGCGTTGGGATGCAAGCCGCTGCTTGCTCCGGCAGACGCCCGAGTTGAGACGGACGGTGACCACGCGACGGTGCAGTGCAACTCAACGGACGAGGCGTGGCAC
The DNA here is from genome assembly GCA_000328365.1 of Capitella teleta. Classification (NCBI taxonomy): domain Eukaryota; kingdom Metazoa; phylum Annelida; class Polychaeta; family Capitellidae; genus Capitella; species Capitella teleta. The sequence goes on from KB302197.1 coordinate 34,906, forward strand.
CTAACATGCAGAGGCACCGGCTGGATCGGAAGCATCGGTAACTGCTCCAACGTTGCTCACGGTGGTGAGTTCACTGCCCTGCAAGTGCATATGAGTCTAATGTTATGACGTCATTTCAGGGACAGAAGATGATTGGGAAATGGGAGGACTGAGGGTGTCTGACTTTCCATTCGGTGAGTCGCTTGTGATGCTCTGAATGCGCCGAGAATAAAGCGCCCATTCGCTCGCAATTACCGTCGCCTGCTGCTGTATGCAATGCATCCGATTGATGGCTGATTGCCCGCAAGATGCGACGACTCGGCCTCCGAAGGCATTTGCTGCCCATTCATAATGCGCTGTGTTGCCTGTCCTGAACCTGCTCTCGTCTGCCTGGCGTAGTTTCCGGCCGCCAACGGTCGATAACTGAGACAACATAGGATGAAAATCTATTGGTGTTCAATTGGCTCTCAAATGGCCCTCTTAATTAATTTTCCCTTAAATAAAACTGGTGCCGTGCATATCGTGGATAAATTATGCATTTTGTTTCTCAGGAATCCTAATCGTAGTCGCCCTAGGGGTGGCCATCGGAGTGGCCATTGGAGTCGTCATGCTCGTCGGCGTACTCACCTACATGCGCAGGTACGTTCAGCGCATGCGAACTTTGACCTTTGCTCAGCCTATTTCTCCCACAGACGTCGTCGCCGCAAAGTGCGCAGTCGCTCCAATTACATTCTAAAACCAGTTTCTGATGACATCAACGATCTCAACAAATCGACCTGCAGCGAATGCCACACCGACTGCACGCCTATGCTCATCAAGCGATCTTCGGTGGATGAGTGCAGCCTGACCGCCAGCACGCCTTGTTCACGTCGCCAGTACGCTTGTTCGTGGCCCCGTAATCGTCCCCTGCCCGTGCCTTCGTCGGCGATGCGGCCATCAGAGGTCGACCTGAACGATTTGGAGGCCGACGGCGGTTTGCTCAGCTCTGAGCTGCACACCCCTGGATCGCCCCCTCCTGGCAGTGAGTTCCGCACGCTGCCCATGAGAGACACGCAGAACGCGCCGGTCGTGTGCCCTCAGGGAACCATCTACAACATGGCTCCGCGGCAGGACAGCGGCCTCATCCCGAGTGTGTTCACCACCTTCAAACCAGTACGTAGCGCTAACGAAGCGGCATCCACGTCGAACGGACAATGCCCGAATGTGTATTTCGTTGAGGGCGGACGCCGGCCCCAAGACAACATTACGCCGTATTACTTCAAATTCGACGCCCCACAAGGCGGTTGCCCTCATGACCCTTCGCACAGGCCGGACGTCGTGCAAGGCTGCGCCCTATGCCAAGCTTCCATGAGCTCGATTCCGGAAACATAATGTACTCAGTCCGTTATGAATGGTGCTCCACATGATGCATGTGTATGAGTGCGTTATGATTTTAGCCACTAGTGTGCTGTGATTGACTGTTGGCCCATTCCGTGGTGTTGGCGCCTTTAATTCTTGTGAACACTGTTTTGTATTTATTATTTATTAATTTTTTGTTTTGTTGAATCACACTTCTAGTACCAACAAATTGATTTTTTACTCAATCAGATGTTTACAGGATCTACAAATTATATCAAATTAACCATTTCTGTTGATTAATACTACAAAATAATGTTGAAATTTCTGCAAGGCCACACAGGCATAAACCCCTACCAGAAATATTGATTCTCAAGTCAGGCGTCCCCACTATCGCTTGCAAGCCTAATATACCCCACTTGACCCTGGAAATATAGCCACCAGCAGACTATTCCCTCAGTGCAAAATCACTGAACTTGGGCCCTGTGGAAATATCGAAATTTACAGTATACCAACCAAGAGCAATATGTCAATTGATAAATATCAGTTGCTCACGAAACCCTTGAATGACTGCAATAATTGTTACTGATTAATGAAAATGAAATTAAAGAGTGGAAATAAATAATCCTAAATGAGCAATACACTTATTCACCCATTTTTTTTGTCAATTTCATATCAATTGATATATTTTGTACTTTAGGTGTGTGTGTGTGAATGGCGTAAATTATATTTTGTATGATTGAATGATTGAATAAAGTGATTCATCTTTGACATGGTCTCCTAATAGATGTTCTCACTAAAAAAACAAAAAAAAACAAAAACAAACAAAAAACACTTGTGCATTAAATAGGAAATTTAATAACAATACAAAACATAGTCAGTATATCAGATCTGGATATCATTTAACTAATTGCGCTTTCAGCCTTGATTCAACATCATTCAGCGACCTTCTCAACCGATCAGGGTCATTCACAAAATAAACGAAAAGTTCTCTTTCAGTAACGAGAAATTCATCCTGTTTCAGAGTCTACAAAGAAACAAGTGGACATCAGAGAGAATAGAGGAAGCAATAGATGTATGCACTTTCAACAAGAGTAAAAAATTACCTTCTTCTTGACCTCCACAGTCTTGATTATGTCCAAAGCAGCTTTTTCCAGTTTGCCAAGCATGCTGTCCATCTGGTGGTGAACGTCAATCAGGGCGGATGGAGAGAGCTGTGGTTCGAGCGTACTGGAGTCAGCGTACAAAACCTTCTCAATAGAACTCAGACTATGCTCCCTGCAAAACCACATCAGCATAAAATTAACTTTACAAAAAAGCACTCACAATCCGGCCATTTCCTGCTGCTTCGTTCGCTCTGCAGACGTGTTGTGCACTTTGACTGCATCCCGTTTGTCTGCAAGATTTTTAACGCCTTCTTCCAGCTGCAAATGAGTAACAAATAATTGTTGGTGGGAATCAGTTTTGTTCCTTTGAATTCCCTCTTCTGAAATGAGGACAGAATTTCAATCTTAGGAGTGCCGAATGCATGAGACGAACCAAGAAGAGAGTTGAGATTCAGGAGGTAATGATCTCGAGAATCAACTGTGCTCCTTTGGAATTTAGACGGAGATAGACTTGGTTCCCTCATAAGCGACTGTGAGAATGACAGGAATTGGCAGGTAGGGGAATGATTGAAGAGACGACGCCAAACCATGCTCTGCTCGTAGTCAGTTTTCTCCTTCTGCAACAGACTTCTGATTGCGGTCATGAGGTGATGTGTTTCACGGTGATCCTTGAGTTCAATTTCATACGCCATCGTGAGTAATTCATACCTGGCTCTCTGTTTCAGTAATTGAGCGACCACCTAGTAACAAAACTGTGTCATATGTGAGCTAGATTAATCAGGTGCCTACTTTATCTTGTTTGGAAGTGAAATAATCCTGGCGAGTGATTTTCAGGTCATAGTCTCCGCGAAGAATTTTGGTGACTTGTAGATTGGCGCTGTCTTTCAAGAGAGCGGGAAGCTGAACTTGTGATAAGTTTGAGAATTCCTGCTGATAATGATGCAAGTTCATCTGCACATCTTGTAACTGGTGACTGTTGGCAATTGAATAACAAATGATATGGTAAGCATAAATAAAAGAATTTTAAAATCACAAACCTAAGTTCTCCTGTGTTAGCAGTGAGTGGGTGTTCAAGAAGAGACCGAATTTTAGACTCAAAGAATGCACAGGCAGCCTGAGAGCTCTTGTCTTCCACAATCGCGTTGATGCACTCTGACTGACTCTTCGGGTAACTGATTGAGAATAAAGTGAGTGATCTGTACAGTGATCTGTACCAATCTCACAAAGCTTGCAGACGAGCCAATTCCTTGCAGTCCTCCAGATTAACCTCTTGCCGATCATTCCTCAGCAAGGAATCAGGATTGTCAATCTCAAGAAACTTGTATTCTGAATCTTTGTGTCCACCTGCTATGTCTGATATTCCCTGAGAGGATGTAAGAACAAAGGTCAAAATATGAGAAACGATCGAGCAATTGTCAAACCTGGAAAAATTGCTTCTTGGTGTACTCTGTGACTTCTTGAGTGAATTTTTCTTCTAGTTTATGGTGATGCTTTAAATTGACCTGAGACAAGAAGGCTGACATTTCGACTTCTTCTTCTGGCTCCTTTGTTCTGTCATTTTGTTTGTAAATGTCATACAGGGATGCCACACTGGAATTAAGGCCCTCTAATGCTTCATTCATCTGAAACAAGAAAACTAATTCATGTTTGCTAAAACAAAAATGCCCTGAAGCTAATTACCAGTGCATTGTCAGAATCATTCTGCTGCGTTGCAGCTTTTAAATCAGCTTTCCCTGATTTCTCGACAATCTCCATTTTCGAGAGTTTATCCAGAAGAACATTGTGATGGATGCTGAAGGAGACGAATAACAATAACAAGGCATCCAAACACGCTACAGAAATTAGCAGTTAAAAGCTTCTAAGGCACAGAAAATTTGACCTCTCTTTCAACTCTGTTTCTATCCCCTTAGACAGCTTCAAAATGTGTCATAGGGTTACACAATAACTAGCCACATGTCAGTTATCCAGTATCCATGGCCTTCTACGACAAAATCAAAGCGCATGAATGACTAACCTAAGTTGATTCCTCTGTTGAACCAACGCATCCTTTCGAGCTGTGCTTGAAACAAGATCCTTCTCCAGATGAGCGATGCGTTCCCTGAGAAGCATTGAATACAAATAAAACTGCTCATGAAGTTCCATAGAATACTAACGGCATCATACTAGGTTCAAGGTCTCCGTATGTCCTGATGTGCTGCAAGGCAGATTCCAGATGCTCTCCCTCAAGGACATCATCAATTTGAGCATAGCTGCATAGAACAAAAATATAGATATGGCTTTTCTAACACAGATATATGCTTACTCCTTGAGCTCTTTTGACGTCAACACGTTTGAAGCCTGCACGTGATGACAGAGCCATTCCAAAAATGGACGAGTGGTGTCGCTTTCAAACAACCAATCAAGGCTGCTGCCATTAAGTTTATCCAATTTAGGATAACCCAATTCAGCCAGCGTGGCCACAAACTCAGCTCCGCTCATCGTATTGCTTGTCAACCAAATTCCAAATCACGAAACACACAGCTGATGGAAACACAAACGCATAATCATGAAATAAGGTTTCATTGATAATTGTTGGATATTTTCCTCAATGGGTGACTGATTATGCCCAGTAATTAGAAACTGAGACTGAATGACCTCAGGGAACTCATAGCAATAGAGGTCTTTGAATGAGACTCATGACTACACTTGGTACCCTGGTTGTCATATATACATCTGATACGGCAAAACACGCCTTCTTGAGCGCTTCGATACGCTTTAATATTATGAGTTTTTCCCCCTGGTACCTTTAATTAGTCACCAAACAATGCCAAGGTCTCTGACCACTGTTGCATCGTCTATGCTGACTCGATTGATGGTATAAGGTAGGTTGTGATTCCTTGATCCCAGGTATAACACTTGGCACTTTGAGGCATTGAAAGTCATTTGCCACTTTTCTGCCCTAAGAGCCAGGCGCTGTAGGTCCTCCTTTTGCTTAGTCCATGCATTCACGTTGTTGATCCTTGAGTACCGGTTGGTGTCATCAGCAAATAAGTGAAATAACTTCAAGGGTCCCTCTGCTGCTCCCGGCATGTCATTTATGTAGATGATGAACATAATGGGGCCAATCACGCGTCCCTGCAATACCCCTGGCAGTACTTCAGCCCATGAGGATTTCTCACCATAAATAACTACTCTCTGCTGCTGACCTCTCAAGAAGCTCTGGCACCATTCAGGTGGCTGGCTCTCTATACCCAGGGGTTCCATTTTACGGAGAAGCTGGCCATGGAGGATGGTGTCAAAGGCCAGGTTAAAGTCTAGGTCAGGGGTCAGCATCTCATATTTGGTGGAGGGCCGGATCATGATAAAGCCACATGGCTGCGGGCCTGACCAGATAAAACATTATAATAGCTAATTATACACTGTTTAATATGAGGGCAAGAAACATATCTGAAAGCTGTGCCATAGGCCCGCACTGCAAAGGGTTCCAGCCTCCAGGGGCATGCTTCTCTGTGATTTTTTTCTAAAACCAAGTCCAAATTCGGGGCAATTGACAGGGGTTTCCCTTACTTAAAATGCTTAAAAAAATATCAACACAAACTGCGAAGGCAGTGCAGTTTGTGTTATCCCAACACACTTAATTCATACAATTGCCTGCGGGCTGCCAGATGCCAACCACTGGTCTAGGTATACTGCATCGATGGATTCACCTTCATCCAGGACTTCGGTCCAATCATCTAAGCACTCGAGGGGCTATAAGGCAGAATATCGTCCAGGCACAAAGCAATGTTGGCAATCACTCATGAGGCTGTTTTGCCTGAGGAATTCCAAATTATGGTCTCAGAGTATGGACTCCATGATCTCGCACACTTGGCTGGTGAGGCTCAAAGGCCTGTAATTTCCTGGGTCAGTTTTCATCCCATTTTTATGGATTGCACACACGTAGGCATCTCTCCAGTGAGGTGTCCCTAATTAACGGACAGTCCTCTAACGGACAGTTCGGCTTGGACGAAGGGGTGTCCGTTGTTGAGGAGGACTACTGTATTTGGTTACCTGTATATGCAACCGATCAGCAACCTGTCGTTTTCTCTAAGGATCAGCGTTGACCAGCAACGTTCTTCGCAATTTTCTGTAGTCCTATACATGAATGATGTCACAGTCAGGTGACAAGCTGTGTAGATGGCCACTTTTCTCCTACTGGTGTTTGTGTTTTTTGGTGCAGTTTCTGTGATGCAGATGACTTCCGGCTTCAGAAGGTCTATCACAGTTTCCAAATCATTCCTCTTGTTTAGTAGATTGTCAGCATTTAGGGAGATGCAGGTCAGGTGATCTGACACAGGAGGTTTGGAAGTTTTTGTAGAGCATGAAACATGTGCTTTGTTGTTGTTTGTGCAAGAGGAGTCCAATGCATTATTTACAGGGGGTTGGGGGGATGAGGGAGACTATCTCCGCTTCAATTCGACTACTTTTGGATCCCACTGAGAGCCCGGTGCACTCTTTTCAACATGCACCCGGTAGCCACCTTCAACTTCTTTCATCACCTCAGAGAGCAGATCTTTCTTTTCTTTGGGAAGGGGTCAGATCATCATCATGGCTCACTGTCTGTTGGGAATTTATTATTTTGTGATTCCATATTATACTAAAATTATAGCCATTGACTTGATTGAGGAAGAGGAGAGGGAGGATGCATACTTAACCATATACTATACTCTATACTCTATAGTTTAGCTGACATCCTACAGCGAGCCCAATGGTACAGACCTCGCCCGAGAATCTGTGCTATCTATACTAGTCTATACCCCTAAAAAACGATAGCACCCCTTTTAGAGCGATGGGGGGACCTTCCCCCCAATTGCATGATTTAGGGTCCGGGGTTATTTGACAAGTGCTCCTCAATAATTATGATTTATTGAAAAAAAAATATTATAAATATAATATTATGTTGACTAGTAGTGAGCGATAATAGAGATGTCATAATTTTTAAAGGTATCCGAGTAATGCGTACAGATTGCAATTATTTGACAAGATTAAATGCTAAAGCGATCGGTATTTTAGATTGTTTTACCATAAATATGTCGTAAGAAACATAAAGCACCCAGGTAAACTTGAATATTTTTTTGAAACGATCAAAACAACTTTCCCGCATTCACATTGCTTCCTGATTCTGAAAGGGGTGCGTTATGAACAACGACCAGATGATTACGCCATAGACTAATTACGTACGTAATTAGTCTATGATTACGCCAGGCTAATAGTTATATCATAAATTATTACAAAAAATATGTCAAGATTTTGCTAACGAATATTCTGTAAAATACAATTTAAACAAAAGTGTATATATCTGCTACAATGATAGAAGTCCCTGTAACCTCGGTCTGGGCATAAATCGACCACAGCCATCCACCGTTTGAAGTACTGTAGCATATAACTATAGATCCCATTTTGAATCGATCCACATTTGAATCGATTTCTTTGCATAAATGGGGACAAAATAACTTAGTCAATCCATATCAGGTAACAGATATTTAATAATTTATAAATTTAAGCAAATTTCTGGAAATACTATTACAGGTGTGTTCATTAATTAAAACACTTTTTAGGAGGTTTTCCGTGAATTTTTTTTTTTTTTTTTTTTTTTTTTTTTTTTTTTTCCAGGCACCACTTCCTAAATTGATAAGCATGACCTGAGGAAGATAGACACACACATAAACCGAATTTTGATAAATTTTCTTCTATTTGGATGTATGCTATCGATATACATGCTAATTACCTTTAATCACTTTTAATTAATTAACGGCAAGTTTGATTACGCGTAGTTCAAATTTGATCTTATTGTATTTAACGACCTCACAAATCCTAGAAACGACACCAAATCGGACTATAAATCTGGCTTCAATCATGTGACCCCGTACGTTATGACCCCGTTAATTTAATAAGCAGGGTCTGTTTTCAAGTACCTACATTAAAATAAGTTTTCATTTATTGATATTAACAAGAAGAAAAATATATGTGTATTCATTCATCGATAAGGAGACCATGCAGCTTCTTCCTATTATTATACAAAATGAGATATCGCTCATGAAAGTGGTCCTTATTTACGTACGCGCCGAATGCTGCCATGGCAACCTTTTCATTCGTCCACTCGATTATTATTTCGGTTTCGTCGCGACAAAAGCGCTATAATTTTGCACAAATTAGTAAGCTTTCAACCAAAGTGGACTTGGTTTTAAATATATATCTATTTTCCTTTTTTTTTTTTTTTATTCACATAATAGTAAGAATTTTATCATGAGTAGACATATATATTATATTTCGTTCGAAACTGTTAGCGACTCAGCTAAGGGACAGCGTAGTGATCTTCTATTTTTTTTATTTTTTTTTTTACTTTTTTCTCTTCTCCTTTTTTTTCACAGTGGGAGATAGGCTCATCTTGTATAATAATAGAAAGAAACCCGTCTCCATACCTATGCCTTTATTTACCTCCAAATAATAAAGTACCAGTAACTGACTTAGCAGATTTGTGATTAGCTGAATGGATCACCTGCACAAAAACAAATGCAAATCCATTATAAATGAAGGCAGTAGGCTTTAATTGAAAAGTGTCCACCGTTCTCTCTTCCAATACAAACACGGAAGCGTAATAACACCGCAATTAAGAACATGAAATATAATTTATTCCCGATATAATTAAACAAATCAGATAAACGCAGATCACATGATGTCATTATAATCATTAATAATAATAATTTTATTCAATCATAACATAAAAGGTGCAAAAATAACGTAGTGGCAGAAGCGTGATCGCTTTTGCGCATCATTAGCATCCCAAATGACATTAACAATGAGACGTTGGTGCATGCAAGGAATTATTAAATAGATCACAGAAGAAGCGGTGAGATATTCCACATATTATACTAATGATGTCAAAATGAACTAAAATAGAGTCAATATCACAATCAAATTATTCCATCCCGAGTTAACATCGCACACGAGATTGCCATCATATAAAAACATGCAAAATACTCTGCCAACAGACAACAAATAAAATACTGTAAATAGGGCACCACGTTCATTGCATAGATTATGTTAATCCTCCCACTTAATTACACCACTTCAAGGCATATATTATTATGTTGATTATTGTTTGTGACTGCTCAGTAGTGAGTCGTTCCTGAAGTGACACACCTCCCTTGTGATATGCATTCCTGCACCATTTGATTTAAATGAAACTTTAAGCCTGCTATTTCCAGCGGGAATTGTTCCAAATTCTCGAAGGGGTCTCGGGTTGGTTTTCGGTGGTAGGAGCCTTCTGAATGACTCAGCACGCAGTCTAAATGCTTCGAATAGTCAGCAATCCCCAAGAAATGACCCAGGTTTGAAAGAGCTCTCCGCGGAGTGAGTTTTAAGTCTTCGTAGAATAGGATGAACATGTCGTAATGGCTTGTCGCCGCCAGTGAAAACCAGAAGCGATGGAATTTCAAGTATTTTTGAAGCTGTTCTTCGACGTAATCATGCCAAACTGAAAGAAATTAATTGAATGTTGAGATTTTGCATACAGAGTTGCATTGAAAAAAATGCAACGAATGCACAATTACAAGAATTGTATATACATGTGTGAGGTTGTGTTCATTGCCTAACATAGAAAGCGCAATACTAGAGACGTGAAATTTAGAGGTTAGATAGAGTAACTATTCTCAAAATCACACGTAGTGATGTTATTTCCCTGGCATAACTACTATTTGATTTACAGCCATGTAAAATAATTATTTCGCAACATATGCTAATTGTTTATGTAATATGGAAAATACGTATACTTATTAAGGCCTCTGTTAATTAGTGTCTTACAATTTTGCCTATCTGCTTACTTAGTTTATTATATATCACTTTTAATATATGTCTCTGAGAATTTGTTTGAGAGACAAAATACTGGCTGTATCCATATATTTATGCATATAGATGTGGATAATTATATTATTCTATTTCAACGATTTGATAATATTCATATTTCTGACATAATACTACTAAATCGCACTGAAGGAATAAGTAGTGCTTGCTCGCAAAAAGACAATATTGAACCCGAGTCGTCTTGTTACGTTGTAAAAGTTTGCCGAAACGTAAAAATACTACTGAAGGATTGCGGGACACGTTTTTACGGGGCCGTTAGACCTACTTTGAATATAATGATTTCAATAAAACTTGGCCTATACATGCAAATTAACATGAACATGTGTCTGACAATTAATTGTGTAATTCACTTAATGTTTTCTAGTTTTTATTAATGTTTAATTACACGAAGGAACATAAATCTAGGCTTGCACTAGTGCTCTCTTCTGGGCTTCATTTTTTCCATATTATAATAATTTCATCAAAATGTTGAAAACATTTTTATGTTATACTTTTTTGATGCGTTTATGAGGAAAATATCGGAAATATTTGTCGATGATTAATGTAAAATCGATTTTGAATTAGTGCGTAAATCAGGAGTCTGTCAAAATTTGACGAAATGCCGACCCTTGCTTCACTCAAATTGGCACCAAAGGTGATCACGTGACTTTCTGGGAAATTCAATGCTTGCTACTTTCATCTAGAAAGCTAACCTATATTTATTAATTTAAGTCAAATTTTATATTTCTGTGATAACGCGTTCTATGTTAGGCCGAGAACTTTTCGAACAACCCTCGTATATAAATGCACGAGCTGTTTGAATTCATTGTGTTATCAGGTTAGATGAGGTATTGTTGACCCCATAGGGACTTTATTCACCCTTGAAGCTATGATCACGTGATCAAATAGATACAACAGTGCACATTAGGTGTTAATGCACATGTACTTTCAATTTAAGATGGAAATTCAAGGGGCAGAATGATGTGTCCACAGGATAGATAGGCGCGAGATCAGATCTCCCGAGCCACAAGAACAGATGGCCCAGTTGCTATAAGGACTACTGAAGCAATCTACCATGAAGGCAGCTGATGAAAGAAGAACCCGTAGCTTACCGTTTGGATCTACCTTCAGCAGCTGATTGGTGTGGCTGCCGTGGCCGCTGGAGTGGCGTTTGAATTCCGCTTGGATGGCGGCCAGTGGCTCTCTGACGATCAGCACTGCGCGCTTGTACGGCAGGTTGTCGATGTCGCCTTTGTACCACGGCCAGTGGGTCTTGACCACAATACAGTCACGTGATTGCTTGCCCTCTCCTGGGAAACCGTCGACTAGTGAGGGGTCTTTGTAAATGGCCCCCGTGTAATACCCTGAAGCGAAAGAAACCTATTGCAATGCTATGCTTGTGGTTTACTAATGCAATGGATGAAAATACAAATGTTGTTTTGCACGCTCTGTACGGTAGTCATCAGCGCTAGCCTTTTATAGAGATTAAAATGCTGATCGTACACGATGTCAATGACTATGATTAATATCCCAAGGGGTAAAGGTCTCAAAACATTGCAATAACGTGACGGTGGGGATTCACTTGGCCCCTCGTATCATCCCCCTCGTGTTATTAGACAGAAATTGACAGACATGTAAGCCATTTTGTACCGTGCAAATTAACATTGGATCAGAAGCATGAAAACGCGAAACGCCAAAAATCTTCGATGACAATGGGCTGACTCCGGCAACAATTGGTTGCTATGGCGACCTAATGGGAGCTTAACGTTGCTATGAACGGAAATAATTGCATCATATATTTATGTGGTGCAGACCCCTGATGGATTACCCGGGTGTTGTCCATTACGGGTGCTCACTGGTGTGCGCATTACGCATATCCCGCTGGTGCCTCATCGTATTTACACATTGCAGGCAGCATTACAGCTGTGTAACTACTCACGATGTGAGGAGCGCTGGATCAAAAGAGAAATGGCTGATATTTTTGGCATTAAAGTATTATAGACTTATACGCCAGCCGGTATGAGAGGAAGTGGTTCATGGGTGGGTCATCATATATACAACAGGGGATGCGTGGGGGGATATTGCTACGCTGTGGTGGAGTCCTGTCGCGAATGATTTGATACACGCTATCCACCGCAACATCTCATGCCATCTGTTGTCGAGCAGTTCGAGTGTAGAGCAAATTCTGTTCGCTAAACAATCATCGTTGGACGTGAGCTCGCAATAATTTGCGCCCATCGAAAGCACAGCATTATAATGCAGTGTTCACTTCATGGTATGACATATAGGGAACATAGTTAATCGTATGCACTGGGAGATTTCCATAAATTTGCACTTCACATTGCCTTCCGATTTTTTTGATTTTTTTTTGGTCGATGAAAATCGAAGCGAGGCTTGACGGCTGTTACGAACGCACACCTCGTTTTCGATAATCAAAAACATAATTAATCTGCAGTCATTTAATACTTTTCAATTAGCGCTAATTTTCAACCAGGTGTGCATAATTAAAGCTGTTCATATCATCACACATTTCTATATACATTGTATACACATGTTCTTATATGAATGTATGCACACGAGAGCACATATCATCAATGAATCAACGAAGTGTAATTATGTGCATGTAACACAGCAGACAACCTTTTGACCATCCAGTCTGTCAAGCCATATGGATGTTGCTGTGATTTTTTTTTTTTTTTTTTTTTTTCCAATTAAATTGCTTTATATCTGCATGGATAATTTTTGAGTCGGTGCACGTCAAAAGCTACGACAAAGACACGAGATAAGTGTCGTATGACATGAACAATTTTAAACCATCGTGTACATCCCATTATAATCGGGAGTCTCCGTGACTTGTTTCAAAATGGGAGCATTTGTAGATGTCCAGAATAGGATGCAGACTGAGATGTTGGAAGTGGATGACGTTAAATAGAATTAGCCAATTAGAATTAAGACAAATGAGATGTCATCATAAAAAGTGTGCAGCTGAACGTTTGAATGGCGTTATGAATGTCACATTGATTATATATGTAAAAGATCAGACTCTATATCACAGACCACACCTGTTGGCTAACGAAAAACAGCAATTATACAATCAAAGTTCAATATTACATAAACATGTGCATTTCATTTAATTTCAGGACTTAGATAAAACACACGTTATAAATTAACATTGGCTGACTTTAAGATGCATGGTAATTGAGAGTGGATAATGGTATTTATATTGGGTGTTCTATTAAATGGGTGATCTTATGGTAGTCAGTGCACCGTTGGTTGCGTAGAAAGTCTATTGGAAAGAGCAGCATGGCTCCGACCAGGGCTCAACGTTACGTACCCAATTCGTTTCTGTTGACCAATCAGAAGTACTTGTTGCTTCGATCGAACTTGCCATAAAGCCGGCGAAAGCGTACGTTGATGGCTCTAGTTGGTCAGTACACCTGAGCCAGTCATCCACTAATGACACTAAATAACGCTATTTTAGCAGACGATTTTTAGGCTGCCACAAAGGGCGAAATTCGTGCACAAAAGAAACTCGATTTCACTCGTTGTTCTACTTTGACTACATCCGACTTCCATTGACTCATCTTCAGATTTGTTAACGTTCCTTTATGACTTAAGCTACTCGAACGTTTTAAATGTTGTACATGTTGTTATCCAATGCCATCTGTAATTGCTTAATTCATCTCTTTAGTTTATATTTCGGTATTTCAATATACCATTTAAATTGTGTTCGTGTAATTCTTTGCTATATTTACTGAAGCTCATATTTATTTGCTTGTATGCGTGCAATCACCTGCAAAGATTGGATGAAATATTTTCTGATGCGTATCAGATGAACGGAGGCACCCAGGAGTTTTCACGAATCATAATTCACAGCTATGTAGGCCTAGCTAATATAATAAAAATGTCACTGACAGTAATGTTTACTGTCACTTTCTGCAGCTCAAACTTAGAATCTCAAAACCGTTGATGACAGCAACGTTTGTAGAGATTGTAGTTCTGTGCTATAGCGTGGTTATGCCTATTAAATTGACAGATTAGCTACCGCTCCTCCCCCCATCCCAGAATCTAGAAATAAGTTTATGCTGCTATGAAATAATAAAACCCTATTAGAATCAAAATTATCTTGTCATAATTATGCTGATGCTTCACCATTAGTTGAACACGACTACTCCAATCTACATGTACATGGTGTATTTGTACATACATATATCATATCAATAGCCTAATCAATATTCTGGTGTAAGAATTATGCCAATCGTGGAATAGAACAGGTCTTTTATCTCTTGTTCGCATTTACACAGCACGAAAAAGGAGTTATTACGAAGAAAATATTCCGAACATGGTCCAATCGAGTACAAGTTGACAGCTGTCAAATGCACAACACGTGCTAATGTTTACACTTTGCGTATGGCTATTGCCTAATTTCGAGTGCATGAAATAAATTACATTTCAGAAAATTAATACAATCTGTCGAATCATAAATATATTTTCAGTCTTTCAAAGACGCATTAATAACATTTAATCGTCGAATTACATTTAAAACACGCGCATGAATGTCGGATTATTTTATTTCGTGTGCTCACTTCTCTCTTCAGATTTGAATATGAGTTCCACGATCTACAAGACAGCCTGGTGGTGTGGCCGTCGTCTGCTCGTTAGACAATGATTAAAGACTGTCAATGCTTATGTTCGTAAAACGTTATGAATTTTTTTCTAAGTGAATTATAATCTCAAATTAATTCCTCGGCGTACTCAAATCTTATATTTATGTAATGACTATGTTCTAGAAGGCATTTATCATTAAATTGTATGTCAATAACAAATGAGCCTTTGTTCAGGTCTTCTGTTGTAATCCATCGTAATTAAACTGAGAAGCCAAATAGTTCACAAATGCAATCTCGATTTGGCGATATTTTATCTTCACCCAATTAACATATGCGTGCATTATACGTCATAATGCACCCGCGTTTATTCGCATTTGCAATCAGCCAGGTGCTTTGGTTCGTTTGCATAAGGCAGAAATCAAGTTGTACTGGTATATCTCCAATCATGCGATTTACACAATGAATGGATGATTCTCTCAACTCGTCAATTTAGGTTAAAACCGACTTTAATGACTCATATGACTGGACTCTTTTCATGATAAATACATGTATTCTAACTGTCCACAAATTGTTTTGTTTAACACGTGACATTTAATTTGAATCAATACTAATCACTGGCAGGAGAAAGGGGGGGCGCTTAACAATGAAAAAGAAATCGCATTTCGGCATTTGGTGCTCATTTTTTGTTGTATCGATTCATTAGAATTAAGCGTGCATCATCAAGGTTAATTGGTTAATACATATAATACGCTATCGAATTATGACCCAAGGTCTAGTGGCAATTTTCGTGATATAGAACCAGCGATGTTGATATGAGCCAATATCAACACGGGTTGAAGATTGGGTGAAGATTGCAGAGGAGGCTGGTGTTTGACTAAAGACCTTGTTTGCTAACGCTTATAAATCAATCCGATTCTGGAGACAGGATGGATTGTATGTAGCATTGAGCGTAAGGAGCAGGAAGACGTGTTAGCTGGGATGTAATTACATGTACTTAATTACTCCCACAAATTATTACTCCGTTGATTTTTCAAAGTGAAATACAACATGCATGTGATGCAAATTAAAATGACGGTTAAACAGGATGAGTATTCCTTCATTCTTAGCTCGTTGTCCTCATTGCTCGACGGATGTACATGTAGGAATTGATGAGCTGTCTCTCGTTCAAGTAAGTACAAATCTGCTTAATAGTGGTTATATATCGTGGATTTCTTGTAAGTTTTCTTTCGTTCAATTCTTCACATTTTACAGCTATTTCATATACTCATGACTTGCCCTTATCCTTGTCCTCGTGACTTGTCACTCTGTGCATGATAATCATGATGATTTGACAGTAATTTACGATCAGGGTTACACCCAAACCATGCGATCCTTGCACTACCGGAATATGTACTCTGTACTCTGCCTCGAAGTTCTGGGCCTGCGCACATCAGACATATTAAATATCGAATTTCGCCCTTTCCCAATTCACAGCTATTTCATATACTCGTGACTCATTTCTTGATAAGTTTTCTTCCGTTCAATTCTTCACATTTCACAGCTTTTTCATATACTTATGACTTGAGAATGAGTCACGTGCATGATAATCATTTTTTTTACAGTAATTTACCGTCAGGATAACACCAAAACCATGCGGTCCCTTATTGCTTGAATCCAACTGGTGTATTAAAATGTCTGTTTTGTGACACTCTGCTAAACTACTATCCTCTTCAATCACATGGGTCTGACCGTTGTATCTCAATGAAGCCTTCTTTTAGAGTCAGACGTTTATTTCTAAAAAAAATTTGCAAGTCAGCCTTATATTTTATTCTGAGTCAGCCTTTTATTTTTACGTTATTTATGTTATTAATGAAATTACCTGAAAAACCAAACCTTGTTTCCTCTCCTGTATATTCCTATAAATGAACTTATACTATGTACATTTGTACACTCAATTGAATTATCACCCAAATACAGTACAGTGGGTTTAAAAATATAATACAACAGTAACTTACTGTTACATAAAAGGATGCAACTACAGTAAATTACTGTTTAAAAGACATTGATGTATAGTACATTACTGTTATATTGAAGGATTACTGTTATTTTGAAAGATTCACAGTAATTAAGTGTTATATCAAACACAGTTCATTACCGTGGAAACGGTCTCTTACTAGCGATTATTGATGCCAGTATGTTATTGTTGGGAGACCAGGGTTTAGGAAAACAGTGTATAGTGACATAGCTTGACTTATACAATGCATGTTAGCTTCGCTTTCTTTGCATGACATCGAAGCATGCCCAGAATAGCATAGAACAGTACATTGTAATGGAATTCTGGTCTGGGAGTATATGCTAGTAGCACATATAATTATAGGCACCATTCAATTTTTTTTCCCGTGATATCTAGAGCGTTTTGCATCAACCCTATAAACATGCATAAATGTATATCATGTAGTTCGCAATATTCCGGAACAGTTTCGAGAACTAAGATAAAAGAAATTATTATATAGTTCTCACTTATATTAACAATTAATAATTATCGACCGTTTTATCACGCACGAGACGTTTGATTTTGTCTCTCGGTTAGTGGCATACACATGGGGGTCTTTAGCGCATTCTTAGGCAGCCATCCAATAGATACGACTATCGAGCTATATAAAATCGGTTATCATTAATTATCACAATAAAATGTAATCTCCAACCGATTGCACGCATTTATACTCGAGGACATGTCAATTAGCTAATCAACTTGGGTGATTGCTTTCATGGCCTGATTCCCTTGGGATTCTCTGAGGTTCGATCGGAGGGGGATGTCGCTGACGAGACTGCGCCACGCAGCAGCAATAGCAGCATCTATCATCCGTCCATCACTGATCTGCAAGCGTTTATGGCGAGATGCATGTGATGAACAACGCCGTTGCGTATTCCCCTGTGTGATTCACGATTGCTATTAGTATTACGTCAAGGCGTAAAATTACATATAATATGTACGCGCAATATTATATGCACGCAATGCCAACGCGTTCCTCACATGCCACATGCTTTCTGTATGGTAGAGTGGTTGTTTGATTATGACGTACATGCATGCATAAATCAAAAAGGTACCTGAGAGTAATTCGATAATATGCCTCGTCCAGGTGTTGCCTGACCCGGGGTAGCTGGCCAACGCGGTCGACGGTAAATCTCTCTTCGAGAAGCTCACATTCAAACACGACGATCGGTTGCCCACGAGTTCTCTCCGGTGCAGGTACTGGTGGGAGACGACCGCGTCGTCCGCTTGCCTGATTTCTTTGTCCGACGACGGAGCCTGGGACGTCGCCCCGCAAGAGGCGCACAACACACTGAAGTCCCTGCTCGGTAAATCCGAGACCTTGTCGTTTACGTAGAACACGTACAGGGATCCCGTGGTGAGGCAGGCCAACACGGCCGGCAGCAGGTAGACGGCACGCCGCGCCGCATCAGACATGATGAATGCAGTGTTATCTGACAGAGCACATCGTTGACAGTAGCTATAGACGCCGCACCCGTAGAACCGCAAACATGCTGGTCCCGTTTGCAATGTTTCTCTTACGGCCACTCGGCTTCGGCTACCATGGCGACAGGTTGAGCGGAGAACGCCAGCTGGCCTCTCAGTCGTAATGACCGCTATACGCCTGGCTCATTGACTGTCTGCCGAGCAGCATGGCTGAATTCCCTTCGCCCGTCCCAAGCTGTAAATTACTCTAATACGCATGCTATTTAACCCATTTTGCTTACGTAATGGTAAGCATAGGGAAATACCATTCTATTTCGCCCGTTGAAATGCATTTTGATCGCTAACAAAAATGAATGTAATTTACCAGCTGTTTTCTTACTATTTAGCGAATTCAGCCAATCGTGAAATGTATTTGAATGAGAATGGAAAGGTCAGCTAATTAATAAGAAAGCCTTGAATTTAGTGCATGAGTTAACTGCTGCAAAATAGGCAAGGGTTTACTTGATTAATTAATTATATACCACATGCAGTACGCTGTCCCGTTCGAGATAATTTCATTGTGCATTCTTGCAGAGGTGCATGACGTAATTCACAAATTAAACAGCGAAATGTCAGTGAGTGTTAAGCTCGATTTGCTTAACAGCAATAAATTTACATGTAACATTTGCATGCAATAAATTGTAATTAAATTGTAATAATTGTAGTTAATAAATTGCAATAAATGAAATAAATTTGCATGTGACAGCAATAAATTTAACAATGGCCACGAAGCATTTTTATGCATACATGTACAATAATACTAAATATGGTGAGGATTACAAATTTTATATCATACAACTCCAGACCCACTCCTTCGGGCAATACCGTTTCAGGACCATAGAAAATGGAGGGTCGGAGAGGTCGAACTATAAATTGGAGTATAGTTGTTAAGAAACTAGCCCATACTAGGAACAGGTGTTTATAATGTCTTGAAATGTGTCGGTCAAAAGGCATATTTGTCTTCTGTATCTGAGCACCCTCTCTACCAAGATGGTTAATTATTGATATCTTGCAAACACATATTTTTTTTTTTGAAACAGCATATTACATGTAGAAGGTGTCTGAGAAACACTTTTGCAAATCAAAACCATTGTTTTCTTACATATCTCGAAAACAGCTCTACACATGAACACCTAACCTACACCGATTGGTTTCTGTTATTCTGGTATAACCTTTATATTCCGATGAATTGCACAATTTTCCTCGATCTGGCTCAAGCCATCAAGAAATGTGCCCCCATGTCAAATACATATAGGCCCTACTATTATTCTTCTACTTCAAATAGGCTACACACTACCAGTGGCATCGTGTGAATGTGAGAGGTCTACGAGCATTTTCTCTGGAGTCTAGAGCATCAATGGGAGATGAAGACTTTCATCATTTGCTCTGATTCGTACAAAATATGAAGACGATATCAATTTGAATGAAGTTTTTTGCAAGCAATACTCAAGACGCTTGGATGGCAATAGCATTCTCACATAACCTTCATAACGTGACTGCGTGTACGCGGATCATTTAGTGCATGAGTTAACTGCTGCAAACGTAATGGTAAGCATAGAGAAATACCATTCTATTTCGCCCGTTGAAATGCATTTTGATCGCTAACAAAAATGAATGTAATTTACCAGCTGTTTTCTTACTATTTAGCGGATTCAGCCAATCGTGAAATGTATTTGAATGAGAATGGAAAGGTCAGCTAATTAATAAGAAAGCCTTGAATTTAGTGCATGAGTTAACTGCTGCAAAATAGGCAAGGGTTTACTTGATTAATTAATTATATACCACATGCAGTACGCTGTCCCGTTCGAGATAATTTCATTGTGCATTCTTGCAGAGGGGCATGACGTAATTCACAAATTAAACAGCGAAATGTCAGTGAGTGTTAAGCTCGATTTGCTTAACAGCAATAAATTTACATGTAACATTTGCATGCAATAAATTGTAATTAAATTGTAATAATTGTAGTTAATAAATTGCAATAAATGAAATAAATTTGCATGTGACAGCAATAAATTTAACAATGGCCACGAAGCATTTTTATGCATACATGTACAATAATACTAAATATGGTGAGGATTACAAATTTTATATCATACAACTCCAGACCCACTCCTTCGGGCAATACCGTTTCAGGACCATAGAAAATGGAGGGTCGGAGAGGTCGAACTATAAATTGGAGTATAGTTGTTAAGAAACTAGCCCATACTAGGAACAGGTGTTTATAATGTCTTGAAATGTGTCGGTCAAAAGGCATATTTGTCTTCTGTATCTGAGCACCCTCTCTACCAAGATGGTTAATTATTGATATCTTGCAAACACATATTTTTTTTTTTTTTGAAACAGCATATTACATGTAGAAGGTGTCTGAGAAACACTTTTGCAAATCAAAACCATTGTTTTCTTACATATCTCGAAAACAGCTCTACACATGAACACCTAACCTACACCGATTGGTTTCTGTTATTCTGGTATAACCTTTATATTCCGATGAATTGCACAATTTTCCTCGATCTGGCTCAAGCCATCAAGAAATGTGCCCCCATGTCAAATACATATAGGCCCTACTATTATTCTTCTACTTCAAATAGGCTACACACTACCAGTGGCATCGTGTGAATGTGAGAGGTCTACGAGCATTTTCTCTGGAGTCTAGAGCATCAATGGGAGATGAAGACTTTCATCATTTGCTCTGATTCGTACAAAATATGAAGACGATATCAATTTGAATGAAGTTTTTTGCAAGCAATACTCAAGACGCTTGGATGGCAATAGCATTCTCACATAACCTTCATAACGTGACTGCGTGTACGCGGATCATTTAGTGCATGAGTTAACTGCTGCAAACGTAATGGTAAGCATAGAGAAATACCATTCTATTTCGCCCGTTGAAATGCATTTTGATCGCTAACAAAAATGAATGTAATTTACCAGCTGTTTTCTTACTATTTAGCGGATTCAGCCAATCGTGAAATGTATTTGAATGAGAATGGAAAGGTCAGCTAATTAATAAGAAAGCCTTGAATTTAGTGCATGAGTTAACTGCTGCAAAATAGGCAAGGGTTTACTTGATTAATTAATTATATACCACATGCAGTACGCTGTCCCGTTCGAGATAATTTCATTGTGCATTCTTGCAGAGGGGCATGACGTAATTCACAAATTAAACAGCGAAATGTCAGTGAGTGTTAAGCTCGATTTGCTTAACAGCAATAAATTTACATGTAACATTTGCATGCAATAAATTGTAATTAAATTGTAATAATTGTAGTTAATAAATTGCAATAAATGAAATAAATTTGCATGTGACAGCAATAAATTTAACAATGGCCACGAAGCATTTTTATGCATACATGTACAATAATACTAAATATGGTGAGGATTACAAATTTTATATCATACAACTCCAGACCCACTCCTTCGGGCAATACCGTTTCAGGACCATAGAAAATGGAGGGTCGGAGAGGTCGAACTATAAATTGGAGTATAGTTGTTAAGAAACTAGCCCATACTAGGAACAGGTGTTTATAATGTCTTGAAATGTGTCGGTCAAAAGGCATATTTGTCTTCTGTATCTGAGCACCCTCTCTACCAAGATGGTTAATTATTGATATCTTGCAAACACATATTTTTTTTTTTTTTGAAACAGCATATTACATGTAGAAGGTGTCTGAGAAACACTTTTGCAAATCAAAACCATTGTTTTCTTACATATCTCGAAAACAGCTCTACACATGAACACCTAACCTACACCGATTGGTTTCTGTTATTCTGGTATAACCTTTATATTCCGATGAATTGCACAATTTTCCTCGATCTGGCTCAAGCCATCAAGAAATGTGCCCCCATGTCAAATACATATAGGCCCTACTATTATTCTTCTACTTCAAATAGGCTACACACTACCAGTGGCATCGTGTGAATGTGAGAGGTCTACGAGCATTTTCTCTGGAGTCTAGAGCATCAATGGGAGATGAAGACTTTCATCATTTGCTCTGATTCGTACAAAATATGAAGACGATATCAATTTGAATGAAGTTTTTTGCAAGCAATACTCAAGACGCTTGGATGGCAATAGCATTCTCACATAACCTTCATAACGTGACTGCGTGTACGTGCTCACCATGTTTCCGCTTCTCCATATAAAAAAGATCGTGCTGCACCAAAATGGCCCTCGATGGGTATCTATTAATAATTTGGTGGATTTATCACATTGCCATTTATGCTTGCATGGGTCCACTATCTTACAAACGACCCCCCTTTCACTGAAAGCTGGCTACGGGCCTGCGTTTTCTTCCCCATGTTACTACGAAGTTACGATCAGGGGGGCTTATTAAATGATAACTTGTTTTCTGTCATATATTTGTATACTTCTTATGGCTTCAATAATACGCGTAACTCCTGGAGCAAAACGCACATCTGCTTTGTGTGGGATTAGAAAGGGCACACGCACCTTTCACTCTGAAATCTGGCATCGAGAAGCGATCGCACATATGGCTTATGATGTAATACCTTGGTGCTGAGATCGATTGTGTGTGTGTGTGTGTGTGTGTGTGTGTGTGTGTGTGTGTGTGTGTGTGTGTGTGTGTGTGTGTGTGTGTGTGTGTGTGTGTGTGTGTGTGTGTGTGTGTGTGTGTGTGTTATATTGTATGCG
>KB302197.1:67399-100673 GCA_000328365.1 Capitella teleta
GCAGGAGGCGCGATCGAAGTCGGGTACCATACTCTGGGTCCATTCACTTGTTACGGGGAGAATTCGCCGGAATGAACGCGTCAGACATTCTGCTGCAATGGATAATCGAACCGAAAGCCACCCAGACTGCAATCCCTCATTTTGCCCTGATTAATGCTTTAGGCCCACTACCGCCTTGCACTTCACTTGGTCACGTGACGAGCCCTTCACGTGATTGTGTACATGCATGTGGAATCTCCAATCAAATAATCACTTTGGTAAGCACAAATCATTATGGACTTGGCTGAGATTTGTATTTTGATTTCAATTGCATCGAATAACTCAGTTTATTATGTTGATGAAGGACGAATAATTATTGTATAAATTGCATTCTGTTTGCTTGAGGTTGTTGCCTTGTTTGCTCAACTTGTGTCGTCTCCACCAATTAAGTATACACAGTTAATTTAAGCATCAAACCGACTTAGGTAAACTTGATATAATATATTTATTCAATATGTAAAAAGCATTAGAGAATTCATACAAATAATATCACAGATAGTTTGAATGTCCAACAATTGACAGCACAATAACAACATACGTACGTTACATAGACCTATACTTTATGATACATACAATGATAACTAAATTACGAGAGCAGAACGTGGCCAACCTCAACTCACAAGGCGAGTGCGCCATTTGATTCAGTTTAACTTGGAATGGTATCAGAAATAGTACATAATGAATATTCATAAGAAGCAACGTCACAAACCAGGAAGCTTCACAACAACACAAATCAACAGATGTTTTACTAACACCATTGCATAGCGTGTATATGTGCGCTCGAAATGCACGCGAAGCACACAGGCCACACACTTTGTGACTGATGTGTACAAAAGAGAAGAATGGACTTGTTCACATGTTAATGAAAGAGTCATAAGTATGAAATTGATGGGAAGTATAGACAGTTGTGCAGTTCTGTCTCTTGAGTACGAAGCCAGCCGAAGGAACACTTATAGGTCTGCTGAAGAAGTGAAGATCGATTGGTGCCATTCATTGCTTCTACCTGCAGAACACAATGCACAAAAGAATGAAGAAAAAATTACATTTTTTTTTTCTTTTTCTATATCAAATGCCCATTTTCACCGACAATGAATGCATGGTGATATGAAATTTGCAAGAGTTCAGGGCCTGGTACCAAAAATAATTGCAGAAAGCAAATAAGAGCTATCCATAGGTTTGTGCAGGTTTAAGCCAATATTTATCAGAATAAACAATCTTTCCATAGAAATTATGGTGGCTGCCAACACGTCTGAATGTGAGGAAGATCTGAGGCTGTTTAAATTAATTCTTTGTGCTCTAAATGGCGGCACGCATTCTTTGATCAAATTCAACTTTCATGAGATTAATTATTTAGACTAACCTTGATCAAAGGATCAAACGGATCGCAGTGAGGCAGTTTTATTAGAATTTCCTAACATTAAATATCACTCGTCCTACGTCATAATAGCCTCACCATCTTGGTTGTGGTGACCGTCTGTCTGGGTCTCTTGGGGGAGATGATTGTCGGGGAGAGCGCTTCCTCTGGCTGTCAGGGGATCTGGATCTTGGTTCTGTGCGATTCCGCGACTGATCCCGTTCCCAGCGATGATCGGGTGATCTGCTGGGCGAAGGGTTCCTCTCTTGTTCCCTCGGGGAGGGTGTCCTTCTGCTCCTTTCAGAGGGTTCAGACTCTCTATCTTTCCGCGCTCCTTCTGCTGCGGCGAAATACCTGGCAATGGCTTCGACGCCTTTCTTGCACACTTCGATGGGAGGATGCTGCATGGGGTTGCTGTCGATCACCGACGACGAAGTGTGTCTGTAGCCCCAGTCAAGGTGTCGCAGACGCCCGAAATTGGACGGCAAACGTCGCAGGTTGTTGTTGCCCAACCAAAGGACACGCAGCTCCTTCAGTTCACACAGAGAAGCCGGCAGAGAACCGATGCGGTTGAAGGACAACATGAGGGTCTCCAGGTTGCGCAACCTCGCAATTTCTGAGGGCACTTCTAATAACATGTTGTCACTCAGATCAAGGAACTCCAACTGCGGTAATTCACAGAGTGATAGAGGAACTCTTTCCAGTTTGTTGTTGGCACAGTGAAGACTGCGTAAGTTGCGCAGACTGGAAAAAGCATCGGGGAGGACCTTCAGGTGGTTGTTGGACAGCGAAACTCGCTCCAGAGCAGTCAGCAGGCAGATCTCAGTGGGCAATTCAGTCAACTCATTCGTATCCAACATGAGAATGCGGAGGTTAATGAGTCGGCCGATTCCAGGGGGGAGCTGGGTGAGTCGGTTGTAGAGACACGATTGGCGCTCAGGGCTCAGGTCGAGCACCTCCAATTCATCGATGTGGAAGATCTCCGCCGGTAGTTTACTGAGGTCCTTACCAGTAATCTTGAGCTTCTTCAGACCGAGGTGAAGAGGGTCGTCGGTGTCGATGCGCAGCCGGAGCTTCTTCAGCCTCTGGTGGTCTACCATAACGTGGTGGTGCTGACGAAGAGGACCCGAGTCGTAGGCATCATGCTTTCGTCTTGGCCCGATGATCTCCATGCTTGGTTGGCGGCTGATCCCGGATCAATGGCGTCGTGGTTACGCTGCAGCGCGGGTTCTTTCTACTGCTATCGATCGAAGCGAGGTGTTCACGCGGTAGTCCAATGCAGAACCCTCTGTTGACTCTCTTGCTTGGATTTGTCAAGAGATCCAAACAAACACCTCAGAACGATCAGATCACATCAGAGTTAGAGAATTTTTTGATGACGTCATCTTGTCCTGAGTCTACTTAAGAATCTCCTCATTAGATGGAAGTTTTATACCGCTTGACTTCCGATGAGCAATCGATGACAATTATATATATATGTTTATTCGTTCCTCATCGAACATCACAATAATTCAATATAATAACAATAATTCAGTGAATATAATAACAATAACAACAATAATTCAGCGAGAAAAAAAAAAATAAAAATAAAAATAAAAAATTAATGGGTTATGCCTTGTTAGTCTGTCTTTGGGTTTTATACCGCTTGACTTCCGATGAGCAATCGATGACAATTATGTCTTGTTAGTCTGTCTTTGGGTTTTATAGTAAAAGAACGATGTGTGTGCATGTTACTCAAGTCAAGTGTATAATTGTATTTGCCAGACGAGCGATCCAAAGTGGAATGGATATCAAGTATAAGATACTTGACTCGCGATCGCATGTTGATGTTATGGGGGTGTGTGCCTGTGTGCTTATTACTTTATAAGTTTATTTACTTGTGTACAAGGAAATCTCAGTTCACTGCTTGATGCAGGCTCAACTATAATTATAAACACTCGTTTACGAGGCAGAGCTGAGTGCAATGTCAAAATGATCAATCCATAGAAATCCCAAAAGACATAGAAAACTCAAGCACTTATGGAATGTAATAATTGTGTTTTGTTTTCATTTTACATAATTATCACAGGTTTAACCTCAGAATAAAGCGCGATTAAAGGCGGGGGTTAATCAACTGAGCAAACAAATGCGGCGGGAATTGTCTTCTCTATTATCCGTCCGATGTGACTGGTGGCCAAATATTGATCGATCAACAACAGTTTTGCGTCATGTGGCGTGGTCCCTCCTTAGGACTATCACTAACTCGAAAACTACCAAGCAATTTCCACTGAATATATCGACGCGGCTGCCCAAGTCCGTGTCCTGTTGACATCGCAAATGCCTTCAACAACCATTTCACAAGCGTGGGACCCCGTCTTGCGGAGAAAATTCCACTAAGCCCTGGACCTAGCTGATACTTACATGACAACTATACCAAGACAACTCAATTCCATTGTGATCGCTCTTGTAACTCCCGATGGTATATCTGACATCATAAAAATAAAAAAGATAAACCTAACTGCATGTGCGACACCTCGTCCGGCTGGGGTGACATTTCTCCACGCATTGTCCGCCATTCCTGCCAGGAAATGCGCCACATTCTTGCCAATATCATTAACCTTTCCCTCCAACGACAAGGTGTACGTATTTCTCTCTGAGCTGAAGACAGCCAAAGTCACTCCTATATTTAAATCCGGAAATAACAAAGAAATGATAAACTATCGTTCCATATCGGTCCTCTCCATCTTTTCAAAAATCTTGGAATCTGTCATCGTGAAATTAATAACAAGGTTTACCGAAATGCACAATCTCATTTCTCTCGAACAATTTGGACTTCGAAAAGCCCACGGCACCAACCATGCTCTTAATTACTTCGTCAACAGCATCACCAATGCACTTGAACGCAAAGAACATTTTGTGTCTGTATTTCTTGACTTATCGAAAGCATTCGACACCCTAGATCACCAAATTTTACTTGCAAAGCTTCACGCATGTGGTATTCGCGGTTCCCTCCACACATGGATAGCTGATTTCCTATACAACCGGAAACAATACACAGTCGTGCACTCCAAGCTATCACAGACGCCTGGGATCTCTTGTGGTGTCCCCCAAGGCTAAACTCTATCCGCTCTACTATTGATGTTGTTTATAAACCCCCTGCTCACCTGACATGAAATTTGTGCTCTTTGCTGACGACACCAATGTACTTCTGAGCGACAGAGACGTCAATAGAGCTGTTTTTCGATTAAACGTTGAACTTTCTAAACTGCACAAATGGTTACGTGTTCATAAACTATCTCCAAATAATAATAAAAACCCATGTGATGCACTTTACCTCCAACCCCCCTCTGCCAACCTCCCCAGTGCTCATAGCCCCAAACCCAATAGAAACAGTAAAATCCGCCATGTTTTTAGGAATTAAAATCGATTTAAAACTCCTTTGGGACCAACATATCGCAATAATAAAGAATAAAATATCAAAATTATCGGTGCCATTTCAAAAACCAAATACCTCCTTGAAGTTTCTACACTAAAACATGATATTACACTTTTGTCTTCCCCTTTCTATTCTACTGTATTGACGTGTGGGGAAAAGCAGCCCGATGCAATCTCAACTCACTGCTTAAATCCCCAAACAACTTTCTTGTCGCATCATTCTCAATGCTTCTTCTCGTCCTGAATCTTTTCAACTCTTCCAACAACTTAAATCTTTGAAATCGGCGGGTTGGGTGGAGCCGTAAAACCCCAATCACTCACTCACTTTGAAATCGGCCAAATATATATTTACTCCCTCTCTTTAACATTTTATAAATACTCCTATGGCTCTCTTCCTATATTTTTACAACCTCTATTTTCATTCCGTTCCAACTATACACCGCTACCACCCGTCAGGGCTCTTATCTCCAAATTCCTCTCTTTAGAACAGCTATTGGTCATCAGGCCCTCATTTACAACTGTGTCGCTCTGTGGAATAAATTCATCTCCTTGCCTCATATCACTTTCAACTCTTCTCTCCAAATCTTAAAAAAAAAAGAAAAAAAAAAAAAAAAAAAGCAATATGTAAACATCTTTTCTCAAATAGCATTCATCATTAAAATTATTTGTATTATCAAATTATTCCTCATGGCGCCCCGAGCAATAAAGGTAGTATAGGTAGGATTTTTCTTGTTTGTTTTTTTGTTTTTTGTTTTTTTTCCCCTTCTCTTATAGGCTTTTCGGTTGCTTTGTTGTGTTTCTTGCCCTTGATGTGTATGTATGTATGTGTATGGTCCCCCACCTTTTTCTTCCATTGATCATTTCTTTTTTCCTCATCCTCTATCATTTGTTTATGTATTGTATGTGTTTGTATGTGCATGCACCTCTTTTTGCCAAACACACCTCCGGGAGTCGGCATTACATGTATATATATTCTGTTTGTGACTGCTATCTCTTGAAAATAAAACAAACCAATCCAAATAAACCAATTCAATACAGTGTACAGCAGCCGTATACGGAGTGCGGGCGCACCATATACGGCTGCTGTATACGGAACGCTTGCACTGATGTCGCACTCCGTTAATTTACAGCAGCGAGAAGTTGTGTAAGAACAAAAAGAGAATACGTAATAGTTAATTATTATTTTTGGAACAAAAATATATATACATGAAATATAGATAAGATATGGATCAATGACGCCCGTTTAATGAACACTTGGCTCGTTCACTATCAACACTTAGGCCTCACAGATTGGCTACCGC
This sequence comes from Capitella teleta, assembly GCA_000328365.1. Taxonomy (NCBI): domain Eukaryota; kingdom Metazoa; phylum Annelida; class Polychaeta; family Capitellidae; genus Capitella; species Capitella teleta. Next base: position 73,508 of record KB302197.1, read on the forward strand.
TGCATGCATTCGGATAAAATATATAATGCTTAATTTAAAATTATGTTGCTATTTGGTGTTGTGAGTTTTTAGCCCAGGGGAAAGATCCCGCTATAGGTTTTCTCACATTCGTAACACCCAGTAATAGATTTTAGTTGTTACATAATTACTTCTTTCTTTCTATGTAATATTGCGTGTATATGCGAAATAAATATTATTATTATTTATAATCAGTTTTACGTCTTTCAAACTCCTTGAAAGAAGAAAAAACTGTGTGAAGATGGTAATTTATATCAAAGTCGGCTATAATCAGCGGAGCTTTCTGGTCAGCCATTTTGATACTCAGGATCGGATTGTGATGAAGGAATCTGTCTATGCGGAGTCATTTTGTTAAAATTTTGAATTTTGGTCCGTGGTGAAATTCGGTCGATAGGCGGGGTAGAATATTTCTTTATTCGGCGAATAACGTTACCAGTATTACATCATTTACCTGTATAGGAATGTATACATGTAATTCGTTATTTTAACGATCTAATTTTAGTAATTCGATTCACAATTGACAATAATATAGATGACCCGTACAACGGTACAAGAATATTGAATACTATTATTATATAGTCTATACATTAGTGAAACATCATGTTATGTCCATGCAAATATTATGCGTATGTTGTACACGACTGCGCAAGTTCGGTGTTTTCTTCTAGTACCAAATGTGTGTCGTCACTTCAGGCATTTGTATGATTTAGCCTGGTTGGCAGTACGTGGGACAATGATTCATTCCTCTGGCGCGGAGGACGTTATGATCGATACAAACGAAGCTGGCGGTGCTACATGAATGTCGACCGAAATTCAACCTTGGTCGAACGCTGCAATCTCAATTTTACACTCGGATCACTGCTATCTGCTGTATTATATTGTCATCCACGGCCTTATTTGAAATGGCTACCAACAGAGTGCAGGTAACCATCCCTAAAATTATCGTTCTCGACAAATTCGTTAATTAACTGGATATGACTGGTTCAATGAGCGATAATAAGGCGAAATTATATCCTATAATTATGATAGTGCAGTCAGTTGACTGAGTTGCATTCTTACAGTTTGAGTTACCCTTCCTTTCTAAATCCGACAAGTGTCATATAATCTTAATAGTTGATAAGATTGGAGCACATGCCGAATCAACCCTGACCCAAAATTCTGCAATTGGGGTTGAGGGAAAAGGGCGCTATGATTTTTTTGGAGTATAGAAACTTAAATGGGGTATGTTTTTTTGGGGAATGTTAGAGATTTGTGTATGCTGTCATAATTATTAGCGAAGATTTATCTTACCTGGTATGAGACATGATTCGGTCTCGGACCACACACCTCAAAGCACCAAACGGTTTATCTGTTTGCGGAATTTAATGAAGGTCTTGGCTTGCTTGTTGATTATAACCATGTCAAAGCGTTGCTCATTATAATATTCAAATGTGCCCTTTTGACCTCTCATGAATATATGATTACCTGAAATGCTTGGCTTTGTTGTATTACTTGACAACCTGTTTTGTATCATAAATTGTACACAATAACACCTCAAATATTATTAGTAAGTTACTGATCTATTAACCACAAATGGACCAGTGTGCCATGCTAGCTGTCTAAATGCATAGCCTCAGCATAAACACATGTGCACATCATAAAATAAGATGATGCTTCAGTCATAGCCTTGCTTGGCTAATCAGTGTGGAATAAATGATCAAACCCACAAGAAATCAGCAGCGTTATCTCAAGATTAGATTCCACAACTTCAAAAATTTCCATGAACTCCCATGATCTGCTTGATTATAAAAATCTAGCCTATTGAAACAATTTGTAACATATGAACTGCTCAATAAGTCTTAAAGGGATGGGGAACTAAATTTTAAGTGATGTTCTATTGACTCATAGCACCAATTCATAGCATTTCGTGCCAAGAACACCATGCCTGGATGCAAGCGTAAGGAAATAAGGCATTCCGAATATCGGGGTTAGCATTGCGCCTATGGGAGAATGGCTTCCATTGCAAAGTATAGGAGGCAAACGTCAGCTGAGGGCTTGCCATGATTGGTCCCGTTGCCCTCATGAAGCTATCGATTTCAGCCAATCAGAGCAGATCATCTTCGCCATAAAAGGACATCTTTGTTGTTTACGAAACGAAAGCGTCAGTATTGCGCATGCGTGGTGCACTCTGGCTGACCTTTTTACTGTTTCAGAATGAGAAACCATGGTAGGTGTCCTAGAAAATCGCTTGTTAAAATAAGAAAAATAGCAAAAAATAATTTTTTTACACGCCTGACTGGTGGCAAAATGATTATTCTATCTATTTCAGAAAAGAAAATAAAAAAATATCTAGGGGTTTAGTCGCAGGACACGCTGATATTACGAGGCCCATTGCAAAAGATGGGGCACTCGGTGTTTCATGACAGCCTCTGACATCACGCCTAATTAGCAATACATCTCCCACGAAATCGTTAGCGATGATATTCCTTGTGTGGGCCAGGCATAGGAATCATTTTTGGTGCAACAAATAACGACTCAAAGTCCATTTTTAACTAGTTCTCCCTCCCTTTAAGAAACTGACTGAAAGCAACATTTCCATAAATGATCCACATTAAAAAAAATTGTTGCATAGTTGCTGAATATATGAATAGCTTTTTATTTTATGAGACTTGAGGGTGAGAGTTGAATGAATAACTCCCTATATTTCTTGATTACTTCCTTTGACTCATCAATATCTGGATAAGCTGGATAAAATGCAAAACTTCCTGTTGTAAAGTAACTCAACAAAGTAACACATCAGGATGACTTAATCCATCCGCGAGAGGAACACTATTCTTCTTGCGTCTGTAAAAGGTGCGTTATGACTCCTATCTCCACAATGGCGTGGTCACGGACATCGGTTTTCATGTATGATCATGTATGTTACATGATTCAATCATCAAAAATAATCATCAACAAACCCCTGCAGGTACCCTGAGTGGATATAACCCTTTCCAATCATATAAAACTAGTATACAACATCACAGGCTTCAGTTTGTACTCTTGAAAATAATCCCTGTCTCCTACCATGGCGTGGCCACGGAATGGCTTTTCATGTATATTACATGATTCAATCAATCCGAAATTAGCATCAATGCAATCCTTTCAGTGCCCTGAGTTGATATATACCCCATTCAATCATATGGAACTAGTATACAACATCACAGGATCCAGTTTGTATTTATTTTTATTGAATTATTTTATTGGATTTTTTTTAAAGAACAAATTTGATCCTGGCAAGGTGTAAAGTTGTGGGCAATGATTGTATTGATGCTAATGTTTGATTGATTGAATCATGTAATATACATGAAAACCCATGGTAGGAGATTAGGATTATTTTTCGAGTACAAATTTGTAGGGCTGGGCGGATATCCGTGTCCGATATCCGTGACAGCACGGATATTGGGGGTTTTCAGTACTATCCGTGATCCGTGTTTCAACGCGGATAGTTAAACACGGATTGTGTAAAATTGAAGTGTTCGTTTCGAGCGCACAGTGAGCGTAGCGCACAGCCATTCCGCACACAAGCGCTGCTCACTGAAGCTGAGCGATGTCAATTACAAGATTACACGATGTCAACAATGCGCTAATTCTGATTTGTTTTAAATAAACACAATTCTATGCCCTTGAATCTTTTCAGTCATCAAGCAAAAGTGACGTAACACGCGTTGTTGACTATCTCCTTTAGTATCTATTTTTCAACACCGTTACACGTGACAGCTTTGTCAATTGCAGTTTTCGTGTGAACCACAAACAGCACTGAATTTCATTACTTTCTCGACCTTGAACCATGTTTGAAATTGAACAGTTAATACAGACTAGTACATATGCCTATGCCCGCTACTTGGCGATCTAGCGACTTGAATTATTTCAAACTTTCCACAGAACAATAATTGCCATGAAGTTATGAACTGACTTGCGCCTCATGAAGTTACTAAGTCTGTACATTTCCAAATCATGTTTATTGAAAGTGTACAATGTAGCACAAAGTGCACGTTACAGTCGTTCCGTATTGGGCTTATAATCTGCGACTCGTGAAGTTGGGGAAAAATACTTAAAATAGCCTGCGCTGATAAGGAATTCACCTCTGTGAAATCGACAGGCAAGCGAGCTGTCTGCAGCATGTGCGATGCCTCTTGAAACTCATTCTGAACGTTTTGATTAAAGAAATGAACAAGAAGCAAGAAAGGTGACAGCAGTAGGTCAAGGTCGCTTGTCTTTAACTGCTGCAGGCAGAGCGTGGCTTTTGCGTTCACAGCGTGTGCAAGGCGCTGGGCCATTACGCTGCAGGTGCATGCTCCCGTGTTTGGGCATAAATATCCGTGTCCGTATCCGTATCCGTCGGATATTAGTAACACGGATATCCGTTATCCGTGTATCCGTGTTGAAGCAATATCCGCCCAGCCCTACAAATTTGATTGTGGCAAAGTGTAAACTAGTTGGGTATGATTGAATGGGGTATATATATTTACTCAGGGCACTGGAAGGATTGTATTGATGCTAACTGTGGATTGTTTGAATCATGTAATACACCAGAAAGATCTTGGCAGGTACAGTAGTACCTGCGACTAACGAACACACCTCTAGTGAACAGTCCTCTCTAATGAACGATTTTCTTTGGACGCAACTCACTCCCATGTTGACCAATAGGAAATCACTCCTGAGCAGCGAGCACCCCGAAACGCGAACAGCGAACACCCCCCTCAGAAATAAAATATTTTACATTTTACATTTTTTCAATTAAAAGATAATAAAAATTATGGCAAATGCACACAGCACACAATTAACGATGTTCTACGGTGTTTAGCGGGTATATAGGTTGCTGTAATTATACATGCGAGCTGTTGTTGTGTGCCTGTTTGCTGTTCACAAGTTAATAGAATTATGGTTGATCTTCAATAAGAATACATGTACTTAATTCAGCACATGGTCGAAATAAATCAGAAGCCAACAAGAGTGCCAAAACAAACTAAACGAGAAGGATTCACAGCAGAACACAATACAAAACAGGTAAAGAAAAACATAACACATCAATGCGGAAAAAAAAGACTGGATGTGATCAAAAATCATAATGTAATTTCATCACATATCTTAATGAATCACAATTACAATATTGTGAATTTGTGAATTGTTAACTCGTTGAGTAAAAGTGTTAACGTTATATATCTCTCCAGCAATGGGCCACATTCGCCAGGACATGGTGGATCTATGACGCCAAATGGCAATGTCCGCGTCAGTCCGCCCCGGTGCTCATTAAATATCTCCAAGGGAAACACAAACCCATCTACCACCCTAACAGTAAGGCCCCTCAATGCTGCCTTTGTCTCTCTTAACATTACTTTGATTCGCAGGTGACATTGGTGACCATGTGGTTGTCATCAACACAAAACACATTGCCATGGAGGGCGAATACTGGCGCACATGGAAATTTAGTCATCACACAGGGTGAGATTCATTCGAGTAGTTTCTGGCACAAAACCTGGATCATGTTTTTTTGCAGATACCCCGGAGGCTTCTCACAAACTAGAGCTTATGATGCGCATGATGCAGACCCCACAATGGTCAGTCTTCTAGTCTCTGTCAGTTCAAATCTGAATCATCTGTTCACGAATGCAGGTAATGAAGAAGTTTGTCTACAGTTCTATGAAAGGCACCCTGTTCCGTCGCCTGTGCATGCAGCGCCTTCACCTTTTCCCTGAAGAGGTCAGTCCTTTATGTTGCTATTGATGAGTATCTTTGTTTGTAATATTTGTTTTGTGGAAGATGGTTACCATGGATGTGATTGCTATGCTGATCAGCACAATAATTTATTAAACAGTCTTAATCATTTACTATACTACCATATACCATAACACCACCTCATTTATGCCACTTGCACTTAATAATGCACTGAGGTACCTTTTTAGTTGTATTTATCGTTGCAGGAGCTGCCAGAAGATATATTAAGGAACGTCAGTTCACAGATCCAGCAAGTGATGCCTGTTCCGAAGAGATTAGATGAATTCTCAGCTGAGGAGAGAAAAGCTTTCCCACAACTGTTTGAATGGTTTGTAGACTTCAGTACCAACGCCTCAGGCATCAAAGAGAAAGAAGTTTGTTATTTGTGCACTGTGCTACTGAAAATATAATTCTTTGGTCAGGAATTTTCTGAACAGGATTTTGCAATTTCGATTCAAATCCACATCACATGTAATCAATGTTTGTCTTTCACAGGCCAAAAGATTACATCATGGAAACGGGGCAGAAGAAGTCGACAGAGGAATCATAGCATCGATGAAAAATATTATTGCTTTGTATTGGATTATATCATTGAAAAAAAAAGATTGTTCTATTTCTTTCTTTTAGCATGCTTAAGAATACATAACTGCTTAGTCTTTACTGGTGCTCAAAGCCATGCAACAAGAACAAGTTCCAAAGAAGTAACACTGCACCAATATCCTGCAGATTATTCAGATATCCGAATCCAAACAAAATGATGCAAATTTTGTCTTTGAAGGATGTGTCTCATACTGTCCATGTTAAAGAATAACACATGCCCCCAACATAACAGTGCTCAGTGCCAATGTAATTGGAATTGTTTTACAGTCAGATCCCATTTATCTGCTGTCTAGTTATCCGCTCTAAAATCCCAGGGACAAATCGTTTGTAATGGCCACGATTCTCTGGAACAAATCTACACTACCGGGAGTTGAGTGGAGATCATGGAATCAAAACTGAGAGACTTAGAGCTGATTAACATGCATAAAAGGAGCCGAGAGCCCACACAGCTAATTACAATGAGATGAATTATTGAGTCTATAATAACATATAAAATTATAATGAGCTGATCACTACACCCCCTCTGTCGGAAAGAACAGTCCAGTGCAAAAAAAAAAAAAAAATGTAAACATAAAACAAGAAGTCAGTCGAAGCCAGATGTATAGAATTTTGTTAGGGAGAATCCCAATGAGGAATGCAAATACGTGAATAGCTGAATGTTAAATTTCTATGATGTTGATCAAATTTTCTTCTTGAATTTTGCCAATATAAATAGCCATACGTGTACATGTATACAAGACTGCCCACACAACGCATATGACAAGACACACAATAGTCAATAATATATTAGCAGTGCCTCCGTGATAGCTATACATGGATGCTCTTGTGTGTAGCCTAAAATGCAAGCAAAAGGGCAGCAAATGTAAATTCATGTACGAGGGTTGTTCCAAAAGTTCTCGGCTTAATTGGTTTCTTTTCCCGAAATCGAGACCGACGGATAGTGAAATGGAATTTCAAACCGCAAAATACATGTACATGTAATAAATTATAATAATAATAAATTTTAGATAAATATTGTAAAATTAACACACACAAAAACTCGAGGCAGTCAGTTTTTTCTGATGCAAACTCTTGAAACTGGTAAGTTGTTCCATATAGACTCAGACTGTCATATCTTTAAAAGTGTGTATATATAATGCATGCGGTACGCCTACTCTCCAATGAAAGTCAGGCCATGCCTTCGCAATAAGTCATACCAAACCGGGTCCATTGATTTATTGTTCAAGCAGATTGGAGACAAGCGAATAACTCCATAAAACGCACACTGCTTGTGCCACTGGTCATCTCCACACATTAGTTTCGCTTTGAACAACAAATTCCATCCGTGGATCGTTTCTGAAATTGAAGGTATATGCATCAATCATAAGATATTAATTATGACAGACCCAACGTCTTTATAGTACCTGCATTAATGATTGGGTCCGTAGAGTCACCCATCCTCCAACCAGTTTGCAAAAAAATATATATATACTTTTTCTAGCTCTTAAGACGACCACCTTTCAGTCTCGCTTCATCCAGCGAAACTAACAATGAACCCAAAGTACTCGATAATAAATTATTGTAAGAGCAAAAGAGCCGAAACCGAAAAAGGAGAAACTCTGATGGCCGAAACTGAAAGTGTGAAAACTGGCGAACACCTAGTTCCCCAAGGGTAGCGGAGCAGTTCCTACACATTGTAGTGTATACGCTACGCTACGGCTTGGGGAGCTAGCGAACACCTTAGCAGTCTTTCATTGTCGGTTCTAAAACATGAACAATGCCTCGTGGGCATATGGCGAATTATCAGATTATTGGTACATGTATATATATATATATATATATATATATATATACACGTATTGCGCTCGCTCACAGCGCAAATGTTTGTGATGCATGCAGTAGGCTTATAGGCCTATGCCGAAAACTTCCCATGTGCCCGTTCGATAGAGTTCACCCATGCAATAAAGCTTAATGAGTATAATAATTATTCCGACATTTTGAAGTGCCAGCGGCCATAAAAATTGCCTCAATAGAAAAAAGACCTTCGAGATACAGTAACATTGATGCCTGAATTCTCGATTGTAGCCACCGAGCTACAGCTTGATCACATCGAAGAGATCGACGGCAGCGGACAGAGACGAGTTATATAGCTCACGATGACTGGTATTCTCGTTTGCAGCTTTAACCAGGCCATCGCATCGGATTTGATGGACAACCAACTAAGTAGCTCGGTGGCTACAATCGAGAATCCGGGCATTAAAGTACGAAGAAACTATAAGGCTAATTATCATAACAGATTATAACTTCAACTGGTCAATCATAAATGCAGTTGTTTAATAAAACTATTAAAAAAAATTAATAATAATAATAATAATAATAATAATAATAATAATAATAATAATAATAATAATTTTATTTCGTATATTACAATACACACACACCCTCACACACCATCACACACGCACACCATCACACACACCCTCTCACACACACATACACACACCATCACACACACCATCACACACATGCACACACACCATCGCACACACCATCACACACACCATCACACACACCATCACACACACACCCTCACACACAGAAAGAAAAAGAAATGAACAGAAACAAAGAAACAAAACTGAGAAGCAGACAAATCCACATAGGAACTAAAAGAGCCTTTAGGAATCGAATGGGCCTCGACCTATGGAACAATTCGACTAATGGTAGTCCGACGCATGGATTTTAAACGGATGACTTGGGTTGATATCTCGAGATCATTCTGCATATATGTGTATATATGTATTGCAAACGCCCAAGAAAAGAAGCATCTCTATAAAATGAACATATTTATTCACATAAGAGATAAGTGAAATTGACGTCAATGATCTGGATAATTGACAAATAGCACCAACAGAGAGGACGACACTTCATCCAATCACAGACAATGTTCCCTACTAAACAAATGATTAAAGAAGAAATGCTACAATCGATGATATCAATTTCGGGGAGCGATGGCGTATTGCTGTCCGCCAGGTGTGCACCCGGGACAGGTGCCTGCGTGTCCCCGTGGTCCCCTTGGTCCGGGAGATCCTTGCGGACCCTGTCGCCCCTGTACACCGACTTCCCCGGGTCTTCCCGCACGACCGATTCCAGGAGGCCCGGCTGGACCTAAGAAAGCAGAGGTCAAATAATTATATATATGAGGAAGAATACTGCAACAGTACCTGGAGGTCCCTCGATTCCTCTGGGCCCTTCTTGCCCCATCCCTATCGGACCTCTTTCTCCTTTCTCTCCCGGAGCTCCTGATTCAAATATTGTTTAGGCAGGGAATCGTTATTTTAGCGTGGTATTTATACGTAACTTTATTTTTCAAGAGAATCATGATGATTATGATTACCTCTCTCTCCTGGCGGACCCTGTGGGCCTGGGGCTCCAACCAACCCCATGAAGCCTCGCTCACCCGGCAGCCCAGGTGGACCAGGATCCCCTGATCGATGAAATGTCAGTGGTTTTCATAGAACACTTTGTTATTCGCACCTGGGATTCCTTGCTTGCCTGTTGGCCCGGATTTGCCCGGCAGTCCCACTCCGGCAGGGCCAGGGGGACCTTGCAGTTGACTGATCAGCATTTCTAGGTCTTCTGTAAGCCGAGTATATTGGTTATTTTGACACTGAGCCAAAGTCAATTCACAATTCAAGTATTATTCAAGTATTATTTATACGAGTATAAGTTAAAGTGGGATAATTTTTGTCTGGGTTTTAATATATATAAACAATAACAGTAGTTTTCTGATACCTTGCAGAATTTGCCGGCAAATATCCCGGATCTGTGCAACAGGAACATTTTGTCCCTGAAATGAAAAAAAAAAAAAAATGCGTCAATTATTGACGACCATGAGGAAGAGTTCAAATGCTCACAAACATTTAGCTGTATTTGAAATGGAACCCTCTCTATATGCACAGGTATGCGATATGAAATCCATATCTATACGTACATTACGGTGCATGTAGGCTTACGAAGTATGTAGGCTACAATGTATTGAAGTATAATTTCTGGGATCCATTTCAAATACCGATACGTTTTCTACAAGTAGACCTCTACCGTGTACATAATATTGTATATGTATATCGTGAATATTTTGATGGAAAAGAAAAAAAAAGGATGACACCCAAACATTTGCATGCAAAACGAGGGATGAATCATATTGAAAGGAAGCAAGGAGATGGCAGTTGAATGGCATAGCTGACATGAAACCGACGTATGAAGCAAATTAACACAATAGAACAAAACAGAAACTGAGCTTATAATTAAATACGGATTTGTGCAATTTTTGTGTACTTTGTTTTCTTTCTTTCTTCGTGTAGAAAAATTTAATGAGAAGCAGAGTTATTAGAGTAAATCAAAATGAAAAACGATGAAGATCAGCCGCCAAAATTGAAGCTTTTGAGAGGGATGAGCAGATAGATAATGTTACCGCTGTACACCATTAAAATGAGAGTGAAATTTCTACCCCTTGAGCCTGAAAGTACATAAGGGGTTTAATGAATTAGTCTGAGGCAGCTAATTAATTAAATTTAGCAATATCTTATCATTCTTATGTATACAATCAAGCATTGTACGAATCGAGGTGCGTTATGATTCGAAGCAATGATCAGCTATGATGCTTATTGTCAATAAAGTACGTTATGACTCACCGGTAATCCGGGGATGCCTGGCATTCCCGATTGGCCACGTGGTCCACGTGGTCCCGTAGCGCCCGGGGGTCCAGGGTGCCCAGGAATGCCGGGGCTGCCTGGGACGCCGGAAGGGCCGTTGCCACCTGGGGGTCCTCGGATGCCGGGCTGAAAAGGAAGGCAACAATCGGAAATGAATCCCGTTTCTTCACAGCTTAGTACTCACAGATCCTGGTGGTCCGTGCGGTCCAATTGAGCCCTGCAAGGGAGAATTTTAATCAATGCTGATTGACTGAAATAAGTGCGCAATCATGTTTTGTGTTGGAGAAGTGTGCAACAAATCAACATTGCATGCTCAGAGTCGATACCTATCAGTGATTGGCTGCACTCACCTGCGGTCCAGGGGGTCCGTGGTGAACGATGACTTCCCCAGTCAGCACGGAATTCTCTTCTCCGAGCTGCAAAAACCCTCGCGCCATTACGCAACCTTTGATCGTCGCTCGGACTCCTCACCTGAGATCCGTCCGCTGTTTTCCCACTTCCCGCGGGCCCAGGAGGTCCCTGTGTAATAGGACAGTGAAATGGTGCTCCACTTTGAGAAGTTTAAGCTGTGCATATACAAGAACGCTATACCAGTTAAGCAAGAAGCGAGAGCCATTGATTTGGCTGGCCTGTCGATCGAAGAAGACCATGGAATTGGGATTTTAAAGAGCTTCAATTACAATGTACGAGATGTGGAAACATGTGCGCATGATATTATTCATCAATTTGTCCGATTGTTGGTTATGCGGTAAATTAACGAAAGGGCATGTAACTGATGATCCAACAGACCAATCGGAATACACGTCAAAATATTTTTACAGAGCGAACGAATGTTGATTTCACTTCTCGAATTATTTTCTTCGTGTCGATTTCAAGTTCAGTGGTGTCACGTACGCCACGAACAAAAACGTTTGCTAAGGTCACTCTCCTCTGAGGAAAGCTTCGTTTTACACATGAATTTATGTTGTCTAAAAGTAAAACTTCTGGTGGGAAATATGACAATTAGCGTTTTGAAAATGCATCATGTAGGCCTAGTCTGTACAAAGAGGCCTACTTACCGGCGGGCCGGGTGGGCCAGTTGCTCCTGTTGGGCCCATGGGACCTATCGGGCCGGATGGACCAGTAGGTCCCTGAAACGGAAGACAAAATTATTATTGTTTTTGCTGACATCTCTTCCTGGTTTAAAGTATGCCTACAAAGCAAAACGAAAACACATTTAAAATCGACTCCCATGGTCGGACGCTGTAACCATAGCAACAACTGAAGGCACCATTCACCAAACGAAGACAAATCGAATAACAGTCAACAACATGAGCGCAATGGGAAGGGGGGCCACGTATTTCAGAAACCACACACCCGAAGAAACGTCACCCAGGCACGTCATCCACCGCATACCTGACGTCCTCCCGCGTGAAAGCATCGACTCAACGGATTCATTTGACGTGAGCATTTCAATTTACTATTGCCACGTGGGGTGACGTACTGAGGTGCAAATGAAAAGCAAAATTTCTGAGAGAAAAAAACTATAATGCTGTGACATGGCTGAAAACCCGTCGACTGGATCGTTTCATCCGGACCTACAATCACTGGTCTTGTTAATCTTACAATGGGCTAACTCAATTTAATTACTTTGATGATCACTGCCCATATTTTTATGTGATAGCCGTGATTAATTTCTCGCTTTCTTCTCAGAGTCTGACTCGCCGCGATGGCCTGCGACTGCCCCCTATCCACAGCCTCCCTCTACAAGCCTATCAAGGAAATTTCGAGAAACCCTCAAAAGCCTTGAAGCGAATGATGAAAGAGTTAATGAACGCAAAAATGAAACCACCAAAGTACATCGTTAGAAAACCAAAGGAACCAAAAGTGGAGAAAACAAAAAGAAATAAGAGAAAAATTGTGAAAATTCAGGAAGATGAGATCGTGGACAAAGTTGAACAAGGACCTCGTGTGATGACAATCGATGAACTTATGCAAAAATTAAATGCCATGACCTACTTAAAATCTAGGGAAGTACATGAGGATGATATCAATAATTTATCGACAACCTCTTTGGGGTCATTGCCATATTCTGAAGACTTTTAAAAATACTTTCGTTTGCTGATTTGAAATATTGTCACAGCATCATTCAAAATAAAGCAGCCATAATTCGAGGAATGCAAGTATGATATCGGATAGAGTACTCACCATCTGTCCAAGGGTTCCTGGCAAACCCACAAGACCGTCTTTCCCAGGCTGACCTCTGTCCCCCTGCAGATAAAAAGGTAATTGAAATCCCTTCTTTGAACATCCTGTGTGTACTTTACCTTGTGCCCATTCAACCCGGGTAAACCTGGTGGACCAGGGGCCCCCATTGCACCCTATAACAATCAGAATGGATCACAAATCTGTCCTTGCATTGAGAATTCTCACCGGTAAGCCTCGTGGACCGATCGGGCCCTGCGGTCCTTCTGACCCCATGTCACCCTGCGTGGGTAAAGTGAATAAATGTGACCTCGGTTTCTTTTGAATTGTCAACCAACCCTTTCTCCATTCTCTCCTGGAATACCATCCGAACCATCATTTCCCTGGAAGCATAGTAAAACCAAGATAAAGACGCCAATTTGTTATCTAATCCAAGACTTCGTTGATATTATCAGTAAATCTAACTAAATTTATCATTCATATTCAACAGAAGTAAGACAATATGATAAAAGTATCAACAGCTCACGGGAAATCCGTTGGTCCCAGGCGCTCCAGCAGGTCCTGGTGGACCTGGATATCCGTCTCTTCCTGGATCTCCTGGATCTCCACGGTCACCAGGAGGTCCTGGTAAACCCTGCAGAAGGCATTGCATATTTCTGGTACAGCAATTTAGCAAGAACCAACTTACGCCTTTGAAATCGCCTTGGTTCTTCTTGTCTACCACGTACTGAATCGTTCCTGGTGGGCCCTATGAGAAATAAGATGAGAAGAGACATGGGAAGGTCCAACACCTTAGGGACAGGAGAGAACAACTCACAGGTCGACCGGCTGGACCACGTTCACCGGGTCTGCCATCCGAACCTCGCTCACCGGCTTCACCCTGCAGTTCAAAACAAGTAAAACACTGAACAATTAAAGCGAAACGCCTTCACTGGTTGGCCATCTATTCCAGGTCTTCCTGGCTGTCCATTGTTGCCTCTGGTTCCCTGAAAGATCATTCACTGACCACTGAAGGAAATTACGACGACTGCACTCACCGATTCACCCTTCTGCCCTTTGTAACCAGATGGACCTATGGGTCCCATGGCTCCCTGCAAACGAACAACATCGATATTGTTTGCATTAGCAACAACTGTACGGACAGACCGGCGTTCCGTCTGCTCCAGGTACTCCGCTGCTTCCAGTTTCACCTTTATTGCCCTTCAATCACATTGAATGAGTTTCACATTTGCAAGCAAAATTAATTATCTAATCACTTTCGTTCCAGGTGGGCCCTTCTCGCCGTCATCGCCTGGTGAGCCTTGCTGTCCCTGCAAATAATTTTTGATCGGTTGTAAGTTAACATTCGCAGAGGTCGTTTACCTTTAACCCTGGCAAACCTGGTTGTCCAGGAACACCGCCGCTCTGTATACATAGAAAAATTTATATTGATAGATACAATCATGGGTTTATATTGTACCTGTGATGCTTCATTGCCGAGAGGATTTCCAATCACCATTCCAGTGCCAGGTGGACCCTGCAATTGCATAACATTCAAGATGGCATAAGACCGGTCGATTTACTCACCGGTGGCCCGGGTTTCCCCGTGTCTCCTTGGTCTCCCTGCAAAGACACAACGGTTCAGGTGATTCCCTCATTACAGGACGCAATACCTTGTGACCTCTAGGTCCTCGACTGCCGTCTTCGCCCCGATCTCCCTTCTCTCCGAATTCACCTTTGAAGCCACGGGGTCCACTTGTGCCAGGTGGGCCTGGTGGTCCCTGATTAAAGAGGGACTCAGAGATAGTGAATTTTAAATTTTATGACGATTATTCTAATTTGGCTTTTATTGTATGCTGAAGTTCAGTTTTGGTCAAATGCGTGTGAACAGTTATAGTATGATATACTAGCAATATTTTAGCTCACCTGAATGCCTTGCAATCCGGGTTGCCCCTGAGGTCCCCTCTCCCCCGGTGTCTGTCAAAACAGAAACATTTTAGTATTGGTTAATCGCAAAACGCCAAACAAGTAAATAAAATAATGATTAATGAATATAGGCATGTACTGTGTAAAGAATTGATGATCACAGATCAATTGTGAATTTCGTTTAATCGGACAAATCGACACTCACAGCTTCGCCCGGTTCTCCATGCGCACCTGCAGCTCCAGTCTCACCAGCTGGCCCTGGAGGACCCTGGAACGAGGGAGATTGTGATGGTGCGACCGATTGTGGCTGCATACTCACAGGTGGCCCCGCTGGACCGGGTGGGCCGGCTAATCCCGGCATACCAGGTAGGCTGTCCCACTGCAAGTAAACAACCATAAGTATTTGTTGTACTGCAGGTAGCCATTTATTAAACCTCATTGTTTCCTCCCGATCCTGACGATCGTCCTGGTAAGCCTCCTTCTCCCTTGAAATAAGGAGCAGAAAAAATACAGATTTAATGAAAATATCCAAGTACATTGCACTTACAGGTGGTCCCGGGAGTCCAGGTGTACCCGGATTGCCCTGCGAGAAATGAGGATGCAGGTTAGAAGTCGAATCAAGGGCGATTGCTCCTTACCGGGGTTCCAGGTGAACCTTGAATTCCTTGTGGACCAGGGCTACCTGGCGTTCCCCTTTCCCCAGTGAACCCTCGTGGTCCCATCGGACCCTGACGAGGAAGGAGATTCTTAGTCAAGCATGCAAAGGTAAAAGCACGTGATTGCATAATTATTATATAATCTACACGTGATCGGATTTTTTAAGCAACGGGGTGGGATAACTCACCGATACGCCTGGATCTCCCCTGGGTCCACGCGGACAGGTGATGTCACACTTGCCACTGACTTCCTGCCCCTGGACGAGGGAGAAAGCAAAAAGGCATAAAACAATCAGCATGGTTCGTGTCGAATCAATCAGTCATGCTTGATTGCAAAAGGGTCGTATTCCTTGCAGCAGAGGATGTTTCACTGACGCGTCCTCCTTTGCAACGTGGAAGCAGCCAAGAACATCATTCTGCTCTGGCAAACTCAGACATGCGAGCATTTTTTAGTAAGTTGAAAGTTCGCGTTTCTATGGAAATTTGAAGAAAAACGCTAATCGTGTTTCTTGCTGCGAAGACGCCGCCAATTTGAAGGATATCGCGTGGCGAAAGTCTTCCTATTTTGAGCTCAATGATTCGCGGGAGGTGTCAGGTCACAGCTGATATATGCAGGTTTTGATTTGCGATCTGTTATGCTTGTAATTGTCAAGTTGTGTTACAAAGCATGCTGTAACCAACCAAAGTTGT
This sequence comes from Capitella teleta, assembly GCA_000328365.1. Classification (NCBI taxonomy): domain Eukaryota; kingdom Metazoa; phylum Annelida; class Polychaeta; family Capitellidae; genus Capitella; species Capitella teleta. Next base: position 89,988 of record KB302197.1, read on the forward strand.
GTTACAAAGCATGCTGTAACCAACCCCGTGTGACATGAGCATGGGTAATCCATTGCGAGTTGAGAAGACTTATTGCACCTGCAAGGGCATGATGATAATTATTATATACTGTGCTGATATAGGCAGATATCCACACACGTCTTTTCGCGATTTCTCACCTGAGAAAGGTCTCTGATTGCAGCGGCACCTGGATGCAAGACAGGCTGCAAAAAGCACGAAACAAAGCGCCATTCAGATGGTTAAATTCAAGCAAATGAAAAAAGGCAAAATAATCAATTGCCAAAATACTTTAGTATAAGCGTTTCAAGCGCGTTCAAATATCAATACCGGTGTGTTATACTGTCTAATGGCGATAGGCAAAAGCTTTAGTCAATATGTTCTAGGGGGAATACATAATTATGTATTTGCTTTTATGATACCATACATGTTTCTAAAATACCCACTTGAGATTCAGCTGGCTGTAACCAAGATTAATTGCAAATGTTAACACACTCAGATTGGCGTTATTGGGAATAATAGATTTTGGAACAAGTATGAACAAAATCCATTTCAATCTACACTTCTAATGAAATGATGAAAATGCATGTGTCCAAAGCAGTCCTTCTAGGATTGTATTCCATAGTTGGAACAGACTGTGGATTATCTAATTGTTACGTAAACTGAGCCTCGACAAGAGTGCGTATGTACTCACGCGTAGTTCCTCACAGTGCGCCCTCTCGGGTTTAGTTCGGTCGCAGTAAATCATCAAAGTTTGCAGATCAAACTGAAGGGAAATCGGACGCAATTATCGATGGCATTTGGAGCACATCACACACCGTCACAGTTCTTCCTCGATCTGTGGCGTGTCGTCCGAGAAAGATGAATCCATTCGGGTTAATCTCACCGAAGGGTTTCAGGTCGGCGGCAATGACGTTTTCGCAATCCACATAGAGGATCACCTCGTTTTCTCTTACACTCAGTTCTAGTTTATGCCACTTCCTATCAAAAAGCTACACAGCAACACAGTGGTGATGTAAAGGATCTCATAATTTTGTAACTACCTGTCTTGATTCTTTTGTTCTCTTGAATCTCACAGATTGTAGGTTTTCCTTGTAGTCTCTGGAGTAGAATTCAACTTTTTTGGATTTCCCGTCCAATCTGACCCCGAACTGCGCCTCCCCTGCAAGATCTTCGATCCGGAAGAGATCCCAGATTTCCTTGTGAGTGGGCTTTTCCATCCTGAAGGTCCCGGCAAAAGAAAAGTTGGTCGGCAGGCCGTAGGGGAACATCGACCTAAGAGTTGTGGAAAGTAAATTATTTAGATAAAACTCCACATCGTCGGCAAAACTGACCTGGTCGGAATATGTAGCGTGGCATCTTCGTTTACGCTGAATCCAACCTGGTATTCATTCGAACCCACAATTTTCGACACCCCCGAGAGCCCTGGACCTTCTTGGAGATCCAGCCCATACTTGGAAATGAAGTTGAAACCTGCAATCAGAGTTTCATTGATTTAGCTACACAGGTGTGGCGTGAGGCAAACCTAAATTATCATCGTCCTCGGAGGCGGAGAAAGGGCACATCCGAGATTCTGTCCCTCCTACGTTTTGTTGCTCTGCAATAAATTACAATCATGTGAGTGATTCATGAAAATTAATATCATCAAAGTACGTTCGCTGCGTATATTAAACGCTGGGTGGATTGGCAGTGACGGTACAATAGTACACGCAGTTGCGGCTCAAATTCCTTTCAAGTATAGCAGTATATTAACCACAGTTTTACAACAACAAATTAGCCTTCGTCTTTTCGCCAAAACAAAGACTCCCAATTGGTTTATCTCGCAGACAGAGACGTGTATTTGGTGATAGCTTTAGAACTCAGCTGATGGCTCCCAGACAGACCTGCGTTTTCCTAAGCCAAGTGCCATGCGAAAAAAATGCGAGAACAACAAGGATGGTTTTATGCGCCGTGTTTTGCAGAGTGAGTGGTATTTAGAGGGGTATGGTCGCCTCGAGTGATTTAGTCGAAGTTAGATGAACAGATTGAGCACTTGAAGGCATACGAATTGGGAAGAAGTGTGTGCATCCACATTGCAGGTCATAAACCGTGAATTTGGTGGTCGGGAATTCGTGATCATTTTACGACTGGCATGAGAACAATTTTTGCAATAATAAAATGTCAGCAATGAAATCCTAGGAAGTGTAAGCATATGTTTTGGGAAGTTTATGTACGCATCTAAAATATTTAAACTCTGTTCATTGACCTATAAATATGCAATAAATGGAAACACAAAACATGCAGCTGAGAATTTACATAGACTTGTTCACTTAACCCTTAACATTATCGGTTTTGTTGGCCTCTTCAACATGAGATGTCTGAACAAGAGCGTTTTCAGAGTAAGATGAGAGGCAGTAACCCATCGCTGATGCTTACGATGAAGTCGAGATGCATAAATAATTCTCGCTTTACGTTCTCATATCAGGTGGATTGATGAGATAACAACTTCACATTGGGTCCCAAGTGACAGCCATTCTTGTATAGATAAGATTGATTATTCGATGATAATTACTCATGTATAGCGAGGTAGCGAATGTTTTAGACTTTAATTCAGAGATAGTGTTTAACATTAGCTGATCCCGAGGCATGTTTGGCCCAAATGTAACGCGCATTGCTAGTCCAGCAAGCGTTGCAATACCGAACCAGGGTCAAAGTGAATGGAAAATCTGGAGAAATCACATTGAATTAGAATTAAGGCATCGAGGAGAAGGAAAAAATTGCTTGGAATTTGGATGTGGATTGAAAACATCTGTGTTGAACATTTTGTATGGAACAATATTGCGAAAAAAAGAATGTAATGGGACTTGAGAGCTCAACCATGAATTAAAAAAAATTGTATACTGGGATGTAGTAGCTATAGTATGTAGTATATTTATACAACATGCAATACTCACGAGTATCGGTGAACAGGACAGCGCTGCCAACGAATATCCAAAAAACACGCTCCATTTCAGGATCCCTGAAGATTTTAGACGAGGGAAGGAAAAAACTGGAAAATGAAAGAAAAACGAGACTAGATTAAAGCCTTCCTGTGAAGAACAAAACTCCATTTAACAAGCACAGAAAAGAAAAAGACCAAAGCTAAGAATAAATCTTTAATGAGCTCTTAATGCGTTTTGTCTCACCCAAAAAACTCGAGTTTTCAACCCAGGTCAAGTACTCGGAAGTCTACTCTCGTTTGATCGAGTCATCTTGCACTTAAGACGCACGATAGCGAAGTATTCTGGCTTAGGTCGGGGTTTCTGTTTGACATTTCATGCTGCATGGAGATATTTCGTGGATTTTAAAGGCATTTCCTTTTTACACCAAATGGATGTGCTGACGTGGGCGGTATGGCACAACTCGAAGTCACGATTGTCCACGCAGCACAGACGAAGGCGCTACTTTTTATGCACATGAGTTAATTTATAATATTTAGATTTTCATTAAATTGCGAAGAAACAAATAATTTAATCGCCTGTCAACCATTTAGAAGCTGGCCAAGCTTATCGTTGCAGTTCGGATGATAATTTAGAATTGTGAAGTTGTGCATTGTTGAAGTTGAATGCTGCCCCGTACATAATTTAATGAAAATGTGTACTCATTATTCTATTTATAGAATCAGAAAATGGATAGGCGTCTTCTTTGGATCATAAAATGAAGCATTGCGTAGAAATTATTCTCCAGTATAAATACCTGAGCACATATATTCACGGGTATATTTGATATCACGTGCCCTCGTGCTATATATTTTTAACACCACACAGAACAAAAATAATACAGAAAGAATCATATAATATATTTCCAACCTAATGTAATGTAATGTAATGTAATGTAAGTGCAAAATAAGATATGCGTGTTTTCATTCAAACACATGTGCGCAATGTTGGTAGTGGATCTACATACAGGAGACATTCAAGTATAACTATTCACTAGGTGCCATCATATTTCACTTCATCATGAAATAAACTAGTATTCCATTTCAAAATGGTAAAAATTATTGAAATAAAAATACATGATAACCATGTGCAATACTTACTTATCAAATTTGACGCCAGCACATTCGCTTGAGATGCAAGCAATTCAAATACAATCGTAGCTTGAAGTCATATCCGAGTTCATTCCATTTGCAAAACGTAGAAGTAAATTCCAAGAAGCACGCTGTCAAATCCAGGACAGTGCTCACTCCATCACAACGGGTAGCGATCGTCCTCTGCTCAACCGGCTGGAAATGGCGGGAATAGCAAACTACAATCTCATCGGCATGTCAAGAGCTCGACTGCTCCATTTTTCCTCTTTCTCTACTCGTGGGTTTATCTGTTTTATTGCTGAAATTGTGATAAACTCGGTACAAGTAGCAAGCGGGTATTGCACTGGAGTTTTTCCCCTTGCATGTGTGTTTTTCCTCTTCTAGAATCCTGTGCTGGTGTTTGAGTTAATCCGAGAGAACCTGCCGGGAAGCCGATCCACATGCTACGACGCTGCGTGTCGCCGCCTACTCGGGTTCAGAGTCGAAATTGGCAGAAAAATGACAAAAAGAAAACAACAAAAAGGGAATGACAAAAAGAAAGGGTGTTTAGTGTGTTAGTTTTTTTGCCTATATCGAATTACTAAGTTGTACAGCGAGGTATACCAGACTGGTGAATTCGTTGAGGTGGAATTCCGGTGAGGTGTTCAGCACATATCCACCCTAGAAAGTCTTTAAATTAATTGATGGAACATGATTGAGTATAAAGTTAAGTACAGCTAAGTTAAGTAAGTGTGAAATGGGAATTGATATCGGAATATACAATAACACTGAAACTGATCTTGGTTCAATCCACTTAGCGTGAAAGTTATTACTGATGGTGAGTCAATCCCGATTACCATTTATCATTGATTATATTATGAATAATAATTATGCATTCGAGTCTTGTGAAGTTTTGAATACAATGGGTGAAATTCCATTCTCACAACACAGGGCACCCTTGTGTGTTAATTATGCATTGATTATCCATCGTTCCTTACGTACACGCTTAGATGTACAATTGTACAATAATGTATACGAATCATTCAGCGGTTTCTGATTGCTGCCCGATTGTGCTCACATTTTCATTATAATCGTGCAATGTGAAAATCGATCAGGTTTCGTCGCATTGATTTGAGAAACAGCTGCTCGGTGAATTTAGTCATTGTTTATTGTATGCAGCATGCACCGGATGAAATGCAAAGCAGAAGGTGATATTGCGGGATGAGGTGGGATTGCATTGACAACGAAATGGACTGTTCGTAAAACATCAAGATTCAAAGGTAGGCAGAACAATGAAGCACCGTTAGAGCTTTAGTGTCTATGCCTGTACAATGTACAAGTGTTTTGCATTTTAATCGATATCAGACCTAATTAAGTCACTGTAAAGTTACAAACTCATTCGATACACCAGTGTGCAGCAAAGAACTCCTAAATCGTGCAGTGCGAATTGTTTATGTGGATGCACAGTTTGTAGCCCCATTTAGCTCACCCCAAGAAGACTGGCAAATCAATCTAAAACAATGCATTCTATGATGAAGCGTACGTTGTTGCAACTTGCAAGGCACGTTCTTTCAATCAGGTGTATTGTTATCAATAGACCTGTAGAAAGTCAATCCTATGTTACTTCTTGTGTCAGTATTAAATAAACATGTGCAAAGTGATTATCTCCTCGCAGAATGGAGCGAAGTGCTACCCAACTACCAAGCGCAACTCCAGTCGAAAATGACCAGCCCAGAGGTCAAGATGAAACATGCTGGGAATCTTTCAAAAGAAGTCTTGACCCTCGGCAGGACCCAGTTGATTGGTGCCTAGGGGTCGCCCTAGGTGCCATGATCATTGGAATTGTGTTCGTTATGCTTGGGTACATTGTTCCACGGGAATACGAGAGAGACCCTGACATCCCCGCTCGCAAAATGGAAGCAATAGAGAAGTATTACATCCAGGTGAACAATGCCCTAGACGCGTTTACTGTGGCGGGAATGTCACTGATAACACTCGGCGCCGTGATCCTGGCTGTGATTGTGACCGTGGTATTTTGTGAGGGAGAGATCTTGCCAATTTGGAGGGCACGTTATGATCACGAAAACATTGCGCTCACGACGAGGGATAGTCATAACGTTGGCTATGGAAGCACTGTGCACTCGGCGGAAAATCCCGCAGCTGAGTGAAAGTGAAAAAATGAACGCTGATCACCATGGCAACCAGCCCATCATTCACAAATGGATCTCATTGATCTGTATTCATTCAAAGTCAATGAAAACTTATTTTTCCAGCATAGCTTTTGTTTTATTTAAACAACATATTCGTTTCCCCATAATTACTAAATTAACTGGTATTTCCATTGAGTAATGTTATCGAAGTACTGTCTCAAAGCAACGCACCAATTTGGATTATACTTTTTTATTTCTAACAAAAATTGCAGTAAATGTATATACACAGAGTGCAAAAACAAAAGCGTGATTATCAAAGGCTACAAAGCCAGGCACAGAAGAAAGAAGTAAATGTATAGAAGAAGCCAGAAGTTGAAAAGACATCAAAATCATAACTTTGATTAAAAGATGAGTCTAAAAATATTGAAGGACATCCTGGAGTCGTACAATTAATTAATTCATTAATTACTAATTACGTACATTAAATCAACGTCCACCGAGTTTGTAAACAAGAAATTGAGAGGTTTGACAGTAGGTTGACGCAAGTAATTTTCCAGTTGGGGTTGGATCGGTGAAGGCCAGTTCAGAGCGACTGAGCTGATATCCCATGATGAAGTGGTTTCTACAAAAGACGCATGCATTAGAATTAGAATTCAGTTGGTGCCACAACATGTCAATAGAGATGCTCGGAGTTGAGATTTTGTCGGAGGTCGGAGTTTGAAGCCTCAACTCTGATCGGAATCGGAGTTGTATGCTAGTAATTAGTGGCCATTAAACTTACTGCTTAAAAACCAAAAGCCTAGGTCAATAGGTCCAGATGTGAAGGGGAGGGGTGGAGGTAAACAAAGTCATCTCCACCTTGTTTTTCTTCCTGATTTATAATCACCATTGCGGGATTCAATTTATAGTAAGAGATCACCACTAAGCAGTAAGCACATGATCTCGATCATTACGTAACTTCCCGCCTCAGCGCATTTATCAATTAACACTGAAAGGCATGCCCCAACGCATAAACAACGCTGTTTCACATAGACAGTACATGGAATTATGAAGAATATTGTTCATCTTTGATCATCTAATTATATGCAGGTTTGTATGCAAGTTCAAATTGCCATTCGAGCTTAAGAAGCTAATTGCCTCGACTCTGAACGGGACTGTGTGCGTACTGGCTTGGCCGCACTTGGATATTCAAGGGTTTAATGTAAAGGAGTGGAAATCCAAAGGACAATGGAAAATATAATTAAATTAAATATACAATTTAATTCGTGAAAAAAACTGTCAGATTTTAATGGCAATGAACAATGGAACATAACGAAAAAAAAATAATATATATAAAGACAGGTTTTACTGTAGTAATCATGATGTTGATCAACAGTTAAAAGTTGAAAGGGCGCAGTCGCTGAGGGAATGGGGGGAGTGACAATTGCCTGATCAGAAGTAACACTGAGGAGGGGGTGGGGGTGTTGGCTTGAACAAGTGCCGCTTACGGTTGAATGGCTTTGGAGTCAGCAGTCCGGAAGGGGGAGGGGATACATAGAAATCACTTTAACCTGCATCACTTCCCATGTATTATGTGATGTGCGGGTTAGCTGCATGATTGTTTCACAAGGATCATAGGCTTCGAAGGGCCGGGGGTTTTTTATGGGTATTTTTCCAACACCAAAACTGCGACCAAGAAACGTCGGAGTTCCAAAAAAACCATCGGAGTTTCGGAGTTTGAGGTCGGAGTTTGAGTTCCGAGCATCTCTACATTTGAACAATGATGTACAGAGTACAGACCTAACAGCATCCAGAAGGCGGGTGGCGATTCCTTGCCGTCTCTGAGAACTGAGCACCCAGATGCGGTTGATTCCACATCGAGCAGGTTCAGCGTCGTTACTGCAACACCACGGACGGGGCAGGGAGGAGTTGGGACTCTTCATGGGTGAACTGTCAGGGCTCAGGACCCGATACCCCTGAGGGAACAAATGTTAGTTACAAAGAGAAAAGCTATAATTTCAAACCTTGGAAATGATTTCCGCTACACAGCATGCAACCACTTGATGGTCAGGAGAAATATATAAGAAAGTCTAGAAAAAATAAAACCCTAAAAGTCGAATTTCTTTGGGGTCAATTTTACCTTAGAATTTTGCAGATTTTTGCTCTCCACAACAAAACCCAAATCCTCATCCATGAGAATGCGGATTGCATTAACCTGAATGAATAATTTGTCTAAACAGAATTATTTACTCAAATTTCAACAAATACCTTCTTCATGAATAGCTTCTCATGAGGCAAAACAACCAGAATTCGACTGCCTTCGTAAAATTCCTGAATAACTCTCTCATTTTTCCAACCCTGTAAACAATACTTCCAGTGAAAATTTCTATCTAAAACCCAGAATTAACTCACAGGGAATTTGAGAGCTGAGAGGAGTCGTTGGTGGAATTTCACATGCGTAGCTTCATCAGTTGGTTCACCATGCGTGTACGTCATTCCACACCCTTCGCATTGGATCGCCCCTATCAGACTCTGACCTACATCCTAAAAGGGTGAAACATGAAAGTTCTAATTCATGAAATTTCTACCATCAAAGGATTCCTTACCAGTGTCATCTGCTCCATACCATCCTTGTCCTTGATTTTCTTCAAAATATGTTTCGGTGATTTCCGAACAGGTGTCGATTTCACAGATTTCCTACAATTAAATTAGACTATGAATCAAGTAAGCAGAACTTATAATGACTCACTGTTTAAGTCGAGGACTTCTTCGAAATGTTTCGAATATCGGAAAGATCTTCTTTTGCTTCACAGGGGTCAGTGGAACTTCTGTGAATTACAACAATATGCAGTTAAAGAATTATGAATAAATGTTGAAATAACATACCTAATTTCGAAGGAGATGGCGCCCCAGAGGAAGATGGAACTTCAGACAAAAGATCAACAGATTCATTTGAGATGTTGCTGCTGTCTGTTGTACAACTGATGAAACTTTTGTTGTCTGCGATATTCTCTGAGTCACAACCGGAATCAACTAGTTTTGGACTCAGGGTCAGACTTGTTTTCTGAATGGGACTTTTTGGAACAGGACTCTTAGATGTGATTACATCCAGAATTGATTTGCCTCCACTGTTTAGCACAACCGTATTCTCCATGAGTTTCCTTTCTTTTGGCGGAGATTCTTTCTTTGATTTCAAATTCACCTGAACCTTGAACCCCTTATGAAGCTGAACACTGAGTCCGTTCGCAGCTCGAGATTTCTTGCTAGGACTAGAGTTCCGGTGTTTAAAAAATCTTTTTTTCGCTGGTGATTTATTTGGACTGTTTTCTTTGGCTTCACTCACCACAGCTTCTACAGCAGCTTTCTTAGCAGGAGCTGCACTTTTCCCCGAACTTCCAGTTCGTTTTCGCTGCCTCTTAACCATCGGTTCAGTCTCAACACCAGAAAGCTGCAACTGAGGTCGCTCTTGAGGAGGAGTAAACGCTTTGGTGGAGCGGCCATAGAAGGACTTCATGGGCAAACTGATGGGAGAAGCTGCAACGGCTTCTTTAGCCTTGAACTTCCTTTGGTCAACCATAGCTGACTTGGTCCCGTTTAGACAACTGTTGTCTTCAGGTTGACTCAGTCGCTTTCTGGTTGATCGGCGAGGTGACTCGACTGATAATGTTTTTTTCATTGAATGTTCGGTCGAGAGACTACTCAGATCTGAAAGATAGAAGAATTGCATTTTAAATACCCATCCCAGAGTTGTACCAAACTCCAATACTCTTCGGAAGAGAAGTTAGAGCCTGTTTAGTTGAGGCAGCATACGTAGCACAGTCTCATGAGACAGTGACAGGGTGACGGATCTATCAACTTGAACTTAGAACTTGATGTCAGAACCAGAAAAAGATCTCACTGTAGTTGAGGTTTATGGAGTCTAGTTTCTCTCAAATCACATAAGACTTAAGTAATGAGACACAAGGCAATGATTATCTTGAAAATAATGCTTTAGCATACAAATGCTGAGACCAGTGAGATTTTGTCTAATTTCTAGTAGCATGTTGATGTCACGTGTTCTCAAACTGAACGTCATGTTTCCAGTTGAAGTGCAATGAAAAGCATGCCCCTGTGCCATGGGCCTGTCACCTGCCCTGGTCAGCTAGTGAGTGGTGACATTAACTATTCTGCAAATGATATTCGTTGAAATATCACCGTCCGCATGATTTCTGACACTCTGTTGCCATGGGGACGGCTGTGTTTACATTGATGATTGAGCGAAGTGCATTAAATATGCTGTTAACGTGCGTAAGATCGCTCAGAAGTCATACACGTCGTTTGATTTTGAAAATGATTTTGGCCAAAGCAAGTACTGAAGTACTGAAGTAGATTTTTGGAATACTTATCAAATTTGGCTTCAGATACTATAGGCAGTAACACAGATTCTCGGGCGAGGTCTGTATACCTTGTATACCTGTATACCTGTATACCTTGATTGAATGAATAATTATAATAATTTATAATGTTTCAATCAATCAAGATTATTGGGCTCGC
>KB302197.1:100782-111336 GCA_000328365.1 Capitella teleta
AGCGAGCCCAATAATCATTGATTGATTGAAACATTATAAATCATTATAATTATTCATTCAATCAATCATAATATCATTGAATGATTGATGGAAAGAAATTGAAAGATACAATTGAACGGCCTTTTGAGATTTCAGCAAGCTAAGAGCTCAATTTTCAGAGACATAAATACAACATACTGAATACTAACGCAAATTATGGAGAAAGAAAAACGGGAAGAAGCAGCAATGATTTAATGCTTTAAACGAAAATCACACGCCAGGCAGAAGTTTGTGTACATACATACAGTGTGGCAAAATTGCCGCGAAACATTCGAGTCAAGGTCGAAGTTTGTATACTTCCGGGTCAAAAGATGCGTTGTGAATCTCTTCGTCAAATGCGTTATGATATCTTTTTTGGCACGTGCACTTCATAACGTGCAATGTTTATATATTAGGATAAAGGCGTGGCTTCTTTGTAAGTAGGCGTGGTTATTAGTCATTTATGAATATACATGAGAGTGATTCGATCTCTGATTGGCTGAATTCGTGGGCAGACAGCATCAGCCCAGATGATAACATTGGCAGCGGCCGCCTCACCTCATGGTCTCAAGAAATGGTTTGGCAAACCACTATTTATATTGAGTGACAGTCACTCTCTCGTGGAGATCATCAGTCAACTTTTATTACAGTAAGTAATATACATTTGCCCCTTTTGTTCGTCTTTCTCCATTTTCAATTGTGATTTGAGTGATTGAGGATTCGGTTTTTGATAACAGTCATAACGCTCGCCAGACGATTGCAAGACTATTGTGTAAGTTTCATTGTACGTGTATTCAATTCAGAGAATCGTTACTCGTGAGACAAATGACTACATTTACCGGTAGTTGTCAAACTGCAAATTAATCGTAATCATTTGCATTACAGTGTGTATTAAATCAAGTGTTTAGACATTCTTATAATAATCTTGTATCTTTGAAGCTTTGGGGGCATTTTTTTCTTAATAATTGTATTATAAGGTTAATTAATGAGTAGCTCCCCAATTAAGCCAAACGCCCATAGCCCCGATAGCGTGATAGCGCTGTCTTTAATACTCTCAGCGTAGACACTGCTCTGCTATCTCTATGCAGCTAGTTAATAAGATGTGACAATGAATTATAAATTATATTAAATATATATTTTAAGATTATTTAATCATCACCGCTTCTTAACTAGTAGTACATGTTGACATAATAATAATAAATATCATGTTTATGAATTTGCATCAATTGATGATCAACCATATCATAATGATCATAATTCGAGCATATCAATTGTGGTTTAAATTTAGGTTTTGATTAAACATTTGTTATAAATTTTAATTGTATATATGCTGTTAAAGTGTAATAACTTACACTTATTAATTATAAGTGTAATCCTGTACGTGTTCTAAACAAAAAGCGATGTTAACATATTATGTTGATTTCAAACATGAATTTGCATTCATAATTTCTATCTTGGTGTACATTATTCAATGTGTATATGGTATATATACATGCATGTTTATCCAATGATGTTGTATAATGTTTATATTATGACTGACATGCATTGTTCACAAACTTTGGAATTTGAACATTGTTTAAATATGCCAACATTTTATGGAAAAATGGTCCTGCTGTTGTGTAAAAGCATTTGGTGATTCTGCTGATTTTTTTCTTCCTTGTCTAATTTGTTATTTTTGAAACTGGCTCCCTTGTATGCAAATAAACTTGATATTATTAAAGCATATAGACTTGCGTATGTTTGTATTGTTATTGCCTCAAAAGTCAATATATACTAAGTATTATGTAATTAATTGATTCTCCATGGCATTTCAGATGGTAGACATGAGCGGGGAAGGTTCTCCAGTCCTTGAGCCATCTGGAATGTCTATCCAGGGAATGTTGGCTGGGGGCATGACCTCCATTGCCACTATCTTTGCTGTCATGTACTTCTTCCGGAAGCCAAAGGTAAACCTCATTCATTCTCTGTGATCGTTCACATTGACCTCATTCTTTTTAGAAATTGCAGCCAAGAAGACACTTGACATCTGAGTCCAATTACTCTGACCAGAAACCAGAAGTGGTCATCATTGGTTCAGGCATCCTTGGCTCAGCTATGGCCGCTGTTCTGGCCAAAGATGGCCGGAAGGTAACCGTCATTGAACGAGATCTGAAAGAGCCGGACCGGATTGTTGGTGAGCTCCTGCAGCCCGGGGGCTGTATTGCTTTGAGAAAGCTTGGTTTGGGAGGTATGGCTGGATAATATTTATTGAGCTCCAATTAACAATCTCTTCTGCAGAGTGTTTGGAAGGCTTTGATGCTCACACGATCAAAGGGTATGTCATTCATTATGAGGGAGGAAAGCGAGTGGATATACCTTATCCCGAAACCCAAGAAGCGCTCGGCAAAGCATTCCACCATGGTCGTTTCGTGATGGCCCTGAGGAAGGCCGCCATGGCTGAGCCTAAGTATGTACGTTAATTCAAGAATTACATGAAGCTGATTGTATATGTTTAGTACAACATACATCGAAGGATCCGTTGAGAAGTTGATTGAGGAAAATGGAGTTGTTAAGGGCGTCGAGTACAAACAAAAAGACACGGGAGAATTGAAAGTGAGTTGGATCTCTCCTCTGCTTGCACGCTCGCAATAATGCGTTCTTCCAGACCATCTACGCTCCTTTGACGGTAGTTGCCGATGGTTGCTTCTCAAAGTTCCGCAAGGACTTAGTGGTAGACAAACCTGAAGTAAGGTCGCATTTCATTGGAATGGTTCTGGACAATTGCCCTCAAGCACGACCGAACCATGCAGAACTGGTTTTAGGCGGTCAGAACCCAGTCCTTGTTTACCAAATCTCATCAAATCACACTCGTGTTCTGGTTGACGTGAGCGGGGGTATGCCAAGGGATGTGAAATCATATTTCAATGAGACTGTCTACCCTATTCTTCCTGGTGAGTACTTTACAATTTGAGTCTTCCATGTCGTTACACGTTAATTTTCTTCAGACCACTTGAAGGACTCGTTCCATGAAGCCACAATGAACGGTCGTATTCGCAGCATGCCAAACAGCTTCCTGCCTCCGTGTCCTATTGAGAAAGCAGGCGTGCTGTGCTTGGGAGACGCCTTCAACATGCGTCATCCCCTGACCGGAGGCGGCATGACTGTTGCTTTCTCTGACATTGTCATCGCTGATGGGCTCTTTAAAGGGATTCCTGATTTTGCTGACCATCCCACTGTACAGAGCGCAGTCTCAGAGTTATACTCCATTAGAAAGAGCAGCCATTCCTTTGTTGTCAACGTACTTTCCATGGCGTTGTATGAACTTTTTGCAGCCAGTGACGGTGAGGAAAATATTCAAAGTCTGTTTTAACCGTATTTCATAATTATTTCCACCTCCAGCGGATCTATCAGCTTTGAAGACAGCCTGTTTTGCGTACTTTGATCTTGGTGGCGAATGTGTATCTGGACCGGTGGCTCTTTTATCAGTGTAAGTGATAACGTGCTGAGGTAATTAAATCCTGACATCACTTTTTTTTTTCATGCAGAATGAAACCCAAGCCCCACATCCTTCTTGGTCACTTCTTTGCTGTCGCTCTCTACGCAGTTTATTTCACTATTAGGTCACAGGGTATCTTCGGCATTCACAGAGGAATCATTAAGTCAGCTTGCATCTTCACTAAAGCCTGTAGAGTCATTTTCCCTCTTGTCTGGTCGGAAACAAAAAGTGTTGTGAGGTATTATTAACAAAGACTATTTTATTTATATTTATGGATCTCTCTTCAATTGTCATATATTTCAACACCATTTCGTATATCTCTGCTTTCTCTACCAGAATTGTGCTTATCCGTTTCGTGCCTTATGTCTTTCAGAATTGTGGCTTTGTACAAATACTTGATGCATAATTAAGTACGTGCACATCCCCTTCCTACTTCACATATATCACTCCCATAAAAATTTCAAATTCACACTACTTCTGTTATTTTTATTCTCTTTCAATTTTTTTTTTCTGCTGAATTGATATTGTTTGAATGATGTAATGTTCTGTTAGTTTACTCAAAATGAAGAAAGTGCATAGCTATAAAGCTGACAGAAGTGCTTTGCAGCCTTGAATTCTGTTGAATAAAAATCATTTTTGTATTCACACGTTTTATTTTCTACTGTAGATCGAATACACAATAATAGTTATCAGTTATATATAAGTAATTCAGATACAATTACTGAGCAAGGTTCTGGACTGGTGTGAAACATATACCTGAATACTGATCATGACTCAAAAAATGCCTCACAACGTATGTATGACACCACACTAAAACTACACAATGTTAATTCACCATAATTGGATTCAGAAAAGTGATTCCAAAATGTTGGTCATTTCTGCATAACAAAAATGATAAATAAGAATTGTTCAAGACACAAATAAGTTTTATTTCTTCAAAAATTGGACGGAATAACAAACGAAAGCACAAGAGGAGAGATTGTTCGTGACAAATAAATAACAATTGAATCCAAAGAGAAAAACTCGCTAACTTTGAAATTTGCGATTTTTGCAGGCTATCATTATTTGACAGAATTCTTACAGAGCAACAGATAATAAAACATACATATTCTGTTTGCGTTGGTTTAGCCATACATGTCGTTATCAGCAGGGCCTTCAGTTGCGTACGGGTTGGTGTCAACATCCCCTTCCTAGATTTAAACAAGGTCAGAGGTTGTATCACCAAGGTCGTTACTATGGTTACCTGATTCAGTTTCTTGAACTCCACAACTTGATGTAAAACGTACTCCAAAATGTCTTTGGCTGATCTCTTGTCCACGGACAATTTGTTGGTGATGGTCAGGATATCTCCGCACTCCCTCACGTAATATTCCAGATCTTCGTCTGAGCCTAAAAGCAGAAATTTGTGCTTCATACTGGCAGAGAATTTTCACATGAATTCTGTATCATTTAATTCAGGTAAGTAGAGTTGATAAACAATCCCAGACTGTCATGCATGATTGTATGATGGTTGAACCAAGATATTTCAATACTTCAAAGGGGAATTATTTTTCCAAGTTGACTTTATATCTGCGCCTATGTTCAACTGAGAGAATATAACCAGGCAGAAAAATTGAATAATTCCATTGATGGTAAAAGTGTAATAATGTTTGGTATATAGACAGGGGAATTTATTCTCCTTGGAAATTACCCCTTGAGAGTATTCATCTTGAAGCCTGAGTGCAAAAGATGGCCATGCAATCATAATAATTGGCAAAGTGCTTATAACAATTCAGAGTAAATGGATAAAAATCTGAGAAAATCAAATCAGCTGATAAAATATCCGACCCCTTAAATCTACTCTGATTTAAGATTTTGACGAAAAAAAAAAAAAAAAAAAAAGGTACTTAATTAACAATGATTGCATAAACAAATGGATGAAAGTTTTAACATGATAAAAGTGCGTAAATAAATGATAATCTGTTATACTGCAAAACAGAGAAAATTTGGAAGCAGGAAAATTGCTATACGTTCGTGGTAATTGTCGGTCACCAAATTTAAATATGCGAAATGAGTCCGATAGCTTTACAGGTCACATGAGATCAATAACAATTACCGGTACATCTGCGGAATTTATTCCTGAGCACAAACGCTAATTTTTAATGCCACGAAATTTTGCTGTTTCACAGTAATTCATAATGAAATAATAAAATAACCAACCATCTGAACCTGTTTATCAAATGAGTAGGAAGGAGATAGATAAAAAAATTCATAACAGAGAAAGGAAATTTTTTATATGTCAACTGTATTTTTCACATTACTCCTATACATTGCATGATGTAATGCGAGCCACCATATACACTGATGGAGTGTGAAATCAGACGTACATTTATTTGTAATCTGTGCCAGTCGCGCTTTCTCCGTCGAGAATTGCTCGTCCAAATCGAAGAGTTCCAAAGAGGGAGGGGGAAGTTCACGGAATTGAGGAGCAAACACCTGAAAACAGAGGAGAATCTCACCTGAACAGCGAGGGTTCTACAATTGACTCACCGCTGGTTGTAGAGGGGGCAAGGGCGTTTCAAACTGAGGTGTGATCAGAGTCAGAGGTTCATGCTTCACTCCCAAGTGCTCGTATGCTCTGCAAATAACAGTAGTCAGTTTTGAATATGAAAGAAATGACAAGCGCACTTGATGGCTTTCGGGACGATGCTGTTATCCAGTTTGAAGAGCAAGTTGTCAAAGAGCGTGGTGATATCGCGGGGAACTTCATCTGTTTCTTGTAAACAAGATTTAATCTGTTCCGCAAGAAGCGATGTGTCCGGTTGCATGTTGTAGTCGGAAATCTGGGAATTTTTATGTTAGAAGTATGATGCAAAAAATTTTTGCTCACTTCCGGGTCCTCTGCATCAATCTGATTGAGTTTTATGTCATCAGTTGTCAAGAAGTTGAAAATAACATCCTAGGGAAGGAGGATTGAAAATCTAACCAACAGTAGTCAGAAACAACTCACCATAATTTTAGTGTTTTCTTCTTTATCAAGAAATTGATCCGAAAACATGTGAACTGACCCAAACACAGCGATCTTTCCTTTTCCATACTGGGGAGGGTATCACAATAAACATAAATGCATAACCGAATTAGAGGTGAGATCATACTTTGCTGGGATGCAGTGCACACACGGGACGATGAAGAGGGAAAGAAACGCTTCCAGAAGACAGCACAGCGTACGAGGGTTTAATCACATTCAGCGTGGCCCCATATGGATACAGAAACGTCAATGCCCTGAAAGGGAAGAAAAGTGACATCATAACATCAGAAGCCTCACAAATACTCACTGAGCATTATTTGAATCAGAGTCAGTCATTCCAACAGTCTTCCCAGCAGCAACGCTGATGGCGCGATTGAGAACGCCATTGGAAATCAAGGCTTCTTTGGGGTGATAGTACTTGTAGTAATGCGTCCGAACCACAGAATCTGAAGATTTCAAGCAATGAGAGAAATTGACAGATCATGGCATGATCAACCTACCGCTGTTCACCATAATGCCATATTCTTCCAAGAAGAAATTGATATTTGTGCTGTACTTTGATTCTCCACCTTCTCCCATCATCACAAGAACATTGCCCCCTGCTTCAACGTACTTCTTAATGGCATCAAACTGAATCATCCCATGATTAATATGACAGAATATTCACAGCCGCACCCACCTCTGAGGCAGAGAACTTTTCTCTCGGTCCGCTGGTCACAAAGACTTTTGCAGCTGAGAGTTTCTCTTCGGTAATTTCATCTTTGTTCCTATGTTATTAATGCAGTTTAATAGAACGGTTATTGAGGTGAAGATTAAGACTTACATAACAACTTTCCAACTTGTCCGGAGCTTTCTGTTGAGAGTTTTGAATCCATTGTTAGGAGTGAAGAGTTCCTTTTTGGAACAGTTGAAGATGATCGTGTTCTTGGCTGGCTTATCTCCTTCCATCTGGGAGAACATGGAAAATAATACTCAAGTCAATGTATAGCCTAGACTTGTGAACCCCAATAATTATTATTTGAATGAGAGATGTGCTAAGGCAGTACTAGTCGCAGGTTGAGTCCTCTTTCAGTCTCTGACCAGGTTTTTCTCCTTCAAACGAGTGACGTTATTCAAAATCAGAGCTCAATCCAGTCATACATCATTGAGCGTACTCGGTTAGTACTGTAAAACAGCAAAATTTCCTGGCCCTAAATTTTCTCGGTCGCAACTATGGGAAAATGTTTGTGCATTAAAAGTTTGAGGTCGCACACATGTATGCTGTCTGTGGTCATGGACTGATGATAATTCACGCATTAAATTTTCCCAGTCAGCTGCAAACATTTTCTGTCTGCAAATTTTTTCTGTTTTACAGTAGTTAACTGAATCAGAATTCAAAAAGCTTCTACATAAAGAATTGTTAATAACCCTGACTGAGAAAGATCTCCTCCAATTCGCTATAATATTACTATAAAGTCTATTACAGTAAAAGCTCGTTACAACGACACTCATTACACTGACAAATGCACTTATCGACAGCTTTTTGGTCGAAACCGATCTGCCACTGACACTGACAAAATTCACTGTTCCGACACTGACAGGCAAAACGCCAAACAAATGTGCCTTTAACATTGAAATCTAGCTCATTACAACGACAGGCCATCGCCTTGAGGTCGCTCATGTTCAATGACACGCGACTGTCTCCGATGTTCACTGACCCACGACGGACGACTCACATAAATTAAAGTTCTGATGTTGTTGGCATGTTATTGTTGCAATGTTTGCCTAAGCCTTGGTAAAAATATCAAAGATTTAATTCAATGGTTTGTTGGTAAACAGATCAGATGAAAGGATTAAAGCTGTGAACGCCGACGCTGAACACAGAGAGTGAAATGTACATCTCCCGCTCAATTAAAGCAACGGATAGGTAGCGGTCGCCTTTGTCGGCTTTCAAAGCGTTATTGTTTGTTTTGATTACAAAAGATAAAAGTCCTTTGATCGTTGCCGATGATCGGAAAAATACTCTATGAATATTCAATGAACTCCGGCGACAGAGCGAGCGCTCGAGGTGTGAATTCACAGCTTTTGCTTATGAAAGAATAATGTTTGATTTCTTCAAGAAATAAATATGTAAGGCCTAAACTATCCTTCAAATTCATAAAATTGTTCTTCCTTGTTACAACACAGTATGCATGCTAGATAACACTACATATATTTTTTTCAACCAATAGGCATTATGGAGTGACCATCATGACGGTCAGTCGGTGCGTTATGGGCCAAATTCATTACATTGACAAATTCGTTACAACAACCGATTTGCCTAAAACCAAACATGTCGTTGTAACGAGCTTTTACTGTATTTAAGAATCACCGCATCAGTGTACTGTAGAACATGAAATTTTCGCGCACTGCAATTTTTCACGATTTTATGGCGCTGGCCTTTATTCGCACCACCTGACCAATTAATGAAATTGAAATTCAATTATTCACGGTCAGGCGAATAGGGACATCGCTAGCCTAAGATCACACAGAAACATTTCGCATGAATCTAATTTTCGCAGTCAATCGTAACCAAATACAGTCAAAGCTCGTTATTATGAATTCTGATATATGGAACTTTTGGTTATATAGAACTAATTTTGGGGTCCCCGCCAGATCCCTATCATTTAACATTGCAGGTTCAACGAATAATTCGAAATTCGCATTATACGAACTTTCGGTTAATACGAACCAAATATCCAGTCCCCTGAGCAGAAATGACTCCTGCTATTACGAACCCACAATGTGATAGTCAATAAAAATTCAAAGTATGCTCATTAAAGCATTATTCATACACCTCTCGAGCAAACATTGTTGACTGCTTGCGTGTCTCTCCTCTCAATCGACTCAATTATGTAAGCTAACTGTGATATTTCACACCTCGATCTTAATGGATATCAAAACCGAGCGTGTCGCCGCTTTGTTGTCAAGCAGGCCGCCAATTTCAAAGTGGCCATCGGTTCCTTTATCTTTTGTTTGTGCAGAGACAAAAGAAACGATTACGGAAATCATGCCGCCAAAGAAATCAATCGCTAACATTCTCCAAATGTTAATTGAAATTAGTCCAAACTTACTAAGAAGACATAGCATATATGATATAACACAGACGGAATTGAAATGGCTAATCATTCAATATTGGTTCGTTTCTGAGGATATTAATGAAGACCTGGAGGAGGAAAGCATTTTTGTTTGGGCTGAACTGCTGCACCGTGCCCGTGCCAAAGGAGCTAATATCTGCATAGCTGAGGAGTACTCTAATCTGGATGATCGTGTCGAAACATGCCAGGTCACATCCGACAATGACATAATTGATGCCATTAAAGAATCTAAGTCAGCCCAAACAAGTAACCACAAACAATAAATTGCATTATGATGTATCATTACGCCAATTAATGAATCATAACGTCACCATGTTTTGTTTTCTTGATGGGAGAATTGGATGTTCTCCTCATATATAGAACTAATCTGTTAATAACGAGCTTTGACTGTATAGCGAAAATTTCATGCGGCGAGAAAATTTCTTATTCTAAAGCATCTTTAGAAGTCTAGTGTAATGCATTCAATCAGTGAATCACTGAATCAGTGACTTAAAGGGAGGGAGAACTGGTTAAAAATTGACTTTGAGTCGTTATTTGATGCACCATAAATGATTCCTATGCCTGGCCCACACAAGGAATATCATCGCTAACGATTTCGCGGGCGATATATTGCTAACTAGGCGTGACGTCAGCAGCTGTGATGAAACACCGAGTTCCCCATCTGTTACAATGGGCCTCGTCATATCAGCGTGTCCTGCGACTAAACCCTTGGATATTTTTTTTATTTTCTTTTCGGAAATAGATAGAATAATTATTTTGCCACCGGTCAGGCGCGAAAAAAAAATATTTTTCGCTATTTTTCTTATTTTAACAAGCGATTTTCTAGGACACCTACCATGTTTCTCATCCTGAAACAGTAAAAAGGTCAGCCAAAGTGCACCACGCATGCGCTTTTGTTTCGTAAACAACAAAGATGTCCTTTTATGGCGAAGATGCTC
>KB302197.1:120285-153488 GCA_000328365.1 Capitella teleta
TGTGTTCCAACCAGATATTGTCATTGACGCTAAGCTAGGTGATTGTTGGGTTATGATCTAGTTATATGATCTAAATATCTCCACATTCAGGGTGCATGTGGTACGTTCAACTGTGCTTGGATCCTCTCATCTCAATGATTCCTGACAAAGTGAGCGCCTTTCCCCGTTTTTTCTCGACCTCTCATGTGCTGGCCTTTCTTCATATTCACAGTGCAGATTAATGGATTTCCTCTTGCAACGGAGAGACAGTAAACCCGTCATCTTGACTGTGTGTAAGCAGATGCTGACTCCTGGCTCGCAAGCCAGCCTCACTTCAATTGCTATGACGTTTAATAAACTGAATCGTGTTTATTGGAATCATTTGGATGCAGAAATCCAGGCTCTGGTTAGTTTGAGCTATTCATGCTATTCAAGTCTTGCTTTGTGGTTTTATTTTCTCATTTGTTCTGTGAAAATTCTAAATCATTTAGAAGAATAGTCAGTGAACCTGAAGTCTCATTTTAATTCATTTATCGTTTTTTTTTCTTTTCAAAACAGAAAGCGGTATTTCATCTTCTGTTAAGCTTTTGTAGAGATTCCCGGTATTAGTTCGATAACTTTTTTTAGGAATTCTTCTACCCTTCCTGTCAAATTGGCCAATCATGTAGGATTCGCTCTGAGTTCATATCACCTTTTACTACGTGTATAAACATGATCTCTCTCAATGCAAAAATTTATTTTCCCCTTTTTTCTGCAACAGGTTGCTTCCAGGGTAAGATCCTTGTATCATTCCTTAGAGAATGCTCCTTGTAAAATATCCAAATAAAAATGGTTTCCTATCACTAATATGGTCAGAGTGGATGCATAATTTATTAATTATTCATGTAGTGTTTCCTGCATCTCATCGCATTTTTGTGCTTCCAGTTGCAGCTCTAATATCATTGTATGTTATGTTAACTCAATCTTGTTAATGTGAATGTGGATATTCCAGAGCGGGCAAACTGCTTTTCATATTAGACTGAAGGAATAATCTGTTGGGGGATTCATTTCCATGGTGGACGGATGGAACCGAAATCATGGAAATATTAACTCCCTCGGAAATTTCTACATTTACACTATTCATTCAATTGCATGAAATTTGTAGTTATCGATAATACTCAAAGTATGAGTGTCATCTATGTAGTTTCTCCCTGGACTTAACCAAAACGCTTTTAGTCTAAAAATATCACTCCTTTTTTTGAGCACATGATTTCTGACTTTGTCCTTATTTAATTTCAGGCTTGTGATAATTTCCCCGCAGATCAGCTGGTGAAGCGAACGCCCGTCATTGATCAGTCTGACATGTACACTCACGTCTTCTCCGTTTTTGTTGACAACAAAGTATGTAATCGCACAACTTCATTTCATCCCTTCAATAACATACTTTTCTTGCAGGTCATTCCGTATAAATTCATGGTGTCTGTACTCATCGAATACATTCGTTCCTTGAATCATTTCCAGATCGCCGTACAGGTAAGTTGAATGAGGGATTGATGAAAGGACTGAATGATTACTTACAGCACTACTTGTATGAGTTGATCATCAATACGTTGGTTCAGCATAACTGCTTCTACCAACTCCATCAGTTCCTGCAATATCACGTTCTAAGTGATTCTAAACCCTTGGTATGTGAATACCCTCTCTCTATGTTTTGCTCAGTGTGATTTTCTGTGTGCTCAGGCCTGCCTTATGCTGTCATTGGAGAGTTTCTACCCTCCTGCACATCAGTTGGCTCTTGATATGCTCAAACGACTATGCACAGCCAACGAAGAAATTGTTGAAGTCCTGCTTTCCAAACACCAAATTGTTCCAGCCCTAAGGTACACATTTCTTCATCAGTGTCACTCACAAATTACAACTTTTTTCTTTCAGGTTCATACGAAGCGTGGGTGCTGTTGACCAAGCCTCTGCTCGCAAATTCCTCGAAGCAGCCCGCACTTCTGATGACAGGATGCTCTTCTACACGGTTTTCAAATTCTTTGAGCAGAGAAACATTCGCTTACGGAATAATCCCAACTTTCCGCTCGGTAATTGGTTCATAATTTTATTAAATATATTCTTCTATTGTCTCAATTTTAGGTGAACATTGCGAAACTTACGTGAAACATTTTGGAGAGTTATTTGGAAATTCAGCTTCAACTGCCTCATAACTTATTTACACTATTTATTTTAGTTGTTACTTTGAAGTTTTTTCCTCTCTTAATTTCATTGTGCATATAATCCATAATTATATGCATGTAGGGTTTTTATTCCTCACCTGTCCTGTGATAGCGAATTATCCCCTCATTTCCTCTTCATGTGCAATACAAACGTTAATAAAATGTTGGTATTAAATATATTTCTTCTGGTGTTAAACTTCTGTTGTCATCTAACATATAAACATTTCCTTGCACGAAATCAAATGTTAATTTGATATCTCTTATCCTCGGCAAAACTTTCATGTTCATGAATCAACTAACATTTTAATCATAATTATCGTCTGCTCATCTGTATGGACTCGAATGTGTTTGCAGTCGGATATATTATTTTTAAGCTTTCGTGGAATTTTATTACAGCAGATATTACAGATTTGTTATGAGTTGTTGAATTTTAGCTGATTATTAGTGTAATTGATAGTTTTATTCAGTAATACGATGGCGACCAAAGACAAACAAGTTCAAAAATTCATCCGGAGGATGGTAAGCAGAGATTGCTTTTGAGCGATAATATGGGTTCTTATTTTAACTTTGAAAAAATGATCTCGTCTTATAATAATTATAATACAAGTGACATTTCCAAATTTCTATCATCAATTATAATACTATTACCGTACCTACGATGATAATTGGGTGATAATTGAGACTATACTAGAACAAACCCCAGTTAGTACAAGTCGGTACAGCGGACTTATTACCCTGCAGCGAGACCCTGGGGCTGCGGTCCCGCTGTACTGTAAACACATTCAAGCCCAGTTTGCGAATCACGATTTCTAGAATTCTACACTTGTAATGAGATTTATGAAGGTACGAGGCACTGCAGAACCATATAAGGTAGAGCCTGGTACTAAATTGCGTCCGAAACCAGTCCCATAAACTAACGTAAAATGGATCCGCACTGAAAAAAAGTGACATAGCAGGTTTCTCCCCGCTTCTCGATTGTTGTGTTGCATGACCTGCTCTCCATGTCTTATAAATAAACCAGAGCACTGCGCCTACATAGTGCGAAGTAAACATACACGCATGCGCATACAATTTTCCCGCGCTAAGCAGCTCAACATGCGACCTATCTTTCCTTGCAGTTGTGCACGGGATTTGGACCAAGTCTTTGCAAAGAAATACATATACTTATTATTACGCAATATTTTGTGCATCACCAGTCAGTATATGAACAATTTTATTTAATTTCATTCGAATGTCGTGTGAGAAGTTAGCGGGAAAGTGAAGCATGTGCGCTTGTTTACAGTGCGCAAGCGCTGAGTGACGTCATTCGCAAAATGGCGTTTGTTTACTTCTTCACGAAGTAATTTTTTGTGCGGGTTTTGATTAATGTAAGTTCGACATGATTGCATAGGCTCATATTGTTTTTTCTTGTAGCATAAATATACCATCTAACGTCTGGAGGGCTTAAACACAAGGATTTGTTGGATAATATACATGGGTATATTTATCATGCGATTGGGTTGGTGTGGAACCTTGAAGTCAGTATAATTATGAGTATACGGCAAAAGTAGTGGTTTACTGTCGGGCGAGGATAAATCTGTGCTAGAGTTGGTACTATATACAAATGGTACTGTTATAACTGCAAGTCAGTAATAATATGTGTGAAAAATTAAATATCTGACTTCAGGCATTCTCCAAACTGGTTGATTTGAAGAAGACCCCAAGACACTCAGAATGGACATGTTGTGGTGAAGTATATCAAAAGTTGGGTGATCTCCACAAACATCTCGCTCAAATGCACGCAAGGGATATTGAAGACATTTTACTGAGTGATACACTGCTCCTCCAAGCCAAGTGGAAAGCAGTTCGCAGGTAATTACAAAGGAGTGAGCTTTTATTTTCAGTTCAGATGCATCTACGTACTGTGATTGAATCTTTTTAATGACCATTTATGAAAAATATTTTTATATTCCAGCAAAATTTCTGAGGAAGTTTCTGAGCCAGCATCTGTTGACTCCAATTCCTTACCAGTATCATATTCTGAGCATGACGAATACCCTTGGCTTCCTCTGAAATCAAACACTGATCGTGGTACTGGGGCAACAGTTCTGCTCTTTTACAAGTATACGTGAGTTTCAGAATTCCCCTGGGCTAATGAGTGGGATGAGGATGTACTCTTATTTGTGGTCTTTAAATAAAAGGCTTATATTTTCAGAGATTTGACTGATCCACACCATGTATGTGAATGGCAAAGGGTGTTATGTAAGAGGTTGAACCTGACTGGCAAGGTGTGCATCAAGTGTAAAAAAAAATGAATTCTTTTCTTGATTTTACTTTTCTAACTATAGATACGAATAGCGAAGGAAGGCATCAACGCAACTGTTGCAGGAACAACATGTGACACAGAAGCATACAAAACAGCTTTTATGGCTCATTCATTTTTTAATGACATGACTGTGGAGGAATTCAAGGTAATAAGAATTCAACTCTGGTTGATTTCATCTCTGGAACTTAATGTATTTTTAATGCGTTATTCGCACAGGAAAGTCCAGCAAGCGGGAATGGCGTTTTCCCTGACGGCCTCAAGGTGGGAGTTTATCAAGAAATCTGCCCAATGGGGGTTGATCCTTCTAAATTGACAGTTGACAAGACAGGTATTGAGATAATTAATTACCTAATGATATCAACATTTGACTTCTTTTCTCAGCTGTACACTTGGCTCCTGATGAGTTCCATGAAGCGATCGATAAACATATTTCATCTGAAGAGAAAGACTCAATTGTCGTTGATTGCAGGAACTTTTACGAGAGTAAAATTGTAAGTTGTGGCAAAAAAGTTTATGACCACCGTTTGATATTTCTGTTCCCGCAGGGGCGCTTCAGTGGGGCTCTTGCTCCAAACATTCGTAAATTCAGTTACTGGCCAGAATATGTGGACAAAAATTTGGAAATGTTCCGTAATAAAGATGTGTATATGTACTGCACTGGTGGAATCCGCTGTGAGAGAGGATCAGCCTATTTGAACGAAAAGGTTTTGTTAGATTATAGTTTTTATTCCATAGCAGTGTTGAAATATTATATTTTCAGGGTATTTGCAAGAATGTGTTTCAGTTACAAGGCGGTATACACAAGTATATCGAGCAATTTCCTGAAGGTCATTATAGGGGAAAACTTTTTGTTTTTGATAATCGCTACACGATTCAGTCAAACGAAGATGTTCTCTCAGGTTTGTGAGATTTCTCCATTTTATCCTGTGATTATTTATTCTAATAATTCACATTTTTGTGTGACTTTATTTCTGTATTTCCAGAATGTATCTATTGTGGATCTTTGTGGGACAAATACGAACCTTGCCGCACAGAGGGATGTTATCAGTTGGTGCTGTCGTGTGAGGAATGTAGACAGAAGGGACACGACCGCTGCTGCACAAGTTGTCATGTTGATGGCGTTGGTAAAAAAGAACAGTGTACCTGCACAGAAACCCGCGAGAGAATTCCACTGGATGTAAATAGCGGGAAGTGATCAATACTGGGTCTAATAAGCCCCTTTGTGCCATGATATTGAAATAAAAATTTGATTCCTTATGTGTAATGTCTTAATTCTTTCTTCTCTTCCTTACTGTTTACTCTTTAACCTTACTCTGTTTAATCTGAACCGATTTTTAGCCTGCACACAACTATGGGTAGCACTAGTTGTGCACAGCCCCCAACTTTGATTTTGCAATCAGGTAATGCAGCTTGATTTTGTATTTGGCTGTGACAATGAAACCCGTTCCAAACAAAGCTTTTTTTTGCTGTTGTGAAAGTTCCATGGTGAATGAACTCATTGTTCAGTAGATCGTTTTATGAGGTTAAATGTTTTTTTGTGTGTGTTGGAACAAATTATCCAAAGGAGTTTCAGTATGGTTATGAGGCCTTCCGTTGAGGCCATTATGATTTCTAATTTAAATCGCAGAACTTTGCAATCATAATGCTCTCCAAACGTTATGATTTCAGTGGAACTCCCATTTGGCTTACCACTCGCTTTTCCGGTCGGTAATATGAAAAACGAATTCTCGATGTTTATTTTCGTTAAAATGTTGTTTGCAACCTTCATTTTAATCACAACCTCTTTTTGAGGGTCAAAGTTTTTCCATTCGGTTCAAACTTTTGAATTGCATCAGTTTCCGTGTGTCTCCGATTGGACAATCACGGTGAGTCGGCGGCTGCTTTTTCAACTCACTGTCACTCAGTGTCGGTTAATCTCATTCCAAGCCTCTATCATCTATGTTCATAATTAGTCTTGAAATGATATGATCCCGCAACCATTTTAATAGAAATGCAATCAGAAAATGGATTAATCCAACACAACACTCACTAAAGTCTTAATCCCTATAAAGTATAAATATAATTCATATGAAATGATGTCAATGGTTATTTATGTACCTTAATCCAGACTTGAAAACCACAAAGTATTCCGGATAATGATTATGATATATTTTTGTCGATTACCAACTAACCAAGTCCTACATGATTCACGAATTGTCATTCTCGGATTTGTGCCATGATGATCATAACGTTACCAGTTACATTATGATCATTCCATGCTTCAGAAAGGAAGAATCAATTCTTTGGATGTGTTTTTCTGATAACCACTGTTGTTTTCAGAACACGAAATCCCTTCGAAGTGGCTTCAAAAATTCAGATAATTGTAACCAGTCACCAGTTGTGCGTACTTTGCTTGGATTTTTGCTTATAAACTAATTAAGGTGTAAGCTTTTGATATTTGTGCATATTTAGGTAGCGCGCAATACTTAATATATCAAAAATAAGATCCCTTCCTAATTTTTTGTAGCCATCATCCCCACAGGCCACAGGTTATGGCTACAGAATGCAGATATATGAGTGTCACTGTGTCAGCGTCACGTGTGTGAATGTCTTGAGACGTTGAGCAACTTGAGTGGACTGTGACTGTGACGAGTCAGCGAGTGTCAGTCATCAGTGTCTGATTCTGTGGTTAATGTACCAAACTGCTGGTCAAACTGAGTGAGTGATCCCCACTTTGCTTGTGGGCAGAAGGGAAAATCGTTGGCTACATCTCCTTTCACTTTCACCTAGCCCTATCAAGGTAGATGCAGGCCTGTCAAGTATTCAAGAGCTTGAATTTTTAGACGACAGCTTTACCATATAATTTTCATGCAAATGTAAACAAAAATACAACATCCATGAGATTTAGTTTTAATAGTCGTGGACTCCTCAACAACCAACCTTTGTTTTAGTTTTACTGCTTAACATTTTTTTTATCACTACGGAACTAATTTTTCTATGGGAAATGCTGTCAGTGGCATTCAACATGAAGTTTTGACATTCATCAACCAGCTCAACCATAAAATTTCACACCTTCCTGCAAAGACATTCCAACTGCAGTTGTTAAAATATACTAATCTTTTGCCATTCCTTTCGTGCTCCACTTCACAATGGTGATTCAGTCATAGCTAAGAGTAATCATGGTATTTCTTTCTGGCAATTTTAGTCGACACGATGACCAATTCAGACGAAGAGTTTGATGTTCAGTTGCGACTGGAGGCCAGAGAAAAGGAATTGGAGCAACACAAGGACGAAGCCGCCAAGGAGGAGAAGGATGAGGAGGCGGGGAATCAGCCCACCACAAAGACCGACCCCGATGGCACAGTGTATGAATGGGACGCTCTCAAGAAGGCTTGGTTCCCTAAGGTTCGTGTCATCTGAACAATACATCATAACCTTCAAAGCGTTTCTTCTTCTGCAGATTGACGATGATTTCATCGCACGCTACCAAATGAGCTACGGCTCAGCCGATACAGCTGCACCTGTTGTGCCAGCTGTGGCAGCTGACCCAGCTGCCCCCTCGGCTTCCACCGGAGGGGCTGAACAGTCAGAGGCCGATCAGCAGGCATACTGGGAGTACTACAACCAGTACTACGCACATTACAATAGTGCACAGCAGGTGGAAAAGAAGAAGGGGGAGGGGGAAGCGCAGGAGAGCGGGGGGCCACCCAAGGCAGCAGACGGCACCGAGCAATATGACGAGGATTACTGGAATTATTACTACAATTATTACAACCAGAACCCTGAGGCTTATGCTGAAGAGGAGGCGAAGAGGAAGGAGGAGGAAGAGAAGAGGATAGCAGAGGAGGAGAAGAAGAAAGAGGAGGCAGAAGCTGAGAAGAAGCGCAAGAAGGAAGAAGGTCAGAGTTCATCTGATGTATTTTATAAACTGCCTAAGATATTGAGAATCTAAATTTTGGGTGGTATAGGGGGTTCTGTTGACTGATGCTTTGTTTTCTTTTAGGCTGGTTCAACGCTAACCATGAGAAAAGTACAAGCGTGTATGTGTCAGGGCTACCCACTGATATCACTGATGAGGAATTCGAGGAATTTATGAAGAAATGTGGGCTCATCCTCTATGACCAAGTGGCGAAAAAACTCAAAGTAAAACTTTACAAAGATAAAGATGGCAAAAACAAAGGAGACGGCATTTGCGGCTATATCAAGGTATTTTAATCTGAAATTATCAATTAAATTATTCAGTGGACACATTTTGTACTTCTGTAGGCGGAATCGGTGGACCTTGCGTTAGAAATTCTTGATGGGAATGATATCCGAGGTAACCGCGTCACAGTTGAAAGAGCCAAGTTTGAGTTGAAAGGTCAATATGACCCCAAGAAGAAACGACGGAAATTGACGAACAAAGAGAAAAAGCGCATCAAAGAAAAACAGGAAAAGTAAGTCATTCTCATTATCACAGATGAATTATCCGTTCTTTAAATGATTTTTTTTATTCAGATTATTTGCATGGCGTCCTGATAAGCTACCCGGAGAAAGACCCCGATCAGACAGAGTGGTCATTGCAAAGAACGCTTTTACACCAGAGCAGTTTGCGGTTGGTTTTTTTTGCTTACATCTCGGCTTGCCTCACCCAGAGCAGGCGAAAATGTTGCTTTTATGTGGAGGGTTCCATTTACAGTAAAACCTCAGATGTGTCGAACATCTGTCCCTCGAATGCCTCTCTGTATCAAAGTTTTTTCGAAGTCCTGATGATTTTCCTATACTTTGCTATTTGCATTAACATTCGTCCCTTGAACGTCTCATTCTGGAAATTATTCCTGTATCAAAGTATTTTCTGTGTTCCCGAGACATTTTTTCGATCTATAGCTCGAAGTCAAAAAATTCTATAAGCATATTTCTCAGTTTAGTAACCGGTACTTCGAAGAGAGTTAGAAACAGTTGTTTACAAAACATCCCCGCCCCCACAATGCAGTCGGCAGCCTTTATCTCTCCTATGTTAAAGCCACGACCAAAGCGAGGCTGACTCCAAAGATCAATGGATCGTGGATCTCAACTAAGGCATTTTTGTTGGTGTGGTTGTGATGATCTTTAGTGAATTGCTGACAAAAGACATTTGAAGCTAGAGTTAATTAAAGAAATCCAGCCTTAGATCTATTACGAATTTTATGACAGCTTTAATATCAAAGTATGCAACAATAATATCAAGGATGTTTGTTTAGAGTGTTTGTGCTCCACGAGAAACCGTATAAATCTAGCGACCATCAGTCTTCAGCATCATTAGTTCATTATGCAGCATCGCTATGGCTACAAAACGCAAGCTCGACGTGAAGACACTTGAGAACTTGAAAGCTACAACCATCTTCTGTGAAATCTTTCTTTTCCAAGACTTAGATATTATTTTCACCTTTTGACTTTACTTTTTGATTTAAATTTGTTAATTGAAAGTTTCAATCACAAAATATCAAATCCTCATAGTTTTAATAAGTGCATAACGCACATCGTCAATCATAACGTCGGTACACGGTTTGAAATCATAACGGTCATATCATAACGGCCTCGATCTGTCCGTCGAAGTACTAGTATCCCTAAGTCTTTGAGCTAACCCCACGAACTTCGACACATCGAGGTTTTACTGTATTATGTCATTGATTTTATGATTGGAGACAGGATAGTGTTATGTTATTTGTCATTTCCTGTACACTAGGGCGCATTGTTCCCTCCGTTCATACCATATCAACAGAAAACATTGCTTGTTCGTTGTTGCCAAGTGCTGTAAAACATGTACCATGTATTCTTGGCTATTTCTAAAATATTGTATTATGCAGCATTTAACGATATGATGGCACCCTGAAAGCCTAAACTGCTAAGAGAGCTGTGAAAATAATACCATCTCATTTTACACTAATCAAGCCCAGACAGCCGTAAAGTCACCAAAGCCCTCAGTGCAATGCTTGCAGTTGTTGAATGAGCTTCTATCCGGTGCTAAACATTCATTTTCTCCTCATTTCGGGTAGTCATAACGTACCTCTGCTCAATCATGACGTGAACATCGCCCTCTTCAACGCAAGAATCATAACGCCTGCATCACAATCCACTCAGGGTTATCACCACAGCGTACTACAAAGCAATATAAGCTCGATCTCTGTCGGTATACCTGGCGCCCCATAACCACAGTGTCGAAGGAGTCATTGAAGCCTCACTTTCTGTCCATATCTCTGAGCTAACAACAATTGAACATGCAATCTATACGTTTCGAATGCGCTGATCATTCCGATGTTGGCTTCGGCGCTGCTCTATGTTCATTCGCAGCAGTGAAGGGGAGGGGGGTTGCCCTGGGTGTTTACCGTTGGCCTCTTTCGGGGCTTCAGTGCCACCTCACAGTTTGCATCAAAGAGTGAACGCCACCCCTCCCCTCACCTCAAATGGGCAGTGGTCAAAGCGCCGGCCATTACGGTGTTTGTCTTGGGTCAGCATTGGCTGTTGAGCGAGGATAATCCCCCGTATCAATTAAGACCTCGTTGCCATGGAGCCACCCTCGATCGCTGTATCGAATCATCCAGGCACCAGATCAGTCGGTGTGACTGCAATGCTATGACACATGCAACGTGAGTGTTCGTGCTGTTCTAGCAAGTAATAGAGCAGTCCGGAATTGTTTATTTTGAATAATCCAAGCAGACTAATTGAATTGCGCTGGTTGATCGTGGTTCATCTTAACCCACACAGACTCGCTCCTTACTGCGTTTTCATATACATGTATTGATTTAATTTAGCATTTCGCACGATTACCTCATTTTAAACATGTATTTGACCAGTGTCCAGTTATCTGCTTACCTCAGTGCTTGTTGCAGATGGACTTACATCCAAAGTTCGATTCCTCTGGGCGACTAATGACTATACACACTGAAGCACATTCTCTGACTTATACATGTACAATCTTATAATTATTGGGGACCTTATAACCATAGAAATATATATTAGTAATTTTGTTTTTGAGCGCCCTAATTTTGTGGATATTGTGCTATATATATTTTTCTATTTACAGAAAGACCCAACGAAAATCAACTTAGTCAGTCAAAAAATGCGCGGCAAATGCAACCAGTTTGGTGACGTCCGAAAGGTCAAAGTTCACGACGTAAGAATTTTCTCAAACTTGGTTTAAATTTCTATTAGATAACGCTAATTCAATTAAAGAAGTCAGCAGGCAGATAATTAAGATGCAAATAAATGGCAAAAATAATTCTCATCCTTCCAACAGGGTCATGTGGATGGCGTCGTCTCGGTTACCATGGGAACGCCAGAGGAAGCTGACCTGGCCATCAAGGGACTGAACGGATGTCTGCTGTTTGGCCGCGTCATCTCAGTGGAAACCTGGGATGGCACGACGCGCTATGACGTCAAGGAGACGGAGGAGGAGCTAGCTGCCAGGGACGCTGCCTGGGAGAAGTTCCTCAACGAAGAGGAGCAGCGCAAGAGGGATGAAGAGGAAAGGACGACGCAAGACGCTCAGGTCGACGACACCGGACAGGCGTCCACTTCGTCGTGATTTTCGTCATGTTTTTCTGAGAGCAAAAATATAATCTCAAATTTTATGTAAATTGTGTGCTGTTTTTGTGTTCGGATACATTCGACCAATTCTTCTCGTGGTGACCTTACTTTGGCCAATTTTAAAATTGACCTAAACTTAGAAGAGATTATTTGGCCAAAAAAAAAAAACAAAAAAAACAACAAACATACAGACGAGTCAGTTCGAAGGAAACAATATTATACTAGTATATAGTACATATACTACGTACACCGAGCTTCATCGAGGTCAGGGCCACACTACATGACATGCACACTAAGCAACGGTGCCAGTGTAATTATTATGAGGTTTCTTGTTTCTAAACGATAAGTAAGATAAGCAAGTTGAGCAACTTACTTACCGTGTAGACCCTAGTCCGATTCTCGATGATTGCATATATCCGGGTGCATTGTGGCGGCGATTCCGAATGTGTTCTGCTTTATCCTGACGAATAATTTGCAGTAATTTTCTTGCGGAGGGGGAAACCTCAACCAAGCCAACTTTGTAGTAATCCAAGAAGCCAAGTATCTCACGACATGTGCTACTCACTCATAGCCAGCATAATCTTTGGATTTTGATCTGGAATTGTCAGCTTCTGTGCGAAATAGGAATTTACATCGGCGAAAATTTTGTCTTAAGGAGAATTGGAGAAGGTCAATTCGGACGTGGAATTTTCTAAATTTAATTTTATTCTCTGTCTGAATGAGTCATTTACTAAAATAACGCACTCGTAAGTAAATCATGCTTCAAAGTATTGGCGTCACTGTTTGACCGGATGCCATCAACCCTTCGTCTCTTGGGGTTTTCGGTCTAATTTCCACTGCATGCTGCTTTTAATTAAATTGACAGCAACGTTGCTTCGGATACGATCATCTTCTTGTGCTAACGAGAAAATAACAAGGACGGCTTATCTCTCGCGCTGCTCCTCACCCCGCTGACAGCCAGATAAGCCGGCTCTACCGGCCCTACCGACCCTACCACCGGCCCTTCACGGGTCATCAACGGAATTCCTGTGGAGGCTATAATTCCGGCTAATGCAATTGCGGAGCACGTGTGACATGCAGGGCGATAATGAGGTGATCAGCGAGAAATGGCTCTGCTGCGGCAGGCCATTCGAAACATAAACACTCGCTTAAACCGTTTGTAAACAAGACTTCGTATTGTGTGTCTGTGTGCGCATGTGCGGGAGAGAGAGGTGCATTGTGGGTTTAGCGGGTGTTGTGTTCAGGTACTCGAAACATCTTACGTAACGTTGATCCACGAAAGGTACATTAACAAATCGAAACACGTGCACGCATGCGTGTATGATTGTAAGAATGTTGAGGTAAAAAATACATATCGAAGTACAATTTACACAGATATAATTATTATATCCGTGTACAACGAAGTTACGAATTACGAATAGTATTGAATTTGAATCTACACGAATAGAAATACTGCTAGCTTGTCCGAAAATACCTGAGAGTGAAATAAGCGTTGATCAAAGAAGCATCGCGTCGGACAACCGCTTGTTGCTGTTCCTCGTAAATTACATTCTCGAGTCCAGATCGTCTTGCAGATCCTCTCGATCGCCCTCCAGAGACCGAACGACGCCGCCAATTTCGGGGCTCAGCTGCTGGTCGTCAGGAAGCGGCGATTTCAGCTCATCAAAGATCGAAGCGAATTTAATGCAGTTAGGAGATGAAAGTTGCTGGCTGTCAAAATCGACATCACGGAGCGGCGAAAGATGCAGGCAGCTGCATCGCAGATAAAGAGGAGGCCCATTTCTTCGGCTTTCAATCGGCGAGAAGACTGCAACAGGCGGCCGACGATTCTTCATCGTTTCCCTGGCAGCTACAATTTTGCTTCCCGGGGCAGCTCGAAGTTCAGGTAATGCCAGGTATACTGAGAGAGCACACGCTTCGAGAATGTTCCGCGAAAATCGACACCCGAGAAAAATTTCACTCGTGTGCGAAATGTTTACTAACTACGTCGCTGAGGCGTTTGGGTGTTGCGCTAAGATGCATGCAATGTTTGGTTTCATAGTCAATTCACTTTACAAGTGATGAGGTGTAATTCTGCTTTCAGAGAAAATACATTTGCACCAAAGTGACTAAAATACTTATACATAATTAAATTAGATTTAGAAATATATATATATATACATGTACTATTGCTCATTGATTGTTCGTTTTCATTTTGTTCATTTTGTTTTTCATGTGTTTTCTTGCATCCTAAAGTGAGATGAAATACATGTATACAGGTAATATTGTATATACATGTAACTGAAGTATGATAGCCTAGTAATTATCATCTCGGCTCCTGTGAACCTACGCGTGCGCTGTGCAGTAATGTTTGCACTTTGAATTAATTTATCTCATTTTCTGCTCTTTTTCCGTTCGCGTCCCGCAGAGGAGTCGTGCAGTGCGCGCGTGCACCGCATGGAAACGAGTCTTCATAAACATAACGTGGAGATGGAAGTGCGCCAGTGGTGCGCCTTCGTTACTCGTTTTCTCGCTTTCGGCATCGCGGCAGGTGTCCGTCACCTCTTCGCACCTGTTCGATCCGATCATGGCGATCAAATCCAATAAAAAACAGCAGAACGAACGCTGCTTGCAGCGACTCAGTCGGCTTCCTTCCTCATTTCGCCAACTGGGAAACACAATGAATAATGAGCAGCAGGATGCGATGTCAATCAGGGCGAAATGAATGAAATGTCATCAACACTTTTCGGTATATAATAAATAAGAACATGTTTATTGATAATTAGATCTGTGGTGCAAAATTCATCTATAGCTGTACATGTATCGACATTGCATGAGAAGCCGCCGCGCAACTTGTATGTTCACGTGGAATTGGTTAAATTGTAGATGTCGTCGTTTTTGTTTATTCAAACTTGTAAGGGCAATACTTATATGTCTGATTGTGACTACATGTATACATGCACGGCATGTTTAAAAGTTTATTTGTACATGCATACATGTACAAAATTCGGTGAACAGTATATGCACATATGCATCCGGGTTACATATACAATTATACATGCTTCTGCATATTACGAACCATTGACATGTAATTCACACGTGTTTCATACAATGAAATATATGAACTTTCAATGCTCGTGTTAATATTTGCCAAATTTCATGGCATCGATAATTTGCAATACCTGTACAATTACACATATGCACGTGCATGTATAATAATTATTACATGTATAAGTATAATAACAAACACCGCGGACACTATAATCGTATAGGATTATTATCGAGATGCCTGTGAATGAAATATTATGCAAGGTGGCAACCGGACAACGTATACTGTATAGATGAACAAGACGTGCATACATGGCATGTACTTGAGCTGTATAATTACATTAGATCAATTACACATCACATTGTATACATCAGAGTTTGTGAATAATGTCTGGCGAGAGAGCCTCCTCACAAGGAAACACACACACAAAAAAGCGTTCTTCAGCAGCGACAGCGACACCTGTTGAACCTGTGTACCTGTTGAACCATGCCACAGGTATGTACATAACTTACATTATTAATTTTATCAAACGACAAAACTGACCCAGCTTCACCTTAATAATGCAGTGTGTGATACAGTGATGCTACAGGGATGGTGCATATTATATCGAGATATATAACACATTGTACAAGCGCAGGCACGTGTAATCAATGCAACACACCACGTAATATTACGCAACACAATGTCTGTGAATCAGATGAGATCAAAGAGACGAGAACAGCAAATTCTCCGATTAGAACCAGTACATGTCTTTGGTAGAGCCTGCGTGCTGATGTCCACTCGAGTCCAGAGTGCCTGCAAATAACGCCAATTGTTCTTCATTGATGGGCATATGGACAGTTTGTCGCAATTGCATGACAATGGGTGATTTGTATCTAGATCAATTATGAGTGACTCACCTGGAACTGAGAGTGACGATGAATGCAGGGGTTCGTGGGGATGGTGAGACAGGGCCTCGTGCCCCGTGTACCGACCGCATGACGCCCACCCCGAATCAGGTACAGAGTGTTTTGATAACGTGTCTCCACTGGGTCGGCTACTCGGGATCAGAGATCCATAGCAAGCGTTGAAGCGACTGGATGCGTGGAGCGACGACTGGTAGCTAGCGTAGTCCTGCAGGGTGCCTGCATGGTGGCTGGGGTAGCTCCCTGTCGCCTGACTGCCGCTGCACGCTGCTAGCGTTGAGTACCTCCACGGGTCGGGTTGAAGGTGCAACGTGGAGGTCATATAAGGATCGAAAGAAGCTAAGTCACCCGGTTGAGGGTGCATGTGTCCGTTGAAATATGACGACGAGGCACTGGGCACACTAGGAGGGGCTTGGTAGTGGCTGTTCCAGAACGAGGCTGGGAAATTACGCGACGTCATCGGGGATGCTTCTGCGATGAAAATGAATACGATTAGATTCACGTGGGTCTAAGATCATGGCATGCACACAAGCAATGTGTATGCATTGCACGATCATAACTCATGATGCATGTAATGTGCTTGCAATGCTATTAAAGTATTATTTTTTTAGATTCCAGCTGAGAGTTGACATCATGCTTCGTGGTGATCTCCTGTAATCAACGATGGAGATAAGCCGCGAAAAAAGAGGGCGGGGTCTCTCAGTGGACCATTTGTGGCCAGGGGGCTCAGGGCTCTCCGCTGACTGGCACCGCTTCATGCAGATCCGGAGCCATTGTATGTGTGCGATAGTATCTATAGATATACACTTGCAGACTTGGCATGCAGATTGAAATCGGAATTAGTCGCAAACAGGTTGAAGGTGCTCATTCCGAGAGCGCCCGACACCAATGATTAACCGAAACATTCTCTATGGCATATTTATATACTTGTGAGTTATGATCGATTTGGTTATTTACATATACATGCACATCTACATTTGAAATAATTTGATTAAAATTTATACCGCATCAGAACTTGACAAACACCTTGATTGTATAATTGGAGTGCATTAATAAATCAGCATATACATATTATAAAATTAAGTCGAGGAACAAACTTTGGAATCAAGGCCAGTGAAACCAACGTATAATTATGCAGATGTTGATTTCGCACATTTCTGTGTATCTATTCAGTTGATAATAAGCGCTTTGCAAGCAACAAGCAAGGGCTTTGAATCGTAGCACCAACGTTAACAGAGCGAAGGCAACAAGTGGCGGGTTCGAGTCACCTGTTGACAAACTGACTCAAAGAAGGCGGAGATGTGAAGGGAAGAGGTGGTGGAAGGGGAAGGGGGCAGGTGTCGGCAGGTGCGCTGTCCTCAGGGATCACCGATCAAACGCTTTCTCATAATCCAATAACCGCTGAGACCGAATTGCAATCGACAAAATTGGGGCTGCCGCCGGTGGCGTGTTATATCAAAGGGTTGTGAAAGTCCGTGCATCATATATTCGTATAATAATGTACTACGCGCGATTACTCGTATAGACTGCTCTTATAGTGTTCGGTGAACATCCAATTTGTACAGATTCACGTGCGCGAGTTATACGTGTAGGCCGTATGAATGAATCTTTCCTCTACGTTGATCTGCCTAACAATGGATTGTTGCGTAATCGTCGGGGATCCAGACGTCGGGATAGTAGACCTGTCGAAGGAATCAAAGCTCTGATCTCATCACTTTCCATTGAACGTAAGAACGTCCGGTCGACCACCGCCAGCAGACCAGCAGACGCAGTGCGCATGCGTGGGAGGCCAGCCACGTGACCAGTCCCCAGCCCCACGTATTGCGTTAGGTTATAAGTATATAGTTTACACGAAGGATACAAATCATACAATCATATAATATACTATATACCGGGGTATGCATCTCAATACATATACACAAGCGCTTGTTGGTGTATAATTACAGAAAAAAAAGAGAGGAAAAAAACCCGATCAGTATGTATAATTTTCTTTCAGTGAATAACTGTATATCTGCACTAAATTTGGGATTTAAGTTTAAAATTGGATCATTTTAGTTCTTAGTATAATTACACACTGCATAACATTATATGCATAAAGGCAGAGAATCGAATTAAAGAGCGATTTCGCAGTTGCCTTGTGTCGCACTCCCTGCACCACGTGTGTTCATCTCGGCGCAGGTGACTGGTGCAACGCCAAACACGATTGGCGTTCAGATCGAATTTTGATGAAACGGCGCGTTAACGTTACGCGGTGTGTTGCAACAGGTCTACGTAACGCCGCTCTGTAGGTGCACGTCTGTATACACACTCAGGTCAAAACGTTTGCGCTTGTTTTGACTACTTTCGAAATTAGACGAGATGATTGATTGCCTCGTGTTTACCTTTTGGTATCCAGCGATTCGACGATGTCGACGTGGATGACGCCGATGATGACTTCGTTGAGCATGACAGCGCACGGCTGAAGTGCTCGTCGACGTTTTCAGCCGTCTCTCCGGGAACGTACGTTAGAAGAACACACGTCGAGCTCAGGTACTGAGTGTTGATTGGCTGCGGCGGGCCTTCGCTGCTCCCCGCGTCCGGGTCGCCGATCTCCTCCTTCAGCGGCAATGGCGTCGTCAGCGGCGAGACGGCGCCTCTGAGGGGCTGCGTCGGCGGCTGCTGGCCCGGGAAGGCGCCCGGCCGCACGCCGTATGTGGCACCGTTGTCTCCATCGCAGAACTTGCTGAAACCGAGGCGCTGAAAAGGAGATTTCGTTTAATGACCCGGATGATGCCGCATTGGCTGACTATTACGGTACGATAAACGATTGGTATTTTGTAAGGACAAATTCTGTGCCACTATAAGTACACATGTACTTATAAGTACACATGTACTGATTATGTATGGTTCCAACGGGTCAGACACCTTCAGGGCACAACAGGGGGAATTAATCGGGACCCTGTTACGGGTGTAAACTATGGATAATAGCGCAAACACGCACTACACACATCGCTGTTATTACATACACGTATAGAGTGTATTTATAGTATTTTATACACATTACCGCAAATGTTATGACATCTTCATATAATATATAATGCTATACATTTCCCCTGATGACCGTTTTATTCTGCTGATTACTAAACTAAGCCTTATCAATGTATATTCTGTATACATGTAATTTATAAAAATCAAACAGAGCACCAGAAATTATTGTTTTTAAATCTTAATCAATTGCGTGTTTGGTGAATTAATTTGATCTTCATAAATCATTTCTTCACCACCGCCGCCATTAAACAAATTTAGCTCTCCATACTTTTTTCATATTTTATTATTATTATTTTTATTCCCTGCGTTAACAAAAATTCTCGTATATCATTCAATGAGAAATGGCGCCGCTAACCTTTCCACGAGTTGAGATAAGTTCAGATAACAGGTAGGAGGGAAACTCCCAGTTAACCCTGGAAATGCAACAAAGATACACGCACTACAGCGCTTATCTCGATTGCATCAAATAACATGTGAAATTTATGCGGATAAAGGTGAATTTCTGGACAAAACTTGCTCGCGAGCATGTACTAGTATATATTGCAGAACGTTCGGTCACTCAGTAAGATTTAGATGCGTTCATCGAATCACTGCTATTCAGCTTCAGAAGCGCAGAGAATTACGCACTGTTCACGCAAAAAAAAAAAAAAAAAAAAAAAAAAATGCGCCTGAACTTTAATAAGATTTCTCGGCCATCAATCAAGTTTGAGTAGCATCCAGTTTCTAACAAAGGAATAAAAATTGAATTCGACCAGTTTCCTTCTATATGAATTTAGGATGCAGCAGCACCTATAATAGTAGATGTAATTATGCCATTATTCTTTAGCTATGATTCAATTAACGATGGCTTGTTGAAATTAACAAATAACTTTCACAAATGTTAATTATTGTATCAATTACCTTTCGGATATCGAAGTACGTATAGAAGTAACATAATTATTAAGCGTGTACACTCTGCACATATGCACAAATACAAGTTATGTACAATATCTGTAAATTATCGATTACTTATACTTTAATTACTAGTGCGAAAATGTACACACTTAGCTTTCTCAATTAAGTGGCATTCACCTGTGATTCCTTCCCGGAAGCGGTCTTGTTTCATTAGCAGTTATGATAACACTATACGCTGGCCTATAGAAAGGATTTCTGATTCTTTGGCAATTAAAACGGCATAATATAAAGTATAACTCGCTATCTTGAGTTTGCCAACTCGTTCCGAGTGATTTCTGGACATAACTCGTGCATGGAGTTACGACGTGTCATGACAAATTTCTTTCTGTGCGCATATTTCATCCCGCGCATCGATTTCGATTAATGGACATGCAGTCGGTGGTCTTTTGATCGTTGTTCATTTCATTATCTTAATTTTAACAATAGTTCATTTGCGTCGCAGCAACCTGTCGAAGAGGAACATCAGGAACACAATAACTTAGTCAGTATTTTAATTACAGCCAGCTCAACGCAATTAATTTATAATTTTTTTATTCGAAAGAATTATTGTAATCAGGTGAATGGTTTGAGTTGTAATCCTTATTCTAATCACACTGCATAATTATACATGTGCAGAGAAGCTGCTTAAGATACCGATTACGGAACTTAGCATCTGGTCAAAAACTCAAAAAAGTATTACACATTGCATCTCAACAGGTAGATTCTTCTCTTTATATCTGCAGGTATATTATATAATCGTATAGCAACGATATAGCATTACAACCAGGGGGATTGCGAGGACATCGCATACCTTGAGCTGTTGTTGCATGCTGACGCCACCAGCGGTCGACATGGACGAGGACGACGAAGATGCATTTGGACGACTTGAACCGTACGACGAGAGATAAGATGCATAGGGATACATTAGTTCAACGCAACTCATCGTCGCTTCAATCCGCACGTGAATGTTATCCGGGGCACTTCCTCATGGATAGCTATCCGAGTGATGCGAGCGCTGAATCGGCGCGTGCCAATGCGCAGCTTTTGAAGAGATCGTTCTCGTTCAGAGCGGCGCTGGTTCGCGAGCAGATTCCGTGACGTCACTCACTGAACTGACCAATCAGAGGCGCGGATGTGTGTTGCGGGGTGGACGCCGGTAAATAACATAATAATCCGACAATTGCCACGTTTGTCATGGTTTTATAATGAGGACATTCATTTTAAGGTCAATAGCCGATCGGTTCGAGTGAGGTATACAGATGAAGTACTTGGATATAGCATGAATCATTACCTATTAATATTATATAAAAGCGTTTACATGTAGAATACATTCACGTAAGTGTGTTTTTGTAGGAATGTATATTCAAGCACAATTTTATGCTTGCAGGGAAAGTTGGGGAAATATGTATAGTTAAATGGGCGCACTAAGCCACAAGAATGATTAACAATTATACATGCCACGTAGTATATGAAGCAGACATTCAGGAAAGGACACGCATTCGGTTGGAAGAGGAATCAAGATGCACTAGAGGGGTTATAGTCACAGGACTGTTCAAATTTTTATGCATTCGACACGCATTTTGGCAAGCCCGCTGGTCGCTATCAAAATGGATGTCGTCCACCATTTTTATCCGAATTTTGATAGTTTTCAATCAGTTATAATTTCGATGAC
Organism: Capitella teleta; assembly: GCA_000328365.1. Taxonomy (NCBI): domain Eukaryota; kingdom Metazoa; phylum Annelida; class Polychaeta; family Capitellidae; genus Capitella; species Capitella teleta. The sequence goes on from KB302197.1 coordinate 141,857, forward strand.
AAGACGAATTTATTGAATAAAGTTTATAACTGGGCCAAATAAGCGTTGTTTGTCAGCCTTTGACGGCAACTTACATGAATTGTACGCGAATATTTTTACTTTCCTCGCCTATTGCATTTGTCCTATTTGTGGCATGCACTGTATGCTATATATAGTATAATACTATATTGGAGACGTTGACCGATGGGTTGAAATACGATCACAGCCTGTGATTAATACCGATTAACACCGTGATGCACACATTCAACAGAGACACGTGCGACGGAAAGAGCAAGACACCCCCAGGAGCAAAGAGATAAACTCTCTCAGACATTTCTCACTTCAAAGTTCTTCATCTTTTGCTGCGTCAACAAAAGTTGAGTAGAGACGACAAACATCCGCGAGGAGAAACGAGCAGAAGATGCAAGAGATACAAATGGCCCGTAATCCGACATCAGTGGAGACTACCGCCCCTTCAGGTGACAATGGGACAATTAGAGGTCGAAGCGATCGCTAAAAAGGTATAGCAGTAGCATTGCAGCTGCGATACAATGTTATTCCAGCGCCGCTGTCTGTAATCTTCTTCTTCAATATTGATGGTCAGATTTACGGGGATTATAACTATTTTCGCTGTAGGCTTGCTGAGTACGTTCGAGAGCAAACATTATTTTTGTTTCTCATTTCTCGCCACATACATCTGGAAGTGCCAATTTTACACCCGTTCGCAAAATGCCACTTTATTGGGATTAGTACACGGGTGATTAGCCTCGGTGATTTGGCGGCCATATGCTGTCAACGCACGTGCTTCGAGTGCACGCTTTTAATCGTCCTCAGCGACAAGAGGAAGTGAATGGCGCAAGAGAGTTCTCTTTACGCTGAGTTGCATTATTCGAAAGGGACAGAAACCGTTGCTATCCCTCGAATGTTGAGTGATTTGAGCCCTAGGGCGGTTTAGGGCGCTTGCCGACAGAACTTCTACAACAATGGTCTCACGCCGACGATTCAATGGTCGCGAAACTCCATTTCATTGGGCGAGGGGAAATGTCCTCAACTTCTCATTCTAAATTGCAATGTATATACATGTATAATTATCATGTAAAGGCCTAACCAATCAAAAATTCTAAATGATAGACTATTAATCGACCAGGGAATTACTTCAGTGACATAAAAAATACACATATAACATATAAAAATATAGTTTCAATTTAGTTACATTATAGCTTTGAGGAATCCCATAATTTTATAAGCATAATTATATGCTTAATCCGGTGAAATATTCTACAGTGTTGATAGATCTGATGATAGATCTTGATTTGAGGTTAATCATTGCGCATAATACAATTCTTTCTCCACAAACAGATAGCACTAATCAATTACCATACATCTATTAATTGTCTATTGTCAATTTCAATCCAAAGACATTCATTGGCACCGAAATGATAAAGAGATACATATGATCAAATTTGATAATTTTAAGTTGAATTGACCAAATAGGGCACACCCCAGAAGGAGTATAGGCCTTCATGTAAATGCAATTACTCTATATTATAAGTATATGACTGTCAATCAAATCAAACAAAATAAAAACAAAATGATAGAAAAGACAAATGGACGATAAAAAAAAAACAAAAAAAAAAAACAAAAAAACCCAGCAGTACTTTATACTCTACATGTACCTAAGGTCTGTATGATTAAATGCATATGCCACTATAAGTCGATGTATATAATTATATGTACATGATTGTCCTGTTGTGTGCATTATGTAAACGATGGATGATTTGTGGCATGCTCTGAGGCAGCATATTGGTGAAATCCCATGCCAACCGCTCAACGAGTAGGAGCCATTGGAGGCAACGCTGCCATTAGGCGCATTATCCGCCGGCGACACAATGTAACAGCGTTTAATTAATCGCGGGCGAAGGAGGGTCACATAACAATCACGTCCTGCAAGCCGCGTCAATTCATCAGAACACGGCAGCCAGCTGAACAATAGGCCGCTCGCTGATGCCCGCCCGGATGCACAATGGTCAAGCCGTTGCTATGGGGTTACCAAGGCAATGAAGGGTTGCTAAGGAAACTGAATTATCTTTTACTCAGGTCACGAGATCTCGTTGGAAAGGACGAGGGGGCATTCGTTGGACGAGGGTGGCGAAATTGAATGGCGACTCAACGCTGTCTTTATTTATCTATCTTTATTTTTTAACTTCATGCATGTTATGAAAATGTACATGTAAATATAAAACTGTTAGCTTCAATGTAAAAAAATGATACGGACTCCTGTCAGGTAGTGGTTGTGTTCTATACAGTAAGGTATCAAATGTGTCGATTGTGAGAATATACGATGTGCGACAAGTTTATATACGAAATTTGAGGCAAAGATACGAAGTGAGAATATAGTATAGAAGTGAGCCTGAAGCTATTGCAAGCTCGCTCGCAGGGCAGCCACGGGATAAATCTCACTTTATAGGCCATTTACCCGTGGCCATTGGCACCAAGCGATAGGCGCTGAGATAAGATTCAGCGAGCGGTCTCATAAATAAAATCCGGAACAAGCGATCACTTCCCTTCGCTCTCTCTAACTCTGCTGCCGCCCATGCGCAGAAGGGGTCAATATGGAAGCCACAGGGAATGTGGTCAAAGGTCAATGCCTAGAACTAAGCAGGGGACAATTCCGAGGAAGATTGACATTCTATTGGAGCGGAATTCAAGTCTAAGCTCAAGTTTATCGGCGTCACTGCGTGCGATTGATGGCCATGCCTGTTGCCCACATTTACAGAAGCATTTGGTTGCATTCTAGCGAGATGCATGTAATATTCATGACATTTTAGGGGTAACGTCTTAGACTTCTGATTTGTTCACTCTATCACGTGGTCTGTTCAACAATGAAGTCGAAATCTTCCCATTTCAGGACTTGAAGCAGTTCTTCGATATTCTCTACAATATAGCATTGCTTTTATATTCTTTCTCTGTTTCCTCTGTATTTTTATTTATATGTATACCGGTAGTTAAACTTAAAATGAGTAATGTTGCAGTCTTTCAGTGTCCCTTGATGGATCACATGTACTGAGCTGCCCACTGACCCTGGCTCATCCCGAGCCAAGAACCGCAGATACGATCGAAAGAGGCACGGCGTACGACTCGCGCATGCGCCATCAGATCCATCTCTGTCAAACACCAGAGCGAAGGTGCGAACCGAATCTGCGCCCAATTTGCCGTTCGTCATTTGACATTGACAAATGAGATTGATGTTGGTCGGCAAAGAGAGGACGACTTGATCTTATCTCTCAACTGGAAGACGAGCTCAGATAACGCTGATCAAAGAGATCTAATGCGTTGAGGCTTATGCGACGAAGATGCTGCGGCCGGCTCATTCCATACAGCATATCTTCTTCATTGCTCGCATGTTATCAAGGTAATCATTGAGTTTTCCGTTGGCATTCCTCGAATTTGGTCGAAGCAAGGTGGCGGCGCGTAAGGTTCTTTCTGCACACAGCTTGTTCCTAACGTTACGCATTGTTAAAGTGCATCGTTTGCATTTGTGGGATGCGCAATCTACGCACTTTGAGATTCCAAGCAAACCAGCTCCGAATTACTAGTAATTCCTGCAATGCGTTAGTTAAGCGGTCGCTATTCGAGCAACGCCAATCACAATGTGTGGGTGCGATTTCGCCGAAGGGAATTAACCATTTAAATCATATTATATACAAATAAATGCATATCATAAAACTGTATTCACCTGATCAAGTTAAGCCTAATGCTAATGAACACAAGCACACCGTTACCCAGCATGCACCGCTTCGCTGTCCGTGGGTGGCGGGGCTTCATCAAAGCGTCAGTTATTAAAAAAGATACTTATTGTATGGCAGCCGAGCAGGAAAACTACATAATTGTTAGATGGGTTCCCCACTGGGGCAACATAAATCTGCGATGATAGCGTTGGGGGGCTGCGAAGAGACATTAAAGGGGTCCTGGAGTGATCCTAGCACGCGGGGGTATGCGCGGAATGGCGGACGTGTCTTTTGATGAACACTGCTATCAAGAAGAATCGCAGCACGCTGGATCCGCGAGGGAGCCATCAGTCGTGGATCCGCGGGAGAATCATCCGAGCTGAGATCAAACATACCTGCATCCCATTCATCATCAATCAGTTCGCGGGGGGTCCGTGGTTAATGATCACGGATCGAAGTCATTGCAAGCTATTGACGCGCAATATCGCTTGATGTACAGCTTGTGTTTTTGTTTTGTGTGCATGCTTATTACATGGAGATGTTAGGGCATGCGTAATAGATATATGGGCAAATGATGCATGCATTTCGGGAATGCTTTTGTAATTTCTACTTACAGAAATACTGGAATTTCTCGACATGCATGGATAATTTGGATTTTGGACATGCAGCCACATTGATACTCTATCATACATTAGCCTGTTTAAGCATCCCATATATATGTATACCGTGGTTTGTTTTTCTCTTAAACGTAAATATTGTCAGGCACGGTTTAATACGTTAATTCGATTATTGATATTACGCGGAAGTCACAGAGTATAATGAGCAGTTCTGATGAGTTCCCCCTCCTCACATCACAGCAGCTGAAACGAAATCGCATAATGAGAATGTCGGCAGCGATGTCGAACAGGCATCTCGCACGTGTTCGATGCCCTCCGTAACGTTTCCGTTTTCTGTGTTGATGTCGTTACGGCATCGGACGCGTGCAGCCTCTTCAAAACGTTTCATAACATCTTCGGCCGAACACACACCTGCGCATGCGCAATGGCGTTGATCGAGGTCGAAGCAGCTGCAATGAACGCGATCAGCGATGAAACGATTCCGAGAAGATTGGCAAGCGAACCACAATGGGTCAGTGGAATGATTCAGAAGAATGCCTTCGACGCGCAATCAAGGTGTATTTGCGCTCACAGCCTTTATATGTATAACAAACCTATACAAGGGTAGGCTAATCAAGCTCATATGCATAGGCCTAATTATATTCCACAGCATCAAATGACTCCACTTTACTTCCAGCCGTACTGATCAGCAAAATCAAACAATGATTCTAAATAATTTGCAATTAATATCACGTCATTAATAACCTCGGAGCTGTTTGAGAATTGCGCCAAACTGGACGCGAAGTATTGCGTCGACCGAAAGAGCGTTGAAAGCTGTCAGGAAGCAGATGCATTGCTAAGCGGACAAATCGGAGGAATTAAATTTCATTTTGGTCTTTTCGGCCACGAAACCGCTGCTGCCTTTCTCACATCCATCACTCGAGCGACTAATAACACTCGACCACTTCGCCTCTTCCCTCCTGTCATCGCCTTTGGGCCACAATTGCCCCGCCCACTCGTGACGTCATGGCCAGTGGCCACGCCCCTTCACGACGACCGTCCTTGTCTGTCAAATATACATCAAAATGACAGCGGTGCCGTCTCTGTTTCAGTCTGACAATCTCGGTGCTCTCAATCGAATTTGATGAACGTAATTTGGAGATTTAATTCGATAATGAATTGTGCCCATGAATCTGAGTACTCTGGGTATAACGGCGGCGATTTCTGCGCCCTAATTCGATCGTTAAACAAAAACACTTCTTATTAGGTTTAATCAAAACACATGCCGGTACAATTATTGTAAACGTGTATACATATATACATGCTTACACGTGTATGTGGTTCAAACATGTATTGAAAGACTTGAAACAATAATGATGCCACTAAACAAATAAGTGCATAAAATTTTTGCCATCGCAGGTACATTGAACTTGACTGAACACCTTGTGAGTGAAATGAGATGACACACACACACTATATATATATATACTAAGGTAATCTATTCTCTTTGAAAATAAGCATGTCTTGGTGGACCAAGGATCATAAAAAACTCACGAAGAGAAGAGATATAGCTTATATATATATTATATCTAAACTTGTGTCAATCTGGCATATACTTGGTGTTCTTATGAAATCCCGCGTGAGTGCCCTTCCAGCCCACTCGCCCGTCGACGCTCTCCTCATCCTCTCAAACACACTTCAACCAATTTGGCGAAGAGGCTTCAACGCCGCAACCCGATCCGACGGACAATCTGGCAGCGCATGCCGATGCCGTCTGAACACTTCTGCCTCGCACGGAGAGATGCGCAGATTACGAGCAGAGCAAACACTCGGCCTCCTACTCCGATTGCCTCCGATTGCGATCTGACAAACACAGTGTCCGTTGCGGCGGCCATTAGCCAAAGGGGCAAGTGCAGGCTTTGATAACCCCGTGATAAGCTCCGGTGTTAACCCCGGGGCAGCGGAGTGGTTATCGTGGGGAGACGAAGGAGGAGAGAGACACGCTTGATTCGCCGACTGCCCTCATCAATCACAGGTCACGTGTCGTGCCAGTGATTCGTGATTAGAGGTGATGAGCACTGAGCAGTGCGCCAAATAAGTGCACGGTTCAAATCTCGACATGACGTTATTCTGATCGATTAAGCGAAACTATTGTCAAACCTAAAAGATCTGCTTGAGCTTTATATCCTTGCTAGTGTATACATGTACCTGCACCCCTTATCAACTACACGTGTCATGTTTATAATATGTCTCCATACACCAAGTAATAAGTAACACCCGGTTTTCAATCAAGTAGAACCGCATGGAACTGATCTGACAGTGAAATCCCAAGAGATGAGACGCCTCAGTGCGAAACGACATTCACGATGGCGCACAGATAAGATCACCTGCCATAGTGGGTGCGCAGGATTCGCCACGCCCTGAGTAACGCTAATTGAAGTTAATTAATGACCTTTCGAAAGGATTCGAAATGCATAACACACGTGACAAGCGTGAGATTATAGGCAACAGGGGTCATATTATGCATGCATATAATCAATTCATTATAATAACTATACATATCCACTGGGCGTATCGTTGTCTTAATTTTCCTTAACATGCATGCAACTGTACTTAATATTTTGTAGTGAATTTGGTTCCAACAAAATGATCGCTATAATTTATACATAATGGTACAAGTAAGCACAGAGGAAGACTTGCTCTTCCAATAAGGTACTCATTGATGGTAAATAAGACTCAGTGCGCTTGTTTTGTGGGAGAATGAATTTGTGAGAAACTGCATATTTTGCATTCTGTATTCATTGGTATATTTGAAAGGCGAGGGGGGGGGAGGGGTGATTAAACAAATCCCCTCTCAATATTATACATGCACATTTAGCACCCTGTAGGTACTAACCGTAGAAGTACTGGCATGACATTGTGCAATGTTAAAGCGCCATTCATAGTAAGGGGACTGTTATAGGCTATTTATAGCATAATGCACCAGAATGTCGAGTTTTCATTGAGCTATTCGTAATACAAAGTCCCCTTAAAACTGGCTTCAATTCTGACCGATCACGTGACCCCCATATAAGCATTCTAATAACTCCTTTATATTTCTATCGAACTAACAACCTAACTATGTATATCTCTTCCTAAATAACTCTCCCTCTGCTCCTAAAAAAGTGTACCAAATGGATGTAGATGGCGTTTATGAATTATTTGATGTCTTAATATACAAGCCAAAAATGTGATAGTTGAATCAAACACGTAATGCAGCGTATGTGATAGAGATATTATAGATTAATTTCCTTTCGGGCATGACCCACATCAAACACTATAACAGAGAAACAACTGCCTTGGTTTAGCCATTTTCGGTCTTGATTCTTGAAATCAGCATGACCCCCCCCCCCATCCCTCTCAATGAGGCGCCCTAAGACTTTGCAGATTGTCCCGCCTGCATATCTTCACTTCACTTATAGAGGGGGGAATTCAGCAATTATAAGTACAAGTACTGAAGTACATTGTAGTGTGCCTTCCTGATAATTACATGTACCGGGTATAGTAATTTCTAGCGTACATAATATTATTATGTGTACATGTATATAGAGCTCAACAAGATGTAACCGAGGATCTTCCTGAATCCTCGGTCCCATTGGCTCCCAGGCCGAAACCTAGACGTGGCGTCGGACTATAGAAGACTCAGCGTTATGATTCGTGTTCCAGAAGGAAAATTAAGGGGAAAAAAAAAAAAAAAAAAAAAAAAAAACAACACACACACACAACGACAATATTTCAATCATTACTATTTTTATGATTTTATGATTTTGATGTGAAAATTACACTTTAAATTTTACGCTTTAAATTACGGCCCCAATAATTACGAAGATAGTTTTTTTCTTGGCTGCAATGAGCGGGGAATATAATTAATTTTTCCACTCCGTATATATGGGGCCTGCAGGTAGCAGGTTAGAACCGATGAAAAACTGCTACAAAAGTCGGCATTTTTTCGTTTCCTCTCAGAAGAGTGAATGTTGTGTTAATGAGGATGAAAAAGGCTAAACGTAAAATGAATATTGGTTTATGCTCCTTCTGAAACAAGAATTATACTCAGCACTCAGACTTCTAGATCCGGAGCACTGGCCTTTTTTAGGTTTCGCCCATGGAGCCAATGAGACCGAACTTTATCTGAGCTTCCCAATGGCCCGGAAAAGCGATTTAGTATATACATTACTTTCGCACTACAGGTCGGATTAATCATTAACATCCCATCATGTCACAACTGTACCGTTGGATGAGGACCCTCGTGCAGCATACGCGTGCGTTATGATTCAAGCGATTTGAGGTGTTCACAAGCATAATTACGAAGCGTGCTATGATCTTTCCCTCTGAAGTCGCTTTTCGCCAAAACTCGTTCGCAACTTCTCGAGACGTTCTCTATCTTCTGTTTCATTTTAATGTTCACATAAGCCTTTGAACTAGAAGTGCACATTATATGCACAATAATGGACAATACAGTACTGAAAAAGCAGAGGTGCGAAAGGTTTGCATTTCCCTGCATCATTTTTTTTTTCAGGCCATCAATATCATAAAAGCATAAAAAATATATAGCATTTATAATGGATTTCAAAAATACAAACTTTGCCGATGTTAAATGATTCCAAGTTTATCATGGTATAAATCCGTGTAATTTTTACATATAGGCCAGTCAATTTAGCACTGAAAAAGGGTCGACCCGGACAAAATTACAACGGAATTTATTTTTAGTGAAATACAAGCCAGATGACCCCCTTATTAACATCGAGTCACAATCGGACAAAATCCCTTAAATTCGGTGGAAAATAGGCAAAATCGCAAATTAATTACATGGATTAAGCCAAAGCGGGGTTTACCGTTTGAACATAGGCACACAGTATATCAAATTGAAGATATAATTAATAATGACGGAGGGCATTACCATATCAGCCGACTTTTTGATGTCTCACAGAAGTAAGGTCGAGTAGGCCTGTACCCGTACTTTCATGTCATTACGAACTACTGTTTAATTAGATGATATCAGCATGCTGAACCGTGCTGATACAGGCTGATACACGTATCAGCAAAGTCTGTGTGACCAGGTGACATATATACATAGTGGGCCAAAAGTGGTCTACTCCATGTTAAAAACAAAACTATAAATTTTGCTAAAATGTATCAATTATTCCAAAAATTAACTACCTGTATGGATTGACTATGTTATTCTGCGCCCATTTATACAAAGAAATCCGGTATAAAGTCAATTTTGAACGAGGAAGGAACATTTAAATGCAAGTGGTGAGTGATCGCGAAGAGAGACACACCAGATTAGCCCCTGAAGGAGCATTGAGGAATGTCATCTCTTGTATGGCGCTTCAACACAAACTCTGCTTATAGATAAAATTTAGTGCTACTGTCACAACAATAGCACTCCCAAACACATCAATAGTACGAATCGTTATAATAATTATAACGATTCGTACTATTGATGTGTTTTGGACCATGGATAAACTTCATTGAGAGCATTGATAAGGCATATATATTATATATGCCTTATCAATGCTTTCAAAGAAGTTTATCCATGGTCCGGGGCCCTGTTTGCCACCAAAAAGTGGAAACATCGCGGAATGATGAGTGCACTCTAATAAATCGACACAAATACCGATGAAATTGGAATAGAAATGATAGAGATAGCAGCATGACAGGTTAGACTAACAATACCAAGTATTTATTTCTTTTATCATAGTGTGGTTTTTACATCCGTTTCGTGCTGCTTTCTCAGAAATTCGTAGCACCATTGGAAGACATTGACATGATAACATGGAGACTATTTATGACCCACTCCGCATAATTATATATTCGCAGCATAACGTAATACAGGCCTGTCGTTTTGCCACTGAATAAAGTCAAAATATATAACCACTCCTTAGTCTTCTTTTTACAGACCAAGCTGACTGGCAATTCATTTGAAAAAGACACTGGAACCAGCCTCGTATTGCATGGGACAAATGGGATCCTCTTGAGTTTGGAACAGCCCACAACTCACCAGGCCATACTGGTGGTGTACACGTGTATCATGGTCATTGCGAAAGATCCAGTTGGCCTCTTCCACCTATGGTTTTGCGGTCACATAACGTCACCGTGACGTTATGAGTACCACCATTTCGAAAAATGTTTGTGATGTTATTCATTTGCCGGCAACCGGAAGTACCCATTATATCGCTCAGTTGTTGCGCGTCGTTGTTTCGTTTATTTTGAAATTTTGCTAAATTACTGATAGAAAATGGAGACACTCCTCGAGCAACAGAGGCGATATCACGAGGAGAGGGAGCGCTTGATGGATGGCATGACGAAGGAGATGCTGAACACAAAGAAAACGGTGAGAATCAACTGCCTTGGAAGCTACATTCCCCTCGCGGGAGAGAGCTGAGGCTTCGGATCTGGCAAGATTACGAATAAATGAACCTAATACCTATAGACACCAAAAACTCCGCACGGCAGTGACTAATTAGTCATTAATTGCACAAAAATGCTTCCATTTCCAAAACGACTAGCAACGGGTACGATGGCTGCAGCATTCGACCTTCACCTTAACAAGCCGCTGAGTGTTTGATCAATAAATGAATAATAGTCCAGCTGAGAAATGCAATTGAAATTAATCAAAGCATTCACTCGATAGAGATCAGTCCAGCAGTATGATTCTATAAATTATTCGATGCATATAACAGTATTCAGATATTTTTATAGTTCGTAATACTTGTTATAATTCTAAAGTTATTGGATTGATAACACAACATGTTGTGAGGTATATAAAACGATTCTAAACATATACACCCGAGGGTGCTGTATGTGTCGTCTGCTAATTCCCGTCAAGTCAACTAACTTAAATGCAATGTGTCTTTCAACTCTTAACTCCTTTTTCTAGCCTATTTCATGCTCAATTTGACTCTCAGAATAGCTTTTATTGTTCGAGAGACAATTACAGACAGGATGTTTCACTCTAAAGTCAATCTGTTCAATTAAGAATGTATCCTGAGCTCTACACTTTTGCAGCTGCATTCCGGTTTTAAGGATTTTATTTCGACATTTAGCGATCGTGAGTTCGCTGCGGGCTGAAAATTTGCTACGGTCCGACAAAATGGATGCATCGTACCCGTTGCTAGTTGTTTTGCAACTGATTGGATTTTTGGTCAATTAATTAGTAATTAGGCGTTGCCGTACGAGATTATTGGTGTCAATCGTTTTATTTATTGGTGATCTTGCCAGATCCGAAGTTTCGGCTCCCTCTTTTGAAGAGAAGATTGCTTTCGAGGCAAGCGTCCAAAGATGACAGGA
>KB302197.1:163638-190744 GCA_000328365.1 Capitella teleta
CCCCCCTTTTTAAACTTCCCCCCCCCCCCCCCCCCCCTGCCCCTCCTCGACGGCCATAACGTAGTCGGTAACTCTTGAGAAACACTGTTTTCTTAGACATTCATACATCATGTACTAGTAATCAATGTGGGAATACGGATGACGGAGAATGTCCGGCTTATTATTTGCATATCATTAACGGAAGGCGAATTGTGCGGGTGAGACGGAGAATTGTGTGAAATTTGAATAATCGTTCATTATTCGAGAAATTCTGCATTGCTTATAAGTGATATGTGCAGATACCAACCAGCCCATCTGGCTATCACCCAGTAGGCCTATCAACCATGTAGGTGTGGGGTGCGCAGTTTTCAAACGTAAGCTCGAACAGTTTGACCCCCCCCCCCCTCAGAATCGACCTTTCGGCACACATTGATAGATATTGATTACATATAGGACCCTGTCGAGTTGATGGAATGTTCGATATACGGATAATTATAGTGTCACCTGTCGTTTGGAAGTGATTTCACTGAAGCTTGACCGCTCATTGTAGAGAAAATATATAAATCTTTATTCAAACGCACATGTATTACAGTGGTGTAATCAAAAGGAAAAAAAAAGAAGATTTTCTTGTCTGTAAAAGCCGGTGAGACAGTGAATTATGCCGGTGAGACGGCGAATCTTAGTTGGTGTAGGTTTGCTGCAATGCAAATGATCATCTGGGATGATCGAACCCAATAGGATGCCTTTGAAGGAAGGAATTGACCAATCAATTATACCAAATGTTATGCCCTCTGGCCATTTAGAGTCTAGCACAAGAACGTTGGAGGAATTTTAACTTGTAATATACCAATAACACGAGAAATCAGAGACTTTGGTGGTACCAATTGAACATGACTTGTGACATATACACACATGATTCGAGGTGTTCGCATCCTGATGTACAAGGACACTTAATAGTAGATGCAAACTATAATCATTAGCCTACGCGCAGTCTCCTTAATACGGAGCTCTCACCATTCCTGCGATTTCGCCAATGACGCCCAGTTATCCAATATGTACCTAACCAAAGACTTCGGTCATGGTTACATTTTGTGGAATTAACAATTTCACTGCAGCTCACTATCATTGAGAAACCGGCGTTAACGCGACAAGGCCACTCTCGTTATCCTTTCTTTTGGGAACCACCCTCTGTTTTGATTTGTACAGGAAGGCATCCTCAAATCCCGCTTGGTCTTATTCTATGCACAGAAAGCGCTCGTGCGAAACATAGTCAAAATTAGCCTTTGTGAAGTCAATAAATATTTTGTGATTTTTTTTTTTGAAGCGCCATCTACTTCGTACTGCACCCTGGCGACGCAACACCTCACACCGACCCCATATTGTCATAATCGCCGGATAATAAGCCATCCGACTGCTGGGCCGACGACGATCATGCATTTGAACGAATCACTGCGAAGCCAGGTTAGATGTGGTGTCTCACCGCTGCTCACAACATCCCTTTCGGAGCATGACCCTGATCGCCGTGGATCCACTGCAGTCGACGCCAGATAACCATCACAATATTAAACCATTCCAACATTAGAAGCTCCATGCAGGGCCTTTGATGTGTTTTGAAGTTCCATCACCCAATAATTAATCCTTCTCTGGTGCGCTGAATATAAAACCCCTGATAATTTAACCCTGTCTTGTGGGCATATACCTATTGCCCATTACATTTACCGTAATATTAACGAGTCAATGAAATTAGCAGAAGATGTAAAACCTCTCTGCATTTGGTGTGTGGGGTCCAATTAACATTTCGCCACCTCAACTTTGACCATGCCTAATCTAACACCCTCGTGGCGAGCACTTTCATGACATATGATTCATGCAAGAGGAGTCCAACTGTGATCGCTTTCCTTTCCTCTACCTTTGCGCACTGAATGAACCTGAGAACCCTCAAATACAACCGGTGCATCTCACAAATCGAGCAGACACGACGTGTTTGAGGTACATGATTGAGAGCTTCACAAGCCAATGAGGGATGTATCAAAAGCCTTTTCTCCTGGGCGGCGCTACCTGTAAGTGTCGGACGCGTCATCCGATCACGCTGTTTACCTCTCAGTCTCAGCAATCAGCAAAAGAAGAAACCTGCTATTGGAGTTCAACTATGCTGAGCGGGTCAGGCTTTATTCTATGACATCTATATCTTTTTCTTATATACTGATACAATTTACCGACAGAGTTTCCTATTTTTTTTTTATGTGGCATTTTAGGCGCACCTGTGAATTGCTGATTGTTCCAACTGCATAATCATTATAGCATATATTCAGTTGAGCCTAGAATAAATTTTGATTCATCTTCACGTTTTGCTCAGACGAGGGTGTATGACTATGGCTTAATTCTTGCTAAAAAAAACCCCCTAAAATACATGAGAATAATCGAGCTCTGGTTAAGATGTATTTATATAATCGAGCTCTGATAATCAATAACTGAGTAACTCACGATTACATGTATACATATTATGCAGTACACTTGAATGGGTGTTTTAAGTGGTTTGGACTGAATGATTTGCTCGTGTGTCGCCAAAGGACCAACACTAGAAACATGCATAATCGTAATTACAATGAAAGCTATAATTTTATTTCTAAGCCATTCCAGGGGATTGTGTGATACCATGAATATATTCTATCCACGGGGGTTGATTTGCCCGTCGCGTCTTAGGAGCTCACGACAAAGCTCACATTTAGACCAACGAGGGATAAACTTTCCGAGTGACACATTCAAGGTCACATGGGTCACACCAGCATGCCTAGGACGTGGTTGCATGAGTTGCTTCTAGATCGTGTTGCTTGCATCATCTAATAGCACAGCGTGTATCACATTTCACTACAAAGTACAAAGCGAGACAATGGGACCAAACCACCCGATGCGCCAACATTACGCGGACAACACTTCGATCCTGTGTCTCGCATGCAGTCCGAATTTACACACCAGTCTTTGTTCAGACTGGACGCCAGTACTGGAGCGACCCACCACTAAAAATCACTAGCATGGCCATGCATTGGCAGGTCACGCATCAGCTACAAACGAAGAGTATTATCGCGAATCCTCTGACCGAAGTAATGCTCATCAAATGCAAACCGAAGTCCAAAACGCCCCATGCAGACATGGCAGTAACACACCGAAAATGACCAACTTTGTCTAACAGATTAAAACGTGTATTGACTGAATTATTGTGTATACTTTAAAGTTCCGGTGAGCCAAGAGATTATTCAGATACATTAAAGTGCCGATTTAATAATATTGTGTAGCATGTACAATATTGTACATACGTGAGCTTTAAATATGACACCGCTGACCGTCGATATCACTGTCACGTTTGAAGCGTATGTGTCATATATGTACTAGAATGCTTATTGGGGTCACGTGACTGGACAGCATTGAAGCCAAATTTTAAGGGGAACATTTTGTTTAATGCCAAGGCCTCGCGATCAGAACAGCTTATATTAATTGAAACTCGACATGCTGGTGCTTTATATAAGATAAGATAAGATAAGATAAGATAATAGTTTATTGCTTCAAGGAATATAATTATTGTGTACATACGTACATGAACTTAAAGAAAAAATGAAAGGAAATACAATGAAGCAATCAGAGCCAGATACAAAACTTGTATATAGGGCCCTGATTTAAAAAAAACCGATATAATTATTATGATCCCGAAGCTATCGTGAATAGGTGCTTTAATTAGCATAATACAGTTATTCTATAGTTATTCATTTATACTTCAATGGCATGGATTGTATGTTGTGATTTGTTTGGAATTCTGCGTTTCTTAATTTGACTTTCAAGGCATGTCGTTGGGAAAGGTCAAACAACCGCCAATCCAGTTTCGAAACTTTGAGAGGGATCGATATTGCGTCCGCGGAGATTAGGTCACAATGACACGTGTTGCTTTCCTCACTGCTAACTATAGCTCATGCACGCTGCAATCTTACTGCATCTATAATGTCAGAAGCACTAAAAGGGCAGAAGACATGAAAATAACTCTATTAATGTTATGGTGTTCACATTGGAGCTCAAATGATGAAACACCAATTACCAATTGAGCCTACCGCATACCCGAATTCAGATTAACGTGGAGCATCTCTGCCATTGCACGCGATCGAGGCGTGATCTCATGCCTCCAGTTTCAACGGCGGATTGTGTTGCATCAGTCAGCACGCGCTCAGCCCGCTCGCCATGCATGAACATGCGAGGTTTCCGTGTCCTGGACACAGGGCACTTCCCAAGTGTCCCATCCCCCCCGTGCAACTGATGGCATATAAGCCCCGCTCAGCCCTGACCAGAGCGTGTACTCACAGTTTGCGAACTTGAACTTCTACCCAACGGTAAGATAGCGAGCGAACTCAATCGTCATTTGGTGAATTTTCTTTCCTTTTTGTCTGCAGATCATCATGGTTCTTAGCGGTGCTCAGGCTGCGGCCATCCAGGGAAACTGGAAGAACATTGAGGCTCAGGCCCAGGAATACGCCAACGCCCTCTTCCTCAAGTACGTGCTCCTCTGACTTCTTTCGTTCGCTCCTTCTCTTCTCTTCGTTGAACGCGTATTTCCCCACTTTATCTCCTCTTTCCTATCCTTTTCCAATTGCACTTCACGATCCGCTTATCTCTATAAAATTACGTGCACATAGCTATTGACTATGCATCGATATTTTTCTTCATAAATTCTCAACATTTCTTAGTACAATTAGTACAATTCAATTAGTTCAAATCACGCATTATAGGTTAACATTTTCTTCTTGTCGCGTACGCGACAATTGTATTTCACCATTTGAACATGCTGACATAATGTGTTATTAATGCTGCAGACCTACACCTTGATTTAACTGATACTTATATATGTGTGTTGCAGGTACCTGACCGCCAACCCCGGTGACCAGGCTAGGTTCCCTAAGTTCGCTGAGGTTCCCCTTGGAGACCTCCGCAGCAACGCTGACTTCAACTCCCAGACCATCGTCATCGTCAAGGCTCTGAGCGCCATCGTCGCCAACCTCGGTGATGTCCAGAAGGCTGCTGAGCTCCTGCGCCAGCGCGTCAGGACTCACTACAAGAGGAACATCACCATGGCTCAGTTCGAGGTAGGCCACAGCATCCCCTCTCAGGGCTGAACCATCTGTGTTGCTTTCGACAGAGGCTGCTCGATCTTCTGCCCATGTTCGTGCAGGAGAATGCTCTTGCCGGTGGTGACGTCGCCGATGCCTGGAGGATCGCCATCGCTGACCTCATGCCCGCCATGAGGGACGAGTACTCCCGTCTCCAGTAAATCCCTCGCTCACCAACGTTCTCAATAAACATGCACAATCCTCCGTACCTGAATTTCTCGCTTGGTTTGATTTCAAGTGGTTACGCGTTCAATCATTCATTTCATTTACATGTGTGTGTGGTTCATGTGTTGATAGTTCAATCAGAAAAATAAGCTATCTGCAGTAACACCTGTCTAAGACACAGGGGACCAGCTGAAAGTGGTCTTGCCGACACGTGTGTGACACTGGCGTGGGTAACCCGGTTAGTTTAAGATTGAGCATGTATTGTGGGGTTCTGGAATAGACTGAGTGAGCTCTAAACAAGATACTTTGGTGATTGGATGAACAGCTCGAACGTTATGTGTCCCACAGAAAAATCATTAGGTGATGATTTTTGTGTGATGTGTCCTGCGTGAGTTCTGCCGAACAACTTCGTTTATTATCAGGGACGCAGTGACGCAGTGAATTTCGCGTTAACTATGCGATCCGTTGATATTTCAAACATTTTCGTGTGCTCAATGAACTCATTGATGTTATATAATATTGAAATTGTATTGGCGACATGTTGAGTAAATTTGCATTGCATTGTCAAAGGTGAACCTCGGTGCTCCCAAAGTTGTCAGCAATGACACGCATGACCTCCCGTGGATTGATGCTGAAGCGCGGCACATGATTAATAAGAAAAAGACAGTATGGCGCAAAACCAAGGGCATCTTGACTATGAGAAAATCATGGGTTTGCCTCAGATCAATTCAAAAACAAATTAAGTCCCCCGTCGCAGCCAACCCATGAATCCTGGTAAACGTTTTGAGTACACCAAGGGCTCGAAATAAAATTATGAGGAAAAAGTATACTCGCCACGTGGCAGGGAATTTTTACTCGCCAAAATATATTTTTACTCGCCAGAATTCCGATTCCAAATGTCGTGTCAGTGCATGAATGGATGATGGAAGCTGCTGCTACTACATGTACTACATGTATCGAGGTTATTCTGAGGAGAACTTAAGGTGATCTTCCTCGCGTACAGCTTAGCTAAGGATGATTGGCAGTTAATGGGTTAGTTGGAGGAGAAATTCGAGCTCAGCATTTTTTTCTGGTTAAATAGAAACATAACTTTTGGAGAATGTGACAGGTCTCACCTGGAGGGTCAGGTCAGTTATTGTTATAGAGTGTTCAATGTTTAAAGAGGACCTCTGGTTGTTTTGAACTAGTAGCGGATGATAGAAAATGCATCCCAAAAGACAAATTCACCTTTTGACTGACATATTTTTAGACAGTACGCTTGCTGTGGGCTAATTCCTAGATACACCGATTTTGAGAGGTTTAAAATCTCGCTTTTTTCTCGCGTTCAATTTCATACCGTCGTGACGGCATAAAAGTAATTCTCCTATTGTTAACAATGGGAGCCGTCGAGTGAGCAGATCTTTCGGCAGTTCTCATAAAAGAAATCTCGCACTCATCTCGTTTCAAGCTATTCTGCTTGAGCAGGAATTTTGTATTTTAACTTGCCTTGAATAGCATTCATAGTTGACCAAATTTTTCAAAAACGGTCTCTCGTCACTCAATAAAGCCCACAGAACCGATTTAAAAAGGTTCCGAAATGAACAGAGGTCTTCTTTAAGCTTATGCTGCGATGTAAAATAAATCTAGCCGGTGAAGTGAGATGTTTGAACACATCATCTGCGTCTGTACAGGATTGCTCGAACGACTGCATTGCTGCTGTGTAGGTCATTGTGCTGTTTTCCTCATCGTCGTCATCGTCATTCGAACTTGTTTGGGCTGACTTAGATTCTTTAATGCCATCAATTATGTCATTGTCGGATGTGACCTGGCATGTTTCAACACGATCATCCAGATTAGAGTACTCCTCAGCTGTGCAGACATCAGCTCCTTTGGCACGGCACGGCGCAGCAGCTCAGCCAAATGAATCATATCCTCCTCGAGGTCTTCATGAATATCATCAGAATCGATTCAATATCAAATGAATGTACTAGCATTGGTTGATGATTTTAATTGTGAACCGTTGCTCCCATCGTCCGGCCATTTACTGAAAACATGAGTAATTCAGTCAGACAATCATTACAAATAGCGTAAACAAACATAACACATGACACATCAATTGTCGGCGATTTCTCTTAAGTCAGGTCAATGCTTATTCGGCGTTTTAGAAGTAATTAAACAAAAGATCCAAATGCGGGTATCGTTGCCGCATCAACCCCTTTATGTCTGCATGGCTGGCTTGTTTTTAATTTAATTGGTCGCTCATCTCATTGGTCTCTAAGGCGAGGTTAAGGGAATTGCAAGTGGAGATCAATCGAATATGGAGGAACAAGTGGAATTGAAACTTGGAGCAGATCAATGACCCATCCTTCAACTATAAATTGTCTCCAATAGAAAACTTCAAATATTAGCATTAACTTAGTACCAAGATAACATAAATCAATAAGTGCGCTTAAGTAAAGCTGATTTTAATTTGTCTCTGCGCTCATGCAACCGTGCTTAATTTGGGCTGCTTATTATCAGCGACATACACAGGTGAGGGGGCTTCAGCTTTAATTGCCAAGTTAAGATTCGCACTTTCTCTCAGCGAAACATTTACGTTTGAAATGAATGCAATACTATATATCCTTTGTTAAGCACAGTATACTACCAATTGTATTTATCTGTTAATGGTTCATGTGTTTCGAATGAGCTTTCTATCAGTTTGTCAAAGCAAGACTATCTTCTCGAGATCTTTTCTGCTGCAATCAACACTTGGTATTTCATCCTCTAGGCCGACTAGGCGATGTCGAATTGAATTAGCTGCAATCAGCCTCTGTGTCTTTTCCATATATATCGCCTGATGACTGTCTCTCTTCGGAGGAGCAAGGACCAGAACTTCCTCTGTTCAGCATCGAGGGATGTCGCTGTTCTATCCGAAAAATATTGCGTCGTTGATACACTTGATGCTGCTGCATGGAATGCCTGGATCTTCTTTCGAAATGCCGATCCCTTTTTCTGCTTCGTCTCTGTCCATCTTGGGCCGACGATAACCCGTATTTTTTTTGTGAACTATTTCGACGACTGCCGATTTGCCGAAAATGCCTCTGTTTGCGAACGTGTTGACTGCCACGATGAAATCTGTGCAATGATGTACGAGAACTATGTACGCACGATGTGAACAGTTCACATTGTAATTGATAATAATTAGTTGAGATAAGGAAACGATGCAAAAGGTAACTCACAATGTTACACGCGATAGTCAATTAAAATTAAAGTAATGCAAAGGGCTTTATATATGCTGTAGTAAATTCTCAGAGGTTATTATAGCTATAATCCGATTACACGTATTTGAAAAGAGCAGATATGCTATGGCAGATGATTTAATTTGATATAGGATTTCCTATGGTTGGCATTTACAGGTCCCATCCATCGTGCACATTCCCTCGACGATGCACACGTGCATTCCTTCGAGTGCTACTCTGCTGGAAAAAAATAAAAACAAAAACAAAAACAAAAACCAAACAAACAACAACAACAACAACAACAACAACAACAACAACAACAACAACAACAACAACTGAAAACAATAATAACGCTAGCTTGCACCTGGATGGCTATATACGAATCCATGTACTTAACAAATTAACAGCACTCTTTCGATGCATTGATAGATGAGGATATGCCCTTCCGTGACGTATATATGGAATCGAGACAACCAGATCAGAGAGCAGCTTGTTTCCTGTAGCTAAGGAGCTTCATTGCACTATGAGCAGAGGTGATCCATACCCGAGCGACGGAAGCATATAAGACGAGGGAGCATTCGATGAATTCATTTTGACTGATTCTGCCTCAATATGCTGTTCATCGTTTCGCTTGCCGCCTTTTCTTCAATCGCATTTGCAGAAAATGTCACAGATTTCGCCCACAATCCAACAGAGGCAAATCATGGTAGCGAGTATGAATCTGTCTACTCAAACAATTTGATTACTACCATTTCTTTCTACTGCTACAATTGCTTCGGAGGTTTGTCCATCTTGTGCAATGGAATCAACATTAGGGTTCTGCAGAAACAGAAGCTCAGTTCTCCATACGTGTTCATGAGAGCTCTTGCCATCAGCGATTTTCTCACTGGCATATGCATCATTATGAACACTTTGCTATCGAATTTGGAGTTGCTAAGTGCGCATCGGTGGATGGCACAAGCTTCTTCTTACGTGCACCTTCCTACCTACTACATCCGGGTTTCTTTCTCTCACTACTCTACCTGCCTCCTGAATGCTTTGAGTCTGGATCGCCTGATTGCAGTGAAGTATCCTCTGCACCAC
This sequence comes from Capitella teleta, assembly GCA_000328365.1. Taxonomy (NCBI): domain Eukaryota; kingdom Metazoa; phylum Annelida; class Polychaeta; family Capitellidae; genus Capitella; species Capitella teleta. The sequence goes on from KB302197.1 coordinate 173,213, forward strand.
CAGGTATGGTGTACAATAAGGAGAGCAAGAACCGTCAGCGTTTCCCTCGCCCTATTCTGCGCTGTATTCAACATCCACACATTGTTGCGATTCAAAATGGCATGGATTCTTCACGAATATTCACTTGTGCCAATCGTCACGAGAACAGATTTCGGTCGTATTGCAATGGTCAGCACAGTCGTCCTGTATCTCAAGTTCATACTCCAAGAAGCACTTCCTCTTACGTTGATGATTATTGGCAACACTTGGACCATCTACGAAATCTTCAAAGGGATGAAATTCCGCCAAGCCTTAGCTAGCATCACCGGCAAGCAAGAGTTCCAGTGCTTAGGCAGCACCCTAGGGGTCATTGCAGTATTCATTGTGACCAATAGTCCTTCAGCGGTTTACAATATAAGAAAGGCACTCAATCCCGAGATCGGTACCACGGTCACCCTGTACCTTTTTGAGTTGCTGCGCTGGACCGGTGGTTTCACCAATTTGTTCATTTACGTCGTCGTTGATAAAAGATTTCGGGCTGCAGTTGTTCGCCTTCTCTCCTGTCCTGCGATGGGATGCAACAAAACTCAAAGCTCAAGCAACTCAGACCGTGCGGAGGCTACAATTGCTGGTACTAATGTTTGATTTCACATAGAAAAACACGGTCAGCCCACACAATGCACAGTCGGATGTGACGACTGGGAAAAGCACAATGGACACCGAGTATCATTCATTAATATATTTTGGTATTGCACATATTGCGCTGGTGTCGGTTTCATGAACGTTGTTTAGTTCGGTTTGCACTTAGGGGTAGCTATATAAGCTAGACTTTCCGATTGAACCGTGTTAAGCGGCGAATCCGATTTCATGAACTGAGTTTAGTGAGAAATTGGCTAACCTCCTCTGCCGATATCTGACGAACTGCAAAAACCCAGATTACTATACTGTATAAGCTCTGACATGCTCTGACAGCGTGCAACTACAATAGAAAATATGGCTAAAATTTGTCGTGGAACTCTAATGTTTATCACATATATCCGGCACGTACTTTTTCATTTGCTTGTTCAATTGTATGCTGCATTTCTGAAATAAATGCATTGAAATCTCGAAGCGAAGGCACTAATTCTACACATTCTGTTCACTGTTTCATAGTTTCCTGCATGTGTTATGTATGATGCCCATGTTTTTATTATGGGATTACATAGTGCATTAGCAAAATAAAGTAATTATTTATGGTGCGATTTTTGTGGCTCGGATATGCACCAAAAGGAGCCGGGTTTCAATGATTGTTCAGATTCGTGTATCTGCTTTATTCTAAAACTAAATATTTTCCATACATGTATTTGAATCGTTTTGAAGTGTCATGCAATAATATCAGTGCGTGCCATTACAAATCAAGCTGCTCAAGCATAGACATCCATTCATAGTCGATAGCATACTCAATTTTGAAAGCACCACAATCCGCCCGTGGAAACTTTTTAACAGATAACATTTATTAAGGTATCAAGGGTACATCGGATATATTTTTTAGCGTATATATGCATTTTTATTTCTCGAGAGACTAGTTTTACAATAATTTGATGGTAATCTCACAAGGAATTATCCATGCATGCTAACACTGATGCTGCGTTGCCTTGCGATTGAGAGACTGATGACTTGTTCGAAATAGTTGGCTTCTTTAGCTTCGCTTGTCTCCGCCGTCAGCCCTCTCTTCGATTCGGCTATGAATTTTTCCGTCGAAGGTCCCTTGGATCCTGTTGCTTCAAAAGGTATTTGTTTGAAGTGATTCGATTGAGAGAGATTTGCATATTTATTTGTTATAGCATCTTCTGCTCTTGCTGGTGCACTTTCTAGCTGCAAAGCTAGCACTATAATTGATTTGAGAGTCATAATAAGTGACATCCCGTGTGGCCATGCGCTACCGTGTGGCCATGTGCACAGAGTGAGGCCGCGCGGTCGTTTTCCGTCAGATCGGCTGAGTCCTCGCGGTTCGATAATGGCTGGTATATTTGCTCGTTGAAATGTTCTTTTCAGCAGGTTGTTTAGTGCTGTACAGCGAGAGTAGCTGCCAGCATTCTGACGGCAAGAAAGTCCACGAATGCGGCCATTTGTCCATGCAGGGCCCCACAACGACATTGTCCAGGTTCGCATACATTGCAGCCTAATCGCAGAGCGACTGCTATTCTTTGTTCTTCTGGGGAGAGCAGGGTGCCCAAACTTGGATGTGGATGGGCCGAAATCCAAGACCCCGAATGTCCGGTTGAGGCAGCATTGAGTCGGGTCTTTGTGTATTCGTCTGCCGTCATCTCAAGGTTCTTCGATGTTCTTTTTCCTTGAATCTCATCCCATGCTCGTTGGCTTGCTCGATCCTCTTCGAACGGCTGCTCCTCATTCATGGAAAAAGTTTGCTACCTAAGGTGATTCATGCTAATCGTAGACTGGGATTACACTGCAGAAGTATGGTAAGCACTGTGGTTTTGATGTTTACCATATACAGTAGGAAGCTAGTTTTGAAAGGTATTCAAGTGGTTCAGGTCAGGTCAGGTCATAATATTTGAGTTCTTTTATTACAGGACTATTCCACCATTTGTTTGTCGCTGGTGCCAAAGCTAAAAACAAGAAAAGAAAAGAAGAGTTTTAGATTCAACCCTCTCTCTATAGCACTCCACACCAAGCCAACAGCCGTCAACCCACTTCTCTCTAGTTCCCTCGACAAGGTACGAAATCCACGAACCCCCTCCATCATATCCTGGTTTCCCTTCTCAACTCTCCACCTCTTCCTCCACTCTTCCCTCAGATGTTCATACCGAACGCAGTCCAGCAACACATGCTCCTCTGTCTCTGTTTCCACACACACAATCTCTCTCCTCCTCTCCATACCTCTAATCTACGTAGAAATTGGTCCCGACCGGCAGGCAATCTCCCCTCAGAAGCATCCTCACTAGTGCTCCAACATTTCCATCAGCATAACTCTTCAACTTCACAACTTCCTTCTCCACCGCATACTTCCTTGTCAACTCTGTGCTTTGCAGCGACTTCATCCACTGCTCTTAGCCCACCTCCATCACTCGTTCATTCATTTTCTCTTTGGTCATGTCAAGTATCCAGTCCTCTCCCACCTCACACATCTCTCTTCCAGTCTCCAACACTCTCCTCCTCCATATCAAATCGGCCAATTCATCCCAATGAAATTTGAGCGCCATCCTCTCAAGCTCTCCCCACCTCAGCAACCGTACTGCCTTCCCACAAGATCTTCCTCACAAAAACCATCTTCGCTTTTACCTCCCTCTCTTCAAAAGTGCTCCGCCCGGACTTTCCTTGCACCACCACATTCCAAACACTCCTGTCTAACCTCCACAGCCATCCCCCAAACTCACTCTGCATCACCTCCAAACTCTTGGCTTCCGCTCTCTTCCAAACAATTACGCCGGCACCATACATAGCCTTGCTCACCACCACACTCTTCCACCCCTCTATCGCTACCAAAAACGGACACCCGGACCTCTTCGCACCAACTTCACCATCCCCAGCACTCTAGTCAACATCTTCATCCTTCCAGACACACCAACGAAACCTCCTCCAACACCTCCAACCACCGACATCCCCAGGTACTTTGCCGCTCCATTTTCGCGCACTTGCCATCCACCACACTTCCACTTCTCTTATCTTGATTCTCGATTGAACCTCACCACACTCGACTTCACTTCACTGATCTCCATTCCAAACTCCTCCATCACCACACCAACAGCTCTCAAAATCTCTCCCATCTCCTCTAAAGAATTGACCAGGATACACATGTCATCCACATACAACAACCCGTTGCACCTCTCCACCACAAAATCGCCTCCTCGCTCTACTGAGTACCGCACTCCCCCGGCCACCTATCGCCCACAAACATACCTCAACATCCGCAATGTATAGGTTGAACAATGCCGACTACAGTAGGCACCCCTGCCTGACTCCACTTGTAGCCTTCACCCAGTCAGACCTCACACCTCCTACCACAAACGACACCGCACTCTCGCTGTAGATGTCCTGAAGCACACTCACAATCTTCTCGCTGTAGCCTTTCATACGCAATACTTCGATCAGCTTCTTTCGATCCACCCTGTCAAACGCTTTTGCCAGGTTAAGAAAGCACACCAACAACTCCTCCTTCCTGCATCTAGCCAACTCAAAAAAAACTTTCAAGGATGAACAGGTTATCATCCCCTCTTCGGCATCTCCTGAACGCACTCCGTCGCTTCCCGAATAGCCCATGGCTTTAATTCGGCCCACATCTCCACTCTAACTCTCAATACTTGCATGCGCGTTTTGCACAAGATGTTGATGATGGCAACCGGTCTGTAGTTGAGAACTACTCGTCGGTCACCACCCTTGCTCAACAGCGCCACTCTACTCCTCCTCCACTCCTCCGAAACCACACCATCTCTCAAGATCATGTTGAATTCCTCCCTCGACGCCTGTCTCCCTCTCTCCCCTAGTCCTCTGACATAGGCCTACTCTCCTGCCACTTCACTATCGTCCATTGCCTTTCCACACTTCAATTGCTGCAGTGCTCGATCCAGCTCCGACATTGACACCGGCTTGTCTCCCTCCACCATCTCAAAGGTCTCCTTCACCACTCCGTACTTTGCTCCGCCTCTTACGTTCAAGACTGAGCCCCAAATTCGCCCCACTTCCTCCTTCACTTTTTCTTCTCCTTCCGCCACACTCCCATCACTTCTGACTAAGCTCATCAACGCCTCCTCCCTCTGCCACCCGGACCATATCTCCTCAGCTCCTTGAAGATGGCCTCTGTCCCAGCCACCCCACGACCACAGCTTCTGAAGAAGTCAGCAATCCTCAGCTCAACCTTCTTCGCCACCAGCACCTTGGCTTCAACCTTAGCCACCTCATATCGAGCCTTAGCCTCTTCAATCTGCACTTGATCAGGCCTGATGTCCCTTCTCCGCCTCCTCCATTCTCTGCTCAGCTTTCTCCTCTTTTGGATTGCTGCCTCGACTTCCTCGTCCCACCAGTCCTTAGCTCTTCTCTGTACACCTGGGGTCATCTCAGCAGTCAACTCCTCAGCAACACACTGCATCACTCCCTGCACACTGGACGTTTCCTCCACACCCAACTTCTTCTCCACTCTTGCGTAGAAAAGCTCAAGCTGCTCTTTCTTCACCCTTGGGGCCTTCTTCCTGTGTGCTTCACCACTGACCCTCTCTCTGGTCCTCGTGTAGCTCAGCTCCGCAGATATAGATAGCTCTATGATCACTCTCCACCACCTCATCCTCCTCCATGATCTCAACTCTGCGCAGATCCTCCTGCCTTCTACTTTCCACCAGCAGGAGATCAAGCGTAAATGCCAGCTCCCCTCTGGCCCATGTTGCAACGCTCCCATCTCTAGCCGACAAATTGGCATAGAAAAGATCTCGCTCATTCCTCTACTCCTCCAGAACTCTCCCATTCCTGTTCATAACGCACATTTTACAGAAAGAAGAATAGTGTTACTCGGTATCAGTGGGTATCGGCCTACACTACAGTAACGGATGGTCCATAGTATTACCCTCTTGAAATTTTTTATAAAGTTTCTTGTTTCCCTTTCTAGCTTTGCTGTTTGACCAGGTAATTATTCATCGTAGCTCTTACTATCCACACACTAAATAGGCCTATGGTCTGTCATATTTTATTGAACTGGTAAGAGCTGCCATTGCTTTGAAACGAGAACTGGATATGTTGACTTACGGCGACCTCGGGCTCGGCGTTTCGCCACACTCACACTGACACTCGACTCGTGAGACTGGTGAGGCCCGCTAAGACCGAGGTACAGGCTCACTTACTGCGACTGCTGAGTCCTCACTGTCGCAAGTGACTAGGTAACCAATCGACTGGTGACTCCATAAATGTAGCTATCTGGGGGGATACTATTACTCGCCCTTAGCTGACACACTACAGCGAGACCCAGAGCTGGCAGAGATACGCAGACCTCGCCCGATTTATCTGTGCTGACTAGCCCTATACTCTGGCTGATCCCGATCGCCCGTGGGTCAGCCCTACCCTTTCAGGCCCAAAATGAGTCCACACTAATTAAAATTTTAGTCTTCCAGGTTACCTTACAATTTTCACGCAATAAATCCGCCAAATATAACAGCGTCCATGCTGTAGGCCTAGCCTGCAATTTTGCAAACAAACCAAGGGGCCACAAAAACCGATTTGGGTTTTAGATTTACTGCTGAACTCTTCACCAACATTCTACTTTTTCTATGAAAAGTGCTGGCAGGAGTGAACATCGCGCAATGTAAACATCCCTTAGCAGCGCACACTTAGATTGAAATTTCACATTTTTCTTGGAAATCAGGTCTGTGTCATACAAAAAGTTGAAAACTGAAATTTTTTGAAGAGTCAGCAACTATTCAACCTTATTGACGTGAGATATGATTAAATGGGTGTTTTGTGATGCATTAAATGATTCATGAGAAAATTTGTGGGATATTTTAATATTATTGTCAGTGAAAGGCGATTTTTCATAAGGATAGGCAAGCTTTATATGGCAGACCATATGCACGTGCGCATATATATGTGGCATTTGATAGGCCTAGGGGGATACAATAGGAGTCTTGGAAATGAGAGAAGTCGTGCAGCTCATTCTCGGAATTCTCATTTAAATTATTTGAATCCCGTAAGTTGTTATTTGGTATGCAACATTAATTGCAATGATAGTAATAAAAAAAAAACAAAAAAACTATTGATTTGTATACTGCATAATTGCACTTGGACTTCTTTGCGGTTCACAAGAACTTATCCCAGGTTTAAGCGCTTATAGGACCCTGATTCTGGAACTCCCGAGCAGAGGAATCAAAAGTTCGCTTGCCGAATTAACAAGGACCCAAGTTCTCATATTAGTCAGCGTGTGTCTTCTTCAGTCGATAAACTTGATATTCAATATTCATCGGAATCACAGTGCTCTCTTGAAACATTATCATCAATATTTTTCGTGGTGAAAGGGGTCGTCATTGTTACCTAGGATGTGTTTATTTCATGGTTCTGCATGCAAGAATTTTTTTCACAGATCTTATTTTCTTGGTCGCGCATGGTTGATCTGATCAGCATCTTTTCTGCCTTGCAAGTCAGCTCATTCAAAGCACACAGCACACTACGACATACTCTTGATCATTACGTTTAGTTACACTCGTGTGCACAAGTTGTCAGATTAAAACTTTCTGTTGATTGACTGGCATTGACTACTCCTCTTTACGATAGCATTAAAATGAATTTAAGGATCAATTCTAGCATATTATCAAATATTATCAGGGAATATTATTTTCATAAGATAACTAATAAGAGTAGCCACTTCGTAACACCAAATGCGCATTTTAAAGGGAAGGCAGATAAAAGCACAGCCATACCTAACTCGCACAAGCGCTCCTAAGCATTAGTTGTCTCTCAGTCCTACTTGTAAGCTTGGCTGGCATGTATTGAAATTGATTTTTCTCAGATATGATTTTGCGGTGTGCTATTTGGCATATTTTTGGGCACCCATTTTTTTCTTCCATTTTTCGCAGTCAAACATTAAGTGCAAAAAACTGCAAAAAATAAGTGCCAAAGAAAAATATCTGTTTTGCAACATAAATATATTGCTTTAGCTTAGATGCGAGCGAGAGGAAAATATTGAAGCAATTCACTAAAATAGATTTTGCAATATAGTTTAATTCAAGTGTCTGCTCCATTTTGAGTCAAAATATGACGAGATGCCTACCCTTGTTTTTCACAAATTAGCGTCAGAGGTGGTCACATGACTTTTTGGGAAATTCAATAGTTTCTATTATCATCTGGATAGTTGACCTATATTCAAGCCAAATTTCAAATTTTTACTGTCTGTATGCATTCCATGTTAGGCCAAGCAATTTGGTCTCTAAGCCTTGCACAATGTGGAGGTGTCAATGAAAAGTAATTCCTTTCATTTGATGATATTTGCTAACCTGCGTCAAAATTGTATTCTTTGTCCTCAGATAATGGGATGGAGTTTGCTAAGTCACGCAAGAAATCCAAGCTCCACATGTCTTCGTCATCAATGCATTCTTCCAACAGTCATGAGTCGTCTTCCCCCTCAGCCTCCTCCGGTGGGTTACATTTCTTTGAGGAAGTATTTCATTATCTCTGAATATGCAGGTGATGGTCGTACTCTGAGCATGCATCATCCAAGACGGAGTCTGGGCGGCAGGGGTCGTGAGTGGGCATCAGAGTCTCACAAGCTGTTGGAGGCCATGCTTGAACTGGATGACTCGAAGCCCTTCCGTGGACCTGTGGATCCCCTCCAGTATCCTGTTAGTGATGCTGCTGTTGTTTTGCTGTGTGCTAACAATTTGTCTTTCAGGCTTACTATGATGTGATCAAGCAACCCTTGGATCTTTCACAAATCCTCCTGAATCTTCATCGTGGAACGTACAGTTCTCTGTGTGTGTTTGCTGCTGATATGCGCCTCATGTTTGAGAATTACAAGTCGTTTTTCAGTGATGCAAACTCAGAGGTAAATTTTGCCTTCTGGCTTCTGCTTACAGTAAAACTTGTGTTAGTGACCACCTGCCCTAAGCGACCAGCGATCGGTCATTATTGGTCCCAATTCACACTTGACTCTGTGTTAAACAATCGGGCGCTTGTTGGGTATTCATGCGTTTTTGCGGCTTGCCTGCTCGAGCCACGAGTCGAGTCAAGCTCCTCCTCCCGCACAGTCTCCACTTGAAAATTTAGGCGATTGCTTAAGCTTTTATATACGTGAGCTGTGGTCACCGGCTCGTGTTTTGCTGACAGTTTACAATATGAAAGAATATGATGTCTTTAATGACAAGAACAAAACAGACCAAAGAACGCATGCTGCCTCAATCCACCATGTGTCACTCTTTCCCACGCCCAGGAGGTCTTCGCAGACCTTCAAGCTTACTTTGCACAAAACACGCATCCCTCCTGCTCAATCCTGTAATTGACGTGACATGTGCATTACTTCGTTTTAAGCGTAATACATTTGTACATGCACATGCATGTACAATTAGTGTACATATGTGTGGGAGTGTTATGACTTTTTTCACTGGTTCATTATCATAACGTACCGTTATGAGCTGGCTCAAGATGCCCACTGTATTCAGCGACCACATGTCTTTAGCGATCGTTTACAAATCAGTCCCCAGAGTGGTTTTTATAGTCAGGCTTTACTGTATTTGTATGTTTCTTAATGACATTTCTGCAGATATACGCCATGGTGCATCGCTTGAGCTACTGGTTTGAGTCTGAAGTCGCAAGGATAGGGAACCGTCGCATGATGAAAACGCCGCATGGAAATCTCATCCCTGGTGTTGACGATTCGGCCTGCAGGTTTGCTCCAAACAGAGTTTCACTTTGATCATTGGTTGAATATCTTTAGCACTAAGCGTCCTAGGCCAGGAACCTTAGAAGCACGAATTCAAGCTCTGCAAGAAGATAACGAACGCACCCTTGCTGCCTCTCCATACCAAAAGCATTCACTTTTCTCTACAGATATCCTCATGGCAGCATCCAATGCTGCCAAGAAGAAATCAGCGGTACCACCGGTAAGCTCACAATTTCGTTTTTAGTCTTTGTTTCTCACTGATTCCTCCGCAGTCTACAGCGTTCCCTGCCACCCCTTCAGTCCCTCCCATAATCAACACCTCTCAAGCATCCGAACCCCTTTGCGATCCCCCTTTGCCCTCCTCCTCCTCCACTCCCTCTTCACAGAAGCGTCCGGCATCTCCCTCGCTAACCCCTAACGCTCACTGGAAGAAGAAGATGAGTCACCTCTCCTCGTCCTCTTCGTCTCAGTATGAATTAACGCAGAAGATCAACGCTACGAATTTCTGGTTTGGAACCTTCCGTTGCCGACCAAAGCCTCCGGTTATATTCACCGATCACAACATTATGATGACCCTTCAGCTAGAAGGCAAAAGTATGTTGCGATTTAAATTTTTACTTTGTGTGGTATTTAACTCTTAATTTACAGCCGCAACCGTCACGATCAAAGCGCAGGAACTGGTGCGTGTCTGTGCACACTTTGGCAAAGGTTCCCGCCACACTCTCTTCCTCTTTGTCCTCCCTTCGGTCCAGAAACGACTCCTCAGTATCTCCTCCAAATTCTCCCAGATGATTGCCGGCCAAATTGTCATGTTCATGTCGGATTTGGCTTTAACTCAGATCAGTCGCATGCTTCACATTTTCTGGAGCATGGCGCGCCTCAGCATGTTTGGACAAATCTTCAGCGAGATTGATCAGCAGGCGACGCTGAATCTTCTAGCGAATATTAGGCCGAGCATCACGCAGAAGTTACCAAAGAAGTATCGGTCGTCTGATTCCGGAACACCCGCCAAGGAAAGCGGTCGACCTTTGACCGCTGTGAATGATCGACCGTCGGGAGAAATAAGCGAACTGAAAGAAATACTGCTCAACCTCACTCAGACGCTGACACAAAAAGCCGTCGTTGAAACATCTGCTTCTCCTAGTGCAAAAAGCGACGCTCCGTCATCTGCTGAGAAAATTGATTCAGTGGCATCTGAGCAGCCAATGGACCTCTCATCTGCTAAGCCCTCATCTTCAACTTCTCTGTATGCCCTGCCTGTTGGGTAAGCTGAAATGCAATTACTTTATGCATGTACTGACTACTGAATATGTCACTTTCTCAGCCAATTTTGATTAAGGTCGATCGTCTGTGGCCATGCACTGCCATGTAGCGCACCTTTATCTAATTAGCAGTGTGTCAAAAGCATTCAGTACCATCACTCTGCTACTAGAAAATTGGGTTTCTCTAAATTGGGTTATGCTGGTTTGTTGTAATGGCCATTTGTCCACTCTGAATTTGGTGAGCCAAGCCAACAAATGAAAATTTCAAAGGGAAGCGCACGGACGCCACCAATCCTTTGATCGACCCTTAGCAGGAATCTTCAAAAGAATTATAAAAAATGGTTAACTCAAGCGTTAACTAAACCGCGTCAACTTATTATTATATTAATTATATCTTGGAGCATGAGTTAGGATCAACTTCCGATTTCAAATGTCAAGTCAGTGAGTGGATGATGGAAGCAACGATTCATGAAATCATCAACCACTGCTACTACATGTACTATAGAATACAGACTAACTTCTAGTATAACATACTATACCTAAGACGCGACTTTGAAAAGATGTGAATGCAGTAAAAACAAGGGCGGCGCCTCAATTATCTCGTCTGATCTGGCGTCAACATGGCGTCAGCTACTTTGAACTGGCCGCATGATATTAGCCTAGGCGCCTGCATGGGCTCACAGGGTTCAGTTTTTTAATCTGATGATTGAGCAAAAATCTATTGTTTGGGGTTGACCAAAGAACCTGCTCTTTGCATTATATTTTGAGAGCTATTTCTTTACTCGCCATCTGGCGACCATTCTTGATATTTTTATTCGCCAAAGAGAATTTTTACTTGCCATTGGCGATTGGTTGAGTCTTATTTTGAACCCTGTTTATTTCATATCTTCTTTTTCAGTGACAGTGATGATGATCTGGAGGTGATCATTCCTTCTGATGATTCAGATCTGGAGCCAAGTCGACCGAACTCTCCAAAGGTACTTTTTAATCTCTTTTATTATGGATCCTACTGAATATAACGATGATTCCAGGATGGAGAGGATCTTGTGATGATGTCTGAGGTGATTTCAATGAAGTGTCCAATCACTCAGCAGACCATGAAGCACCCTCTTCGCAACCGGCACTGCAGCCACTGTTACGACCGAGAGGGCGTCAAGGAGCTCATCAGGCATCGTGGGGACAAAGCCAGGTTTGCTCTGTGCTGTGTTTTGAAACAGCGGTTACCTTCCATTGTATTGCAGATGCCCAGTCGCAGGATGCTCCAATCAGATCAGTTTGTCAATGGGAGATATGCATCATGCGTTTGATGTGTGGTTACAGATACAACAGTCCAAGAAAGACAAGTGATGAGTGTGTGTTTTTATATCTCAAGTACCTCCTGCAGAACTCTTTCTCTTTTAATAAGTGTTGAATGCTCTAATTGCAAGTATAACATGAGAGTTGCATCCTATTTTGGTACATTGTTTTTCTCCCCTCAAAAGAACATATTGACATTTATTTTGGTACATTATTTTTTTTTTCTCCCCTCAAAAGAACATATTGACATTTATTCAAGAGCCCCTCCCGTTGGGTAATCCCAAGTATTTTGATTCTCTGTGACTAGTCATTATAAAATACACTTCTTTTGCTATGCAACTTGATAGCAATTCAGGAATGAGTAAGTTGCTGACATAACTCGAGTGATTGTTGGTTAATAACTTGAATCTACATTTATTACATCCTGTGACTTTATGTATTGTCATAACCCTGTTATATTCTCTCTCACTGGATGTTGATCATTTACAATTCAATCTGAGTTGTTCGTTATCATTTGGTGTTTTCTATATTTTCGAACACTTTCAACTGTTAAATTTGAGATGAGTTCGACAATAAACTATTTTTGAAATTTACATGTATTTATTGAAGGTGAATGAAGCTCCGGCTGAAGTTCAGGGAAACATTGCAAATTTTGTTATCCAAACAGAGTGGTTTCCATATTTGGAATTTTCAAAAAAAATTTCAAATTCAGATTTCATTTACATTTCATTATCCTGGCTGTCAACAGCAACTCCGATATTCGGAATTCAGCTCTATGCATGTAGTTCTTATTGTGGGCCATATTATACCATATGCAGAGTATCAACACATTCCTTATCTGTCCATCAACTATAGTTTCCATCATGAAACATTTTATTCAATCACAACGAACGATAATAAGTTAATAACAATATGAAAAATGAACACATGAAATAATAATAATTTACAGTTGAAATATTCATTGTATAATAATAATGAATTCAGCCACATAAACATCTAAAAATATTCTATCTGTACAACCCCGAAAAAAATCAAAGACTTATTCAACCACAGACAATATTCACCGAAAGAATCATTGATTATGCATCATCATATGGCGAGAGTCACCCCGCACAACTTTGCGGTCCTGATCACTCTCACTGGAGCTGTGATTGCGTTTGGACTGCTGCAAGGACATTTGCCACTTGGCCGCTTGGAGAGGAATTCCTCGAGCACTGCTTAGATTAGGAATGTTTTGCGGATTGCCAGGACCATACATAAAAACTGCAAGGAAAGTGCCTGTTGTACACCCAATTTGTGGTTTGCATATCTCACCATGGCGACTGACTCCTTCCGTCATCTCCATCATATGCCTCTGGCGTCTGCGGACGTATTTGCTGAGGGGACCAGATTTGAGGGATATCTGGTGGTAGATTTGTTTCATGCGTTCCATGTTGATTTGGCTGATTTCCGCATGGTTCACTATCGGCAGTGGGTAATCCACGCCAATCACACAGCGTACGGCAACCTGGATCTCCATAGGAGCCGTCCATGGTTCATAGATGTACTTTGTAGGGAAGGCCTTCAAAACAGGCAGGTATTTCCTTTATACAAAGATAATCACGTGAGTAAAAATCGAGAACTTGACTGATGTTCAAACCTGATGTAGTCACCAGTTGGGTCGGCTTTTCTCCCGAAGCTGGCCGGGCAGTATGTGTGAAAAAACTGTTGAAAGAACGAACTGCAAGAGAGCCACAGCCACATGCCAGCATTGATGCTCCAGTCTGCATCCAACAGTTGCTCTTCAAAAACCTGTAGGAAAAAACAAATAACGTTAAGCAAGCATTGAGCCTGAGGAGACTGCCTCTGATATGCACCTTCATTCCTTCTTCCCAGGAGATCCAGAGATCCCCTCGGGTCAGGAAGCAAGCAACCGAATGCCGGGCTAAATGGTGAATCCAGCCCTCCTGCCTCAGTTGCGTCATTATCGCATCAATCCAAGGAAACCCCGTCTTGCACTGAACAGAAAGACGAAAACTCAAAGATTTTTGTTCTCATTAATCCAACACACCAACCTCAGCCCATTTAGCAAGAGCCTCGGGGTTTTTATCCCACGGAACCTGAACACAAATCGGATTACCGACCATGCGGTCAAACTTTGGATTGTTCGTAGCGGCAGTGTAGAAGAACTCTCTCCACAATAGCTGACCATGAATGGATAGTGGCATGTCTGTCCTTTTCTTCACCTGGACAGAAATATAATAAATTGTGCTCAGTCTTTAGATGTAAATATACCTTGCGGTATAGATCAGTGAGCCTCCAGTAGAAAAGCCTTGTGGAGAGGCAGCCGAAACGCAGGTAAGGACTCAACCCTGTTGGACTGGCCATCAGTGACTGAGGAGTCATTTTAGGCTTCTCAAAACTTGCGACCCACGCCTGAACAAAAAATTCACGTTATGAGAACCACTTCAAAGAGAGAAAAATGGTTTTCATACTTTTCGTTCAAGATGGCGATCCAGACGGCTCAGTGCTTCAGTTTCTCCGCCTTTCCAAACCGCTGCTTCGAGATTATCTGTATCAAAACCTGCAAAAAATAATTCATAAATTAAATATTAATTATCAATAAAGAAAAAAACAGAAACAATAATAATGATGTGATGCATCATAATTACATATACATGTATATGACACCGACCAAGATCTTCAAGGGTGGGCACTCCGTATTGGTCATCGTGATCAGAGTTGATTGGAGTGACTACTGAGCCAATGGTGACAGAGGTGACAGCTTCCACCGGGCGGGGAGGGGGGTCCATGCGAGCGAGAATTCGCTGGAATCTCTTGTACGTCAATGGAGGCACCCCAGAGTTCTTGTCCAAAATTCTGTTAAAAACAAGAACGAAAAGTCATGCAGCTCAGCCAGAAAGATGAAATCCTTACTTCTGGAGGTTAAATAAAGTATGTGAAGTTTTGATAATGACCTCAATCCCTGCATCTTGGGATTTAGTGCACACTGCAGAATCTCGTTCTTTGCCAAACGGCTCCGGGTCTTCTTCGAAAGCCAGTGCGGAGATGTCCCATTTCTGTGCAGAAAGGAAGCACATCACATCCGGGTAAATATATAAAGGTGATCTAACTTGCACACCTGAAATAGCTTGGGGAAGATGTCAGTTGGCTGGCCCCGAATCACAAACAGACGTGAGTTTAATTTCCTCAATCGTGAGTCAAGGTCTTCGAGTGATTGAAGAAGAAATCTGTAAATGTAATAATACATAAATTTTACATAATAAATTTAATGCATTCATTAAAATGCATATAAAAGTATCATCGCTATCATGCAAAATAATAACCAGTAGCCACGTCGTGCTACGACATGAAGTTGTACAAGTACATGATGTTCATTATGATGGTCTAGATAAGCTACGCTACCTACTGTAACCATAAAGTATAATTATTTTACGCAAAAATGGAAATTCCCCACACACTGTAAATATACCCGGTAGACTTATGAATCACCTTGTAGATAGATGCATATATATGGGATTATGGTCGGAAAAAAAGCATCACACAAATATAAATACCTGTATATGTAAAAAAAAAAAAAAAAATGGAAGACCAACGATTAAAGGGAGGGAGAACTGGTTGAAAATGGACTTTGGGTCGTTATTTGATGCACCAAAGATGATTCTTATGCCTGGCCCACACATGGAATATCATCGCTAACGATTTCGCGGGAGATATAATGCTAATTAGGCGTGACGTCAGTCGCTGTGATGAAACACCGAGTTCCCCATCTTTTACAATGGGCCTCGTCATATCACCGTGTCCTGCGACTAAACCCCTTGATATTTTTTTATTTTCTTTTCGGAAATAGATAGAATAATCATTTTGCCACCAGTCAGGCGCAAACAAAAAATATTTTTCGCTATTTTTCTTATTTTAACAAGCGATTTTCTAGGACACCTACCACGTTTCTCATCCTGAAACAGTAAAAGGTCAGCCAGAGTGCACCACGCATGCGCTTTCGTTTTGTAAACAACAAAGATGTCCTTTTATGGCGAAGATGCTCTGCTCTGATTGGCTGAAATCGATAGCTTCAGGAGGGGAACGGGACCAATCAGTCATCAGCCAAACCAAGCCATCAGCTGACGTTTGCCTCCTATACTTCGCAATGGAAGCCATTCTCCCATAGGCGCAATGCTAACCCCGATATTCGGAATGCATTATTTCCTTACGCTTGCATCCAGGCAGGGTGTTCTTGGCACGGAATGCTATCAATTGGTGCTATGAGTCAATAGAACATCACTTAAAATTTAGTTCCCCATCCCTTTAAATTAATGTAGCAACGATTGTGACGTGTATGTGAGGTGCTGTGAGTTTTTTTTCTTTCTATTATTTCTATTATTTATATAATAATATATGACAAAATTATAGTAATATTCCATGATGATAATGATCATCATGAATTATATGTGAAAAAAATATAATTCATATTATAATTATGTATAATAATCATAATTATCTCGTAGCAAATCAGCCTAGATCTTTTTTTTCAAAGTGAGGAGGCAAAAGGTCAAGAAAAGTTTGAGAAGAACAACAAAATAAGAGAATAAAAACCCAGAACGGCTAGGAAGAGTGAAGAATCCAGAATGTCAGATTAATTATAATAAAGGTAGACAATAAAATAATAAAATACATGTAAATAAATCAAAGAAAGATTGTTGCCCGGTTTCCCTCTGGGCAATCTTATAATGTGATCCCACCCTTGACCGCAAATAATTGGTGCCGCGAATAAAGGCCTCAGTCATAAAACCGCGAAAATTGTAGTCCATGGAAATTTCCTGTTCTACAGGAATGTATAACAACAAAAGAAGCTAATGGCACATGATTAAGGATCCTTGATCGATACATATATGCTATATGCTGTTAACCAAAACAATTACTATAGTAGTTATTATTTTCTTCTGAACTGCAGGGCGCTGCAAGAACGCCTCTGGACCTTGCATGGCAACACTTGAACAGATGACCGACGTGGACGAAGTTTAACAGTGCATTTTAAATATTCACCTATTGATCGAGTCCTAATTATAAAGCCCTGTCTGCGGTCTTCATAGTTGCAGTGTGCGTAGGGTAGCCCGATAATAATAGGCCGCAATACTTGTATAGTTATATAATATTATTATTACTGTATTTACAGGTACCAAGCGTAATATGTAAGGAAATTTCGACGGTGATGAAAACGAAATTTAATGGTGTACAAATATTACAAACTCAGCAAATGAACCATAGCGTAGTGAAGAGACAACATATAATTATCTGAAAACATATAAGAGGCTTCGGCCTACCTCCACTTGTTAATCCCGACCTGAGATGCTCCAGCAAACCATGGATCAAGAATAAAAATGCAACGGAAGGTGTCCGCCTCCTTCAAAACCTCCACGAGAGCGGCGTTGTCGTGCAGACGAAGGCATCTTCGGAACCAATACAACACGTTCTTCTTCTTCTTCTTCGATGGTTCGCCAGGTATCTGTGCGTTTTCCTCACACATTGAGGCAACGCCGTCCATAATCATCGGCTCCGACATGTTGAGTCAGTTTGTTGTGTGACAGGAATGGCCTTGAGTTTGCATTCACTGTCAGTGTTGGGTAACATTCTAAACACAGGCACGGG
>KB302197.1:227658-317783 GCA_000328365.1 Capitella teleta
TACACATAACGCAATGTTCCTTTTTGATGACTGTTGCTGCTTTCCTGATCTCTTTCTGATCATTATGTTGGTTGATGGACACCAGAGCCATCTTCGACTTGCTTGATGTCTTTGTGTCCGAGGTTTTTGAAGATCTGGAGTCCACGGATCTTGAACTTCTGGAATCCAACAGAATCGCTGCGTATGGTGAGCCTGCTACTTCTGCTCTCTCAGCAACAAATGCTGACAGGTCACCAAAGGTTGGATTTCTACATTGCTTGTAGATGTTTGAAGATCTCTCAACCCATTTCACTTTGAATGGCTTTGGTAATCTTCCAGCAATCTTGTTCAGTGTATCATCACTATCCAGGTTTGCGGCATAATTCAGTTTCCGCAATGCTGTTGCACAGCCGTTCATTTTCTGGGCGAGGGTCCTCAGGGCGGCGTCGTCTGATATGGCGATCGGAGGACCACTGGTGAGTGACTCAAGGTGCTTTCTGGCGATGATGTGAGGTTTTCCATAGTGCTCAGTCAATATCTTCCATGCTTCTATGTAACCAATCTCAGGCGGTAGCACAACGCAGTTCTTGATTGCTTCCCATTGCGCTTCCTTCACAGTACTGCAGCAGGTAGCTCAGCTTGAGGCTTGAGGAGATTTTCTGGGCACCGATGTGAGTCTCAAAGTTAGACTGAAAGGACACGAACTCTGTTGCGACGCCCTTGCTGCCTGCTCTTCATCCTGCGACTGCCACGCAGGTGGTGGTCTGAGCTGGTTGCTGCCGACGCCCTTGCTGCCTGCTCTTCATCCTGCGACTGACACGCTGGTGGTGGTCTGAGCTGGTTGCTGCCGACGCCCTTGCTGCCTGCTCTTCATCCTGCGACTGCCATGCTGGTGGTGGTCCGAGCTGGTTGCTGCCGACGCCCGTGCTGCCTGCTCTTCATCCTGCGACTGCCACGCTGGTGGTGGTCCGTCGGTACGAGCTGGTTGCTGCCGACGCCTTTGCTGCTTGCTCTTCATCCTGCGACTGCCACGCTGGTGGTGGTCTGAGCTGGTTGCTGCCGACGCCCTTGCTGCCTGCTCTTCATCCTGCGACTGCCACGCTGGTGGTGGTCTGAGCTGGTTGCTGCCGACGCCCGTACATTGAGGCCCTGCTGCTGATGGTTGTCCTACAACGTGGTAGTTATGTCTTATCAAGCACCGACTGAGTCGTTTGCCTCACGTAGGCGTGGTTTGTTGAGCCATTTTACCCGCATTGCCAATGACTTTGAAGCATATATCTGTGATGCAGAGTATCACGATAGTCATAGTATTAATGCTTATATAGGTAGCCTGACTGAGGCCTATGCTAAGTATTGTGAAGTACACGAGATAGTTTTGAATGATTGGTCTTTGAATTCGGATCAATATCCAAAATCCGCTAAAATCCGCGTTACGGAATATACATGAAATTGGTAAAAGGGTTTAGTGTGTTTCTTGAAGGTATCATTTATATGACATGGTAGAACCAATATTTACCACTGTTATTGTGCCCAAACTGTTGAATAGGTACTACTCTTAAGGAAAAATTCAGTATAGCACGTAATTTCCCGCTATTTTGTGAATTTGTTGTGCACGCTCTCATGTTGCAGAATTTGGAACTATATTTAGAGTATCCCTCGTGTGCTCTTATCGTCAGGTTTCACGATGTTTTCGCCTGTTGATTTTCTTTATTGTTTAGTACATGTTGATTACGAGTACTTCATTTACTCAACTCGTACTATTCATGCACCCAGTAATGCCAATTTTACCAAGGAAGCAGAGGGGAAAAAATCGAAAACACCTGTATCGATGGTGGGAGTTTATGTAACGTCATTTAAAATATAGTATTTAATGGCTATTTCGGTGTCTCAAAAATAACCCCGCGAAATTACGAAACCAAGGAAAACTTATCAACAACAGGGAATTTCATTGCCAAGGAGCTAAATCCGCTGATCAATGGGGGATTATTCAAAAATGATATTGCAATTACTCGATTCTGAGATCATGACGCTGGGGATATCGACAGTTATGATTTCTTTACGCACACTCAGCGGTGAGCCAACAGGAGTGTTTTCAGCTTGAAGTACGGCAGGTGTTTGATCAAGACGGTTGATCACCAGTGAAACATCTTTGGTGTTATCTGGTTTCTGGGTCATCGGTTGGGATATCCTTTTGCCCATTATTTCGAGATCACACCCATGATAACTTTGTATTGAAATTGAATGCATGTCGCTCCCTTCAGAGGTACTAGAGCGAGATGGACAATGCACGATCTGTTGATTGTGGTCTGCCACCATCCGCACGGGATTCGGGGCAGCGACGCAACGGGTCGGACACGTTCTTCGTTTGGCTATCTGCGCTGTACGCACGTAGCTCATGTAAATATCAACGGATTTTGTGTCCCTCATCTTTGCACTAGGATCCAACGGAATTCTGGATAGGTTGGACGACCTGGACGATGGACGTGATCGATGTTCTTCTCTGGACAACGGAAGCTCGGTCAATATATTTTTGGTTAAGTTGTCTGTTTTCTTGAACGTCTTGATGCACTTATGTACCTGTGTGTACAGAAGATTCTCCGTCGATGCCGCTCTCGCGTGTCTTCCATTGGATGTCGGCAGAGGTCGAATAAGAAGATTTTCATTCGAGTTATATAAGCTGATGTGTTCACTCTTTTGTCTTAGGTCACGTTCTTTTGATATTGACATGGAACGAGATTTTGAACATCCAACCATTTCCTCGTCATTCTTCGTGCAAACAATGACTGGCATCTTTAACTGAAATGCTCCATATCCGTGAGTGTTTATGTACATCCTATCAGGTGCTTGGCTGGGAAATTTAGAATTCCCCAACTTATTTATCAAAAAGTATTCCGAGGGCTTGGATAGATCCATTGGGTTAGTTGCAACTACACTGTCATATTTATACGCTCTCTGTGAATAGGTGATGTGGAGTAGAGGAGAAACAAATTAACAGTGGTCGGTTCACTCTCATTTATGACGTAAGGCTCCAGCTAATCAGACAGATATCGATTTCCTAATCTGATGAACATGGAGGATTATCTCGCGGTTTAAACATCGGACAGTTTCACCGCAGGTAAAGCATGAACGTAATCATTATTCATAATCGTTATTCCGAATTCTGTGGTGCAATGAATTGTTCAGGTAAAGAACACGTTCAGAGGCTGAAAAGACTATCTAACTATTGTTCTATCTTGGCCATCACCATAACAGCTAACGGCCTCGACGCGATGGATATGTTGTGAGTTACCGTATGCATATTTAGATGAATGCTGTAATTTAACGCAATTCACCCTTAAAGGGAGGGAGAACTGGTTAAAAATGGACTTTGAGTCGTTATTTGATGCACCAAAAATGATTTCTATGCCTGGCCCACACAAGGAATATCATCGCTAACGATTTCGCGGGAGATATATTGCTAATTAGGCGTGACGTCAGAAGCTGTGATGAAACACGAGTTCCCCATCTTTTACAATGGGCCTCGTCATATCAGCGTGTCCTGCGACTAAATCCCTGGATAATTTTTTCTTTTCTTTTCGGAAATAGATAGAATAATCATTTTGCCACCAGTCAGACGCGAAAAAAAGAATATTTTTCGCTATTTTTCTTATTTTAACAAGCGATTTTCTAGGACACCTACCATGGATTCTCATCCTGAAACAGTAAAAAGGTCAGCCAGAGTGCACCACGCATGCGCTTTCGTTTCGTAAACAACAAAGATGTCCTTTTATGGCGAAGATGATCTGCTCTGATTGGCTGAAATCAATAGCTTCACGAGGGGAACGGGACCAATCACGGCCAGCCTACAGCTGACGAGTGCCTCCTATACTTCGTAATGGAAGCCATTCTCCCATAGGCGCAATGCTAACCCCGATATTCGAAATGCATTATTTCCTTACACTTGCGTCCAGGCATGGTGTTTTTGGCACGGAATGCTATCAATTGGTGCTATGGGTCAATAGAAAATTACTTAAAATTCAGCTCCCCATCCCTTTAAACACTCCCTTGCTGCCTCTATACATGTCGATGGATTACTGTAGGCTACATCACATGTGGTCCAATCTGACGGTGTTTGTTGTGCATAACATTACGTACCCCTGACTTCATAATATTTATTATATCAAGAAATTAAACATAATTCCTGAATTTGTTTTATTTATAATGTTCAAATATAATGAAATGAAAGTGAAGACTGAAGATACACACGTGCATGAATTGAATAATGGAGAATAAAAAAAAAAGGAAAATATTGAAATTGCCGATACACAAAAGTTTGTTCCTGTACAGACAAAGCACGGATACTGTGATAATACGGGCCCTCGTTTTGTTGTGGTCATACCAGCCTTCCTTTTGTTATAGGAACAAACATGTAGATCCCGACCGCAATCATTGTGATCTTACAGTTCATAATAATTATGAAGTTGAACATTTCGCCAGCTGCGTTTAAAGCACGTTGAATCCATTCTTAACCAAGGGAAGCACATCTTTCATCTTTGACATTATCATATTATTATTATTATTATTATTATTATTATTATTATTATTATTATTATTATTATTATTATTATTATTATTATTATTATTATTATTATTACATCGTGTATTAAAAAATGTCACACAATAATTCTCACTCGAGAAATGGTGCGAACAGCATATAAAAGAAACCGAATGACTCAACAGGAAGAAAACGAAGAACACAAAATGTTTGTTTGCGTGCCCACATAATGCACGCTTGAATATAGAAACGCCTTTACATTCAAAGTCACCGTAACTAATATAATCCTAATGGCAGCAAATAAAATGCCGTTTTGACTTCGGACCAATCACGGGCCTGATATATATTATACTAGAAGGTCAAAATCGGTTTCATAACGCACTTCAAATAATTCGATCGTAAGACCAACACGCCAGCTCTGGACTTCAGCTAATCCGGACCGCCACAAATATTGCTGTCTGTGCGGAGCTCTGATTCGTTAGAGGTAGCTCAGCACATAAGAATAGTCATAATGCAACCATGAATAGTACAAAACAAAATGCACCGTTGCAAAATCCCATCACACGGACAGTAGTTCTGGACTTCATCCGCCAGGATTAAAATTATCAAGCGAGCCATAGATAATTACGCGAGCTGGCTGCCTTAGTATAATTATTAGGTCTTTGTTACAAGAAAACTAGAAGAGCTTTCACGCACCCTCAGTCAATTCACCGTGGCGCCACCTCTCGAGAGGCATCTGAATTAGTCGATCTGCTCATAATTATCTGAAGTTTGAATATCCCCATGCTTTAAAATGCTTTTGAGATGCATGACAGCTTTATTTTGATAGCTGGCTCTATATTCACTGAATGCATCATAATTTGCCACTGACGATACATAGAAACACGTACGCTGCTTATTGGATATACATGCCAGTCGGAGGTTATGATGAATTGAGAAGACATGAGTTGAGCAGGACGCTCGCGCGTTACATGTGACGTCCCTGAATGCAATGAAAATCACAACGTTGCAAGTCATGATGAATTCGAACGTTATGATTATGAAGCGTGGAGGTCCGTCCGCTGTCACGAATGTCCGCCATTCGAGCTCGTTGATTTTGCACATCGTCGGCAACGTTCAACGGCGTCAGACATGGCCTCTGGTAGAATATAATTGTTCTCCGTTTGACCCATGCACCTGTAAGAGAACACATTCATTGGCGGAGATATTAAAACATACACATATCGGTGAATTTAAAGCATTAATTCAACAGTTCAAACTCACGTGGTGTGTGCAATGTGAAAGCAAGTGAGGGGCTCAAGGGAATCTGCCTTCTCGCCAATCGGAGCATCACACAAACAACAGAACAAATCCAGCTCTTCTTTCAACGCTTGACTTGCACGGTAGTGTTGCTTAGCAACCATGTGATCATCGAGACAGCAGAATATCTCCTCTAACGCAATGCGACATTTCAACATTAATATCTGAATTAAACTCGTTTTTAATGAATTAATGAATCGATCCCCGATGAGTTCACTCACCTTGTGCCCGATCCCGTTCACGATTTCAAGAGCTTTTTCTGCAAATTCCAGGGCCTGCAATGAGTTTTGGTTCTCATAATTAACTTGATTTAAATCATAAAGTAATTTGACTTAGGGCATATAGTATATCCCAGTGCACTCGTGGCGCATGCTCACACAATCACACAAATGAACAAACGCACTCTAGTATAAAATGGGTCGATACTAGTATGGCAATGAACTGCAATGAATTCATCTCAGAATTGTATCACGCGAGCACCTCCTACCAATTGAACAAAAAACTTAGACTATAAGAAGACACATGGCTTCGATTCGCTCATCAATATTCGATAATCATATCTTTTGTTGCTTTGGACTTCAAAGCCATGCCAGGTGTTCATTTGATTTCTGGTTTCCAACAGAAGCTAGTTGTGAATCTTTAGCATTTGCAGTCCTTTCAGCCTCCAGTCTCTACTAGATTAATTAGTAGTATTACCTACATACACAAATTATGCATGTAATTTGCACCTTTACCCAAAAAAAAAAAAAAAAACCCCGACTTCTGTGCTCTTGAATTCGAAACTTCTGCTACTTTTTGAAGAGATAGTTATAATAATTTTATTTACTCACTGGTCTTGCATTACATATTTGTTGTATTCTGTAAAGTTTTCAATGCTTTTCTCAAAGATTAGTTTTGCATAAATTTTGAAACAATACTACATTTTGATTATTATTATTAGCAATGTGTCCAGGGGAAAATGAAAACCCAAAGACAACTAAGGAAGTGGTCTAGGTTGTCCAACAATTAACACCGCCAACCATTTTAGGCCTGCACCATGACAATCGGAAAAACGTAAAATATTGGAAAAGCTAGTGGAGGATATTCCTCGCTGTATCATTATGCATCGATGGCTTATTGGGGTCAACGTAGGCTCTGATCCCAGATCCGAATATTTAGGGATTTTAAGGGTTTGTTCCCGGAATAGCTATTTAGCAAGACAGCTCAACAAGGAGAGCTACTCGCAGTTCACCGACTTATTGGCCGACTGCAAGTTACGTCCTTGTTAGAATCTTGTGTTCAGCTAAGAACTCTGAGGCATTATAGATCCAGTTATGAAACAGCCCTTGTCACCAGGTCGCCACTCTTGGGATTCCCCAACCTCGTCCCTCCCTCGAGGGTCCCCGTGTCACGCTGATCTTGCAATAAATGCTACTCAATCTGGTTTTCCAGAGAATGGACTAGAACGAGGTCACGTGAATGTGTGGATCATCCCATTTGCTGGAGTTAGAGCGTGGCAACAGAAATGTTTGCACTAGTTTTATGCGGTTTGAATGCTGGATATATTCTCTGTGTGACAGATGTTTTTTTTTGTTATATAACTGCTGAGCATTGGTTTCTGCACCGTTTTATAATACACCTATTACTACTGTACGCTATTATTCTCTCGAGCATGCGTACGCTTAGTGCGTTATTGAAGTGCGTCATTGGCCAAATTAGTCACCGGTAACATCCGAGTGACATCCTATATTAAGCCTTTCTACTTTCAATATGGCTTGTATGCGCTTGAAAACATTATCCATAATTTTAGATCATACAATTATATGTCAATTCCAGCAAATTTATCAGTATATGCTTGGTCATAATTGTTTCTATCTTTTGTAAGTAAACTGATACGTGACTCAACAGCATAATACATAATACTGGTAATAAATACCAGTGAACATCCCATAAAATCGGTGGCATTCGTCGAAAAAACCTCGAATTACAACTACAATCAATTGGGATGCCTCTATCCATCCGCTTTGCAATTGAAGCAATTCATTATCTGATACACTCGACTTTCTGCTTAAGTCGCCAATGTAACGGTTTTCTTTGCTTAGTACTAGTCACTGACTGCGTTAAAACGGTCAAGCGATCCCTAGCTAGACCCCTCTTGCGGCTTAAAGTAGTTGGCAAACAGATCCGGTCGTACATACACCAGGAAACACCCAGCCTTGAGCTACAATTACTCTACTCAAACACACGAGAAACGAGCCTGCAAACCAGGATGATGGGATAATGAGATTGTTAACATCCTGTTATAATAACCACGCTGCATTTAATCATCATCTTTCCTCGCCACTGCTACATTCGCTGCGTGGACAGCTCACAGACGGCCACTATAATGACGGCGATTTGGGTCACTACAATCTTTGGACTTCTGGTGCTTGGAGCCGATGCCTACCGACGCGACCGATGTCGACCCGAGAACTGCCCGCAACTCAACTGCATCGACCCTATTTTCCCAGAAGATGAGTGCTGCCCTATTTGTCCGAACGGTGAGTGTTATCTAAGCTTAACAACTACAATTTATTTAACATCTTCCTCACCAAATTAGGGGGTGTTGTTTGATAAGTTGTATACTTAAGTTCTACTTGTGATCTGACATGAAACACGACTCAAGAGTAAATAATTATTATGACCGCAAATTCGTAGGCCCGTAAATAAGCTATAAGCCTGCTTTTCAAAAGAGAATATCCCCTAAATCAATTTACATTGAAATTTGAAGAGTTTGAAATTGCAAGCGTTCCAATTAACATTGAGGCTGGCCAAGTAGGAATATCCTAAAACAATTATTAATCAGTATAACCTCAACTTTCGAAAAGCCCAGTAGATCGCCTATATATGCTAAACACCATGTCCAGAAAATGGATTTGTGCACATTTGAGCTTCAACTGTGAATCAAAGAGATTGATTTCTTGCAAAACAAAACTGTCATCATCCACCGCGACACAGTAAATTTCATATTCAGGACATAAATCGAAAAATCAGATCGACAATTGAAACACGATGAAGTAAACCCACGATCATCTTGTCTCTTTTATCTTGTTCACGAGAGCACCACACAAAAAATCGCCGCACTTCCTGTTTTGTCTCAATTGCTTAGTAATTCACAGGAAGAAGAATTCAATTAGTCAACAAGCAAGGATTCTAATCTGCGATCCAGGATATGCAATAAGTGTGTATTGAGGTCCTTAACCTTCGGCGCAAAACTCGTGTCCTCGTTTCTCCACCCACCCGAAATACGCCAAATAAGAGAGGCCATTAAACCTCTATCAGACTTGCATTTACCTGTACCCTGGAGGAACACATAAGCATGTAGGAGGGACAGAATATTTTCACCTATAAATCTTTTGATCATCAGATAATAATGAAATCTCCAGTATACAAGCATCCAATCAACATTTCTTTTCAGGGGGGAACTGCAGGATTGGCCAGACGTTTATGCCAAAGGAGCAAACCTCCGTGAAGCAATCTGGGATTCCGGGGTGTCCGATTATCTGTCACTGCCCAGACTCCTACGTCTACCTGGAGCAGGGCCCCAACACCCACGCTGAGTGCATCTTCTCTTGCACTGGATCTGTCCAACTGACACCCGAGCAAATCATGCAATACTACGACGGCACAGATGATCCCCTGGCATGGAGGAAGCGCAGGGGCATCACACGCGCATTGATCCACAAAAGAAGAGGTCTGACTGAAAAGGGTCTCACTGAACGAGGTTTAACAGAGAGAGGGTTGACTGATAGGGGCATAGCCGAAAAAGACCTTCACAAAGTGGACACATTGGCTGATACATTGATGGTCAAACGCCTCGCACACTATCTCAGGAATAAGAAGCCTGTCAGAACAAGCGAAAATGAAGTATGAACATTATGTGGTGCAAACGACTTTATTGTAAAACCTAAATTGTTTTTTGTTGCATGCCGTTTCCAATAAATATAAGTGTCATGCATAACGAGGTTGATGTACTGCCGCACAACAACTGTATAACCCATACGCGCGTTAATTTTCTCTGTTGCTATGCAAACATACGAGCACATGCGGCTATTCGTCGCAAATATGTATATCCTGTTTACCTTGGTCGGCTTATCAATTCTTAGGATGGTTTTCGCTTTCCCGAGTAGAGTATCCGCTTGACCAGCCCTGTCTCCAATTTCGGACATGATCTCTAGGGCTGAATCATAAGATTCCAACGCTTGCTGGAAAGGAGAAATATTGTTATTGCCGGAATTGTATAATAGCCAAGCACCTGGAACTGACGGTTCTCGCGTTCTATGTCTCCGAGACAGCAGAGACATTTGGCTTGCATGGGCAGGTCGCCTTCGGATGTCGCCATTCGGAGAGAGTCCTGCAAAAGACAGAGCAATGGTTGAGTATGTGTCACGGCCAGGGCTAATCTCAGTGTTCTGGTGCTTCTTATAGACATAGCTACTTGAAGAATGCAATTTTATGGCGATCACGATGCAGAATAAGGGTATTCGCCTCGAAGCGAGAAAAGACCCATAAGCTGAATACAGCTATATTTGCACGCACAAGTCTTCACAGGGTCTCAAAAATGGAGATGCATTTGTCAGCCTTTTTATGCCATTTTCTTTTCCTCTAGACTTCTCCCTGCTTATCCTAGGATGACGTGCATCTTGATTACCGGTGCGCTCTTGAGTCAGAGGTAGATACTCGCTCCGTCTTAAGTAATCAATCAGCCAGAAGTAGTTTTTGACTCATCAGGTATTTCTTTGACAGCTCACGAAATACGAAAAAAATGCTGATTGCCTAAAGAGACAGGCATAGAACACAATTTCTGTGCCATAGGGGTAACACATGAAAACAGTAATACTCTGCTGATAAGTCATACCTATGATATTTTTCCTCAAAATAGGTCAAATGATACATGCTAATTAGAACCAGCAATTCACGTGGGCATTTTAAAGTGCAAATTTTTGTGTATTCTTTGAGAAGGGGAGGGGAGAAGGAGGGGTGGGACATTGCAATTACTGTTTGCGAGACAGGGGACTGACGAAATAGATTGAAGCGTGGGTTCCAAGGAGAGACAGTCAAGGACAACATTGGTTGCACTCTGAATGAGTAGAGCGTGCCTGGAATGCCGACGGTTCTCCAGGCCTCGTAACAGGAGAATGTGGATAACCCTCCGCTAATTCCTGAATTCATGATGCTTGCATTCATTCAATGACAAGTGTCGTTGAATGCACGGATGGTCAACATGGAGATATATACTGTTGTATACCTCAAGAGACTTGTCCATCTATTCAGGGTGGAATTTTATGTGGTTTCATCACCATTTCAACAGATTTCCCATTAGACTGAAGCGAGATCTCACATGTCGCTGTTGCGATTGGCGCTCTTCTGCCAAGTGTCCTTCGCCTGTTTCAGTCCATTAGCACTTTCAACGTTTCAGATTTAGTCTCAGAACACCAAAGTCTTATTCTGCTGGAGCAGGACCAAACACAAACTGAGGTTGCTGGGTATGAGACGAGTTTCAACTCGGGTTTGAATCACTTAATTGAAGGCAATTCATTGTAGTAATGCCAACACGAGCACCTCTTCCTTTATTGAAGAACACGTCAGTTGTAGGACACAACGTTGAGTGTATAATTAAATTTGATTCTGCATCGTGCATTTATTAATAACTATGAATGATCTATTAAGCTCTGCAATAAAATTATTATGAATCAAGGCAAACTGATGAGATAGACAGAGATATTTAGAAAAAAATAATCAGAACGTGTCTCTATGAGTGTCAATATTGCTGTGCTATAAAAAAGGTTATCTCTTAGAAGGAAGCCAGAATCATCGGTCTTCATCTGAGGTTCAATTGTTTCTCCAACTTGGAGCAACTGCAATATTAATCGACATAATAGTTCGTCAAGCGCATTACGCAAATGATGCAAGTCAATTGCAAAAAATTGCCTCATTTCAGCATTAAATGTAATTATAAGGAGACAGGACAAGACACCTTGCAATCCCGAAGCCTTCTTTCTACAGAGATGCATATAGCATCGACTTATGACTAAGAAATGATGTCGCTTTGCCGGCCATTATTCATCAAGAATGATGAACGGCGCCACTGAAGGCGAAGATCAAAGAGGTCACGTGTCATGTGATGAATCATTGCACATACTACATCTTGCCCTGGAATCGGCACGCACTCGGATGAGATATAAGGTGCGAGGTCGAAGAAGTCGTAACTTCACACCATTTCTTCTGGAACCATATTTTTGACTCATTCATTGCTTTACAATTTTTTTGGGGTCGATCGGAACTCACAGAGGCGGATTTATGATTTAATTACATGTAGTTTGAAGATGCGTTATGGATAATATTTTTCATGATAATTGTAGCTTTAATTGTTCTTCAATGGACGAGGAGGCAATGCATGGATGCAAGGAAGAAAATTGCATGATAATCTTAGTCCAGCAACGCCAGAATATAACAAAATTGTATAACAAAGTTTCAGCCATTATCCAAATAATAATACTATACATCTGACAGATCACGACATAGCAGTGGATCCTTTGAGAAATTCTTTTTTGAAGCAGTCCTCAATTTAGTTTCAGTATGAAATTACTTTAGCGAGAATTACATCTTATAATACATGGAATACATTCCAAGAAACACAGAGCAGACATGATTCATTTGCAAGCAGAAGAATCGAGAAAAGCTTTTATGCTGAGTGGGAAGTAATTTTACAACCTCAATTTACTAGTGACTTATGGTCAGCAAATAGAGACACATTATATCGAAGATGAGATGAACAAACCGATGTTTTTAAATTCACATTACCGTACACATTCAAGAATCGGTACAGGCAGGCATGAGCATAGGATTGGAGAGATGTGGGTCAGTACCCAAAGGAAACCCGAGTTAGATGGCCCAAGTTTCCCACTCAATCAAATAACTATATTCATCCCGGTAATTTGAGTGGAAATAGAGAGCAAAGTAAACCCATCCGCTACAAGAGTAGCAAAACAAGTTGATGTCACACGATGAAATTGAGACCAACTAGGTCACTGCCCGATCGACGTGACCTCAAGAAGCACAGAATATCTGACTCCAAGGTCATATCAATAGAGAGCGACGTATTTAGACTATTAAAAAGACATTACATCAAAAGGGTTATTTATAATTTCATTTCATTCGATTATTATTTGCTTATTGGTAGGAAATTCGATCTGATTGTTTGAATAATGACGGGTGTGATTGCCTTGCATGCAACTTGTTGTCTTCTATATCTGTTTTGTACGGCATTGATGGGGGCAAATTAGGGCAAGCCTCCGTGGGTTGGTTCGGGTATCAACTACAGCTATACCCAAATGGGTTACTGGTTGCAATTACCGTGGTATATACGGTGAATATACTGATACCAATTAAAAAAACAGAAACACGGAATTGCGCGTAATAAATATGTAAACAGATAACAGAAATCAGTTTTGGAGAATCTCATCAACAACGTCGACTGGATCGGACTTAATGCATGACTGCGGGGATAACATGTTTTACTTTCAAAGAAACCTGGTCGTCGCTGACTATTTTGAGCACGCCGCCTGTGTGAATGGGGGACGGTTTGATTATGGTATTTTTTCTTTTTTCTTTTTCTAACGTAACCTTTTGTAGTGCAATGATCGCCGATTCACTGTTGCCCACGGGTACCCGGAAATCTCCGGGTATTAAAACCTTCGAACCTTGTTCGACTCTATTACCTGATTGAAGCCGTATAGTTCGAATTGGCTGATTATATAGATGATTAGAGGGAAATGGGATGCCATGTATAGTTATGGAGGGTAAGTGGTTCGAACCCACTTTCAGGAGAACCTTTTATTTCCTTATACAATGAAGAGTGGATTGTTGTGGGAATTGATCGCTGCTTGCTTCAGGCATTCGGAATAAACTTCTATTCCTAATTTCCTAGGTATGGAAACAAAATAGATTTCCTTATAACAATTCGGCATGCAAGCAGCAAGAAGGGGTTGATGCTTATGCAATAACAAAGGATCAAATCAATTGACTGCTCTGCACCGGATTCAACACCATGCACATATACACATCGTCTTGGATATTTTCAATGGGAAATTGTCGCCAATCTGGCCGTAGTAAGTGGTCAAAATAGTTATGTCATGATATCCTCAACACATATATTGCATTAAATCCACAAGAATCAACCAAGGCAAAATCGTTAGTAACATAATTAATGGATAATTGATTCATCGGTTCTATGCACGCTATTGACGAGTGCTCTGAATATTAAGGACACTGAGCGTCATGATTCTAGCTTCAAAAGACCGCAAACCAAAATATCAAGTCTGTTATTAACGCATTTTTGTTATGAGACTTACAGCATTGTGCTATCACTTACGAACATTCGAAATGATTGAAGTATGAAAACATGGTAACAACAGACTAGCTATGTAAGAAAAGATGAGAGAATTCGAAATTTCGAAACGAGTTCAAATACTAAATACAGCACCAATAATCGTGAAATTTGTATGCTCAATATCAACGAGTGTGAGAGATTATAAACTTCTTCTCTCTTTATAATTACTATGTGAGGACTTTAAATTGCGTAATTATACTGGCTGTCGTGACAATGGGGTTTGATGGATGCAGATTGTTTGAGAGCTGCGTCATGCACGGAGTCAATGAGATTCCTATAGGAGGACCTCCTGCTGACCAGCATTCAATGTGATTGGGATTTACAGCTCCACGTACCAACCACTCGGATGATAAGCTGAACTGAAGCACAGAACTGGGCCCCACCCACCCCTACTCTTATCAATGCCACACAATCAATTAAAGAATTTCAAGTTGTGTCATACGTCATGGTAAAATATCTAATTGCTGAATATAAACTGAGCAACGGAAAATCAATAAGAACATCCAGCCCAATCTGCATGTACCATAATCGATCAACAAAACAACATCAAAACAGATCACAGTGTGTCGGAATGGAGCATCTGGGAAACAACATCGGGGGATTTAACGATGCCGAATCGTGCCCATGCATCTCCCGATGGCTCTGTCCGGAAAGCAATCGGCATTAATGGGCAGATTAAACTCTTTCAACTCCGCATAAAGCCACTGATAGGCCCCATCAAAGCGCGTGAGTCGAATACATAGTGCATAGGTTGGATATCATTTTATAGAAGGGACTATTTGCATCATGATTGATGCATGACACAAATTGGCTGAAGGTAACAATGAGAATCTTTTTGAAGAATGCATTGGAAAAGTGGACATTATTCTCCTGGATACACAAATGATTCTTGATATACACAACTAACAGGTAACAGCCTGGTGAGACAGGTCTCTAATAATAATTGACCATCATAATTGCTCGGCTATCTTTGTAACTGAGGCGCCTTTTCCCTGGTCATCCCGAGGTGATCAACACCACCGGATGTGCGAAATAATGATATTATTATGCCTTGTCCTCAAGAGGGTCGTGCAGGGCAATGATCGATCATTCAGTCCACTCTTCCTTCATTCATTGACGCTCTCTGTCCGAACCATCCGTCAAAATCTGCTCAGTGGCTGGAAATAACACAAGCAGTTTATGGGCGCTGGGAAATAGAGGGAAATTGCTCGGATTGGGACCGGAATTCGACCTTCACCTTCCATGAAAACTCCGTGGTGCTGCCCATATATATATATATATATAGCTTGAATGGTGAATACCGGTTAGGATCACTAATTTATAGACATGTATGCCAGAAACATCATTGACGTCGTCCTTTTATCCAAGATTCTCCGGTCGGGGAGGAAATTCGCGCCCACTGGAAATGTAAATAATGGAAATCCAAATGGAAGGATTTCATTACAAGTTTAGTTTGGAGAGTGCACAAGGCCTCAGCACCTGGATATGGCTGCAACCAGTGATCAATATAATCCATTCAAGGGATGCTGCATCTTGGCATTTGAAGAGTATCTAAAAAGAGCATGAATCCAATTTAGACGGGGAGTGGTTGCAAATACCGATGCAAGGAATGCCACGTGGAAACTAATCCTGTGAATACATAAGGTTTTGATTCCAAATGAATCTGGAATGCATGCACATAGGCACATAACATGGTTCCATATCCATAATGATTTTTTTCTGGGTGATCCTGATCTAGCCTGCGGCCGTGTTTTCACGATCACTGTCAGCGTTATTGCAAAGCTTGAAAATTGTACATAAATCGATTGTACTTGTGAGATTCTCAAGGTATAGCATCTTTATATGTATTGATCAAGAATGTCTAATTTCAATAATTTGCATATACAGCAAAACACTGTTATCCTAAGGGAGCCATGTTACAATGATATACACACCCTTTAATTATACATATCATCAGCACGAAATGAAACAACCATATTTAAATGCCTTGTACCTCATCAATTTATAATATTTACAGCCGGTGCTCACAAAGGGTCATTGGACACGATAGTTAAAATGATACCTGCGCCTGGCTAATTCGGTTGGCTCAAACGAGAGCTCTATTCAAGGTAAAGGCAGTGACTCGATTCGCTGACATTTAGCTTCAGGGTATGGCATGGCCAGAACGAAAATAAAAACCAGATGCACGGGCTTCAAAGTAATAAGCCGATTTTTTTTTTCTGCTGCAACTCCTTTGAAATTATCTCTATTACGAAAGAAGTCTTTGTGATGTAATTACCATTTTTATAGGCTGAGACGGTAGAGAACAGTGATATTTTGAGAATCTGAAACCTTTACTTCAAACTTCGCAAGAGAGCGTAGATTAGGGAGCTCAAACCAATTAGTTCACACTCAAATCCCTGTAGTGTTAAGTGAGGAATGTGTTATGGGAATTCATCAGGACATTTTAGATAATCACAGAAAAAAGACACCTCCATCTGTCACCTGAGTTGAATACTTTATTTATTTATTTATTTATTTATTTATTTATTTATTTATTTATTTATTTATTTATTTATTTATTTATTTATTTATTTATTTATTTATTTATTTATTTATTTATTTATTTATTTATTTATTTATTTATTTATTTATTTATTTATTTATTTATTTATTTATTTATTTATTTATTTATTTATTTATTTATTTATTTATTTATTTATTTATTTATTTATTTATTTATTTATTTATTTATTTATTTATTTATTTATTTATTTATTTATTTATTTATTTATTTATTTATTTATTTATTTATTTATTTATATAACGCAGTTTAAAAGTAAAACATTTTTTAATGCGTTGTTCAGATGAGAAATTAAATTATATGAAAATAAAATAAACAAAAAGGTAGTAATGAAAATAATCAATAAAAAGCTGATAGTTTAGATTTTAAATTTTAAAGTGTGTCGCAATGTCTGATTTCGGGCGAAGACAATTCCAGAGTCTTGGGAGCAGTGTTGGAGAAAGCCGTGCCGCCCACTGATAAAATCTGGCATTTATCGATGGTGAGAAGGCTCGCGTCCAAGGATCGGAGAGTTCTGGGAGGTTTGTAGAGGCTGACAAGATCTGCGGGTTTGGTGGCGCTAACCCGTGGAGCGCCTTAAATGTGAGAATTTGGATTTTGAACTGCACACGTTGCTCAACAGGGGGCCAGTGGAGCACAGGTGTGATGAGGTCGGATTTTTTTAGTTAGGGTCACCACACGAGCAGCTGCATTCTGAACTCGCTGGAGCTTATTGCGTGTAGACACGGGGAGGCCGAAGACTATGCTGTTGCAGTAGTCCAATCGCGATACAACACGTGCCTGAACAAGCGCACGTGCCGAGCTTTCTGAAAGGCATTTTCTAATTATCCAAATGTTGTGGATATGCATGTAATCGCGGTATATGTTAGACACTTTCTTATGTGTTTCTGGAACGCTCTTCCTGTCCACTAAACCCGATAGAAAATGACATAATCCTGTGACGCCCATGGACAGTATCTTATGACTTCTACTTGCCATTGATTGAGGGGCTCGCTCGATCTCACAAGTAGCCTACAGGTATAGACGTGATCGCATCATTCAAATGTCACGATCAATGTTATATATAATATGCATTGATCAATGATCAGGTGTGGATATTTCAACGACTGAATCAATCCATATACGCCCCCTGGTGCTCTTACCTGCGGGGTCTTCCAGTTGCACCCCAGTATAATCCCCTAAGACCATGTAGCACCGAATAATCATCCAACTCCTACATCGAAAAATTAAATTGAGTTTAAGAATTTGTATCATATCAACTATACTGAATTAAGAGGAATTTTGTTGACCTTTTATTCCTCGCAGCATAGAATCATGACGTTTACTTGAATGTTGGTCGTGATGATTAAATGGCACAGAAGAAGCCGTGGAAACAGGATATCCACTTTAATTGAGTTTGCAATCATACGTAATGCGAGCAGGTCGAAAGTCTGACTTATTTCTATATTTAGCAGAATAATTGTGTCAATGCTTCATGCAGACTAATCCAATCAACGCAAGTACAGATTGCATTCACCATTAATATTTCAGACTCTATTCCAACAACCCCAAAAGCAAGAGAACAAAACATTGATCAAAAAGACGCGCAACGTGTGATTAATGGATGAAATTGAGTCGGCAATCTCTACGTTTTGTGTCGAACAAGTCTCCTAGAAAGCTTTACTATTCATGAACAATTAGAAAACAGCAACAAGTAATAAGCATGTCCTGCTCAATCATACTCGTGTTGATGTGTTTGAGCAATTGGTCCGCTAAGACCATTCATCGCACAGTTTGTTAAACGTCACTTGCCATCAATCCTTGTCATATTTCAGCCTCCCGTTCCACCCACGTCGAATGACTCCGTTTCTGGAGGAGATGGTCCCATTTATGTACGTATTATAAACCAGTGTTTCCGGTACACAAAAGGAGTTTCCATTCCTTGATGGCCTACTTTTAGCATCAACCAGCCAGAGAATACAGAAGAACCAGATGCTTCGTACTTGTAATTCATCTATGCAATACCATTATAGGATGAATATTTTCACGCGAGTTTAATTTTCACAGTTGTTTCTTGATGTACATATGCATAATCGCAAAAGCATTCCTCGCTTTATCCCGGAAATTTGGCCTGCAAACATATCATTGGCCAACAAAGATCGGAATTATATTCAGCGCGAGAATATCCATTTTTCATAGACTAAACAAGAACAAAAGAAAGAATCCAACAGCTGTCAAAATCTTCTCTCATACACAAGGCCAACAGAAGCGCTCGTGCAATAAATTGAAGAGCTGTCGCTGGGTGCATTTGACTGGGCGACCCTCACCAAAGACCCAGCAGGGGAATAGCCCTGTCAGACAGGTTCCGCTTGGCTCTAATCAGCTCTGACCCTTCCCATTGCAGAGATCCATCAGCGAGGGAAGAGGGACGATCCCCTTTTTTGTTGATATAGGTCGAGCTTATCCATCAAAATACGCCAACTCAATAAGATTATCAGAATTGGGGTATAGGCTGCCGGAATTGCCCTTGGTGTTTATGCGTTGCTGCCAGAGCCAGGGGAATTCTTAGCCAATTTCATAAAGGAATCGATGAACAAAATTGGGTTTTCAAGAAAGAATGGCAGTATTTTCCATGTGAATTGTGACTGTTGTAATTGCGGTCAACATATTACTGGTTTGCTGCCATAAGCACTTAGGGAGAGGAGGCTTAAAATGGCCATGTTCTATAATGTCAATTACGAGGGGTCTATTTTTCAATCATCTGCCATCCCCGCAAGAGATGAGCATTGATCAAAAATTAGTTACAATTGACAGATAAATCTGCACATAAAGTCATTGTCCCCATTGGGACATTAATTATCTCGCCGAGGGGGGAAGGGCTTGTCAGGATATTGAGGAGAAATGCTAATGGATCCAAGGTGATTATGAAGCTTCCATTAATGTGGAACGAGGGAGAAGGAGTGCGCATTTGAAGGGAGCGGGGGGAGGGGTGTTGCTGCTGCTGCACTGTCAATTACCTACGAAATATAATTTGGTTAACTCCGTTTATATTTGTGCCGGCACTTCTTCAATAGGTCTTTGTGGGTCAGGGTTTCAGTGTTGACCGTCACACAATCAGTGGGCGGAAGAAAGCCAGTGCCGACCGGAGATAACCTTCATCGACGTCTGTGACTCGTGGGTTTATGATGTCCATTTAAGTGTCAATCCCATCGGTCCTTGGACTGTAAAATGCTCACTACATGTGGCCAGTTGGCTGTGCGAAATCAAAGAGTGCATTCCGAGGTCATGATTTTGTACTTGGCAAGGGTAGAGTTCGCCCCACCAGAGACAATACCAGCACAACTATCTATGAAATTCTATGATGGAATGAAGTCCCGAACACACTCAATTCCAAATATGTGTACTGTGCTATCAACAGACGAAGACAGCGCTGCGTACAGCCAGCACCAAGAGATCCTGGTCAAGAGGACCTCACTGTCACGTAACAAACGTCCGTATTGTGACACGTGATCCATTTGAGAGGAGTAAATTCTCTGCAATATATCGCTGACCTGATGGGGGTTGCACCATTTATCATGTATGTGTAGCAGACAGTCTCGTTTGATCTCCTCCACGTGGATGTTTTATTAAACCATGTTCCCGGGCCCCTCTCTGACATATTGTGCTCATTGTGAGCGGAGGATGAACCTATAGGGGACACCGTCTATTATAGGTTGGGTTGACGTCTGAGTTGATGAGCCATGATGGTGGTTGCGTAACAGACTAATAATCCACTTCCTTTCAGCTTTCTGAGTTGGTGTCAGTTAACTAATGAGTTCATCAGCAGTTATACAATGCTGGTAATACACTATTCATCCAACACCATTATGGGGTGGCTCGAAAGAAATCCCTTTAATGTCTAGTTTTTACATCGCTGAAATTGATGGTTATTCCAAAACCAATCGCCTAATATATGACTAATTATGTAACTTAAGCTTCGTCCGTTTATGAAAATTTAGATGAATACAATTTTGAGTGAGTGAAGAACACTGTTATACAGGATGTGTACGATCGCGCAGATAATACACTGATGACACGTGCGTTAACTCAACAAATGCGATTCTATGAAAAAAAAAAAAAAAAAAATACAAACAAACAAACAAGCAAACAAGAAAGAAAAGAAAAGAAAAGGATTCAATTATATACCGCAACTGGTTTCACTTCTATGCGATTCACACGATAGGCCAATAATTCTATGAGTGCATTTGGGCATGTGCCCTCAGTGGATTCCTGTCCTTACTGGGCGACCACCCTCGCTGGTACATTGCAGAGTAAAGAGTTCTTCATCGGCTTTCGATAAACCGGCATTGAACCCATGTAAATATACGCGTGAATGCGGAGGGAATTGGGTATAGCATCCGTCTCTTAATTATTTCTATTTTAATATCCGCTTATATAAGTAGCCCTGACACGGAGCAACTTCATTAGGCATCAACAATGCATAATTAGAGAGTCAACGCACTCGGTGAACCCGATGAATTTCCTTTACATACAATACCATGGAGAATGCTTCATTAATCCCCGCTGGCACATACAGCAGAAAGATAGCAAAAAGAACCTATGACTTTTAAGAAAAAAACGCAATTGGCAAGAGTCTATAGATCACGCAGCGAAGAAACTCGCAATCACACTTCGCAGTCAGAGGAGCAATTGGAATGTCCAATCTCTCTTTTATTCTGATGAACTGTGGGTCCCCACAAGCAAAAAACAGTGTACCAGGGATCATTGAAGCGGAATCAGGTCTTTTTGTCCAGTTATCGCCCAGCGCATAAAACACTCTCTCGGGCGCCAGCAGTCGTCTGGACCGCGCCTTATACCAGCACTATCAAGTACATGTACGTGCAATATACTTGTTCACAACAGACAGGGTACCGGGGTATATATAGTAGGGGTTTGGTGTACCACGCGTGTATATTATTGACTACACAAGCAAATCGATGCTACAAGATCTAGAATCGTTAGCAAAAATTTCGAGTTCACGAGAACAAAAGGGCAATCAGGTCGCTGTGTTTTTCTCCTGCGAAACTGAATAACACATCTAGCCAGTGGTGTTCGCAGCTCAAGCGCCATTAAACCAACACAAACCTGGACCTATAACAGTGAATCGATGACGGCTAATGGTCCCCCTGTGAATTTTGCCGACATGACCGGCACCACGTTCTGGTCACACAAGGATCAACGCAATAAGCAAATTGGGCTGAATGTCGCAGAATGATCTCTGATACCATAAACGCAATTGGGCGTGATCCTTCTTGATCAATAGGGTGCTGCTTGATTTGCTGGGGCACCGAGTGTACTGGTTTTATCACTAATTCCTAGGTACTTATAGTCTAGACTGACAGACTGACCACCTGCTCCTCGTGAAAAATGAACCGGAATGTGATGAATGTGTTCACGTCGGCATTCATTTAAGAGACAATGCCTCTAACGACGTATTCAGAGCAATGCTGCATCAGGCCTACTGTGTAACCACGCCAACGCAATGGACAATCATCACGTTAAATACAAGATCGAATGCAGCTGGGTGATACATCCAAAACCAGTACTGTGCACTGAAGATCCTCCATAATAGGCATAACCCACCATTGGACACGTGCTAAGGAAATGCATATAGTACAACATGTTGATTACTCGCAATTGCCTCTTCTGGTGTTTCGTGACTGAAGCACAATCAAAACTAACAACTGAGGTGATCAATTATGCGAAATGTCACATTTACTCAGGTGCAATGGGACTATGGTTACTGCAGGTGTTTGCTGCACTCTCACAAAGAGTGCTCCAAAAATCCTACGATATTTGACCCCTTTTAAAACGCAGAATGTGCATCTGCCCTCACCCTCCCCTCTCCCTCTTTATATACCTTCCAGGGTTTTGCGACAAATCTGCCGCCCACAATTATCCCGGTTTACAAAGGTGGTCACTTTCTTAGAAGATGCCGCCTATCACATAGCGCTGTCCAGGATATGGAGCACAGTGTGTACTGAATGGGCAAGGGAACTCTCCTTGGTCTCTTGATTGAACTGTTATTCACAAGAGTAGACTTACAACCGAACGTTAGACAAATGTGTGTGGTTTTTTTTCCACGATGGTTGATATATATTCAGAAAGGTCACTGCTCCATATTCATCATTTCTTCACGACGCCTGCAATTTGAAAAGATAACGACCAGGATGAGCTACGATAGTCTCTACAACAAATTCTCGAGTTCTATAAAATTTAGCTATATAAGTTGTGGATCAGAGCAGTTGAGATTTACAATCAAGTCTGTGTAAGTTTAATTAAGGTCAATGAGGTGTTGGTGAGAAATTAAGGGTATATTTCTTAGTACCTATGAGTGCTGAGCTTATTTCCAATGCAACGATCTCCTGATATAATGCATCAACTTCGCAACCATCTTACCATACAGCCGTATCATTTAGGATCTAGTTGTATTCCTAACGGTAATGTCACACGTTGTTACCATTAGGAAGCTTATAACATTAATACTTGTATATACCTCGTGTTATGACTCATATGCATCATATGGCTCGAATTCCATGTACATTTTCGAGCATACTATGGCAGACAAGCACTTGTCCACTCTCCATATTCAATGACATAATATGATCGTTGATCATTCTTGGGTATCATACATTATCGTTAACATTTACACGAACCACCCTTTTCCCTTAGCCACTGTTTATATTTATCAACATGGACAATGTCGATATTTAAAACCAATCCCCCGGGTGTATAGAGTTCTCCAAAGTCGTGACAATAACATGTCAAATATGTGCACATACATTATTTTAAATACCAGAGAAGGAGCATAACGCGATTCCTAATTCAATCGTAATGCTCTTAATGCTTACCAATCGTTCTGCGCACATCTAAATGTATTGATCTTAATAAACCGTTATTAAGTTGGATATTCCTGAGTTCACCTGTATAACCATTGTGTATCGGGGTTAATTGGGCAGTCAAAGTGGAGTACCCTCAAGTGGTTTGATGTAGGATTCTGAAACCAGTACATAACTAAAAATGTGCTCCTTTCGGTGCTTGATCAAACGGGGTGATGCGATAATTAGGAGGCTGATGGGAATTGATTTCATTTACATTGACTGTTTTATGTGGTGAGGTTAAATGGAGATTTTACCAAGAATAACGGGGATGACACAGTTAACGAAGATGTGTTGTTATTAAATAGGGGACTGTACTAAGCAGCGTTTCTTTCCTCAATATATGTTGGCCTT
Organism: Capitella teleta; assembly: GCA_000328365.1. NCBI lineage: Eukaryota > Metazoa > Annelida > Polychaeta > Capitellidae > Capitella > Capitella teleta. The sequence continues at coordinate 251,694 of KB302197.1, forward strand.
CATATGCGCACGTCTGACAGCTTTGATAAGATTCCCCATTTCTACATACAGGTATAGTTGAAGAGGTATTTGTGGAAATGTTGAAATCTGGCATAACTTAACACGTTTCTCATTCGCACATTTCAGATGTGGAACAAACATTTCTATTTGACTCGTTACATTAGCAGTCTAGTCGGGCAAATTCCATCCGTTATCAGATTGAAACAAAAAGGGTTAACCGCAAATTCTTACTTGTAGATAAACAGAACACAACCATTGGCCTTATTTATTTGCCGTATTTGATAGTTGTCATGGTAGCGCATAAAAGCCAATCAAGTGATTATTCACTGTTCCAGGCGACGATGTTTTTCTTATTGCTCGATTAATCTGGAGTTAGTAACCAGCGTTATTTGTAAACGTTATCTAAAGAGAAAAAGTCTGATTATAGATTAGTATAGATTGGATTAGATTAAATTATAGAACATACTGAAAGCAAATGTCGCCAAGCACCAGAGAAAGCAACATCAATCGGATCTCATTTATGCGATTGGCGTAAATATTACAGATTTTTCGTAATAACTGTGTATGTATGATTATAAGAAATGTTAACATAATTAAAGGCTCAGTTATATGCTTGTTTAAAACGGGGCATACTTTACTTGTCTGCGGCATTCAACCCAGGCAAGGAAGAAACGAAAGCGGACCTGCTTTGAGGACCTCTCTGCTTTCTAAAAAAGTTGAGGATATCCACTTAATTACCTGTTGAACTTTTGTTCAATGCCACACAATGAAGTAACAATTTAAGATATCTATTGATACAATGGCAATTCATGAAACGATAAATTTTAAAATAGGCTTATCTTAGTGCAAATAATGTTCACATGCTCACGAAATAATTATATTTACAAGCAATTGTACAGTCATTGAACATATGATGAATAGGCTTTAATCGCAACTTAAAAAGCAATACAAGGAGGGTGATAAATTGATGGAACATATTATAAGATAAGGCCCGACGTACGAACAATATACTGCGGAACTAAAGCGTATATGTATCATCGAAGCTATTGAGATACTTCAGAATCCAATAAAGCTAGGAAAGTCCTTCGTGTCCTTTCGAATTCTCACTCGCAGCCCTCCGTTTGCGCATATAAATCGTTTCTACCTTAGATAACAGCCAAATCCTTGCATGCTTGGACTTTTGATTGTTGCTACAGATATGTATGAGGAGAAAACTGCCTCTTCTTCCTCCTCCCTCCGTTCCTTTCAGGCAACCGTAGCTGCCTATAAATGGGCTTCACAGAAGCAAAGAAGGATCTATTATTTCCTTCTATACAAGAAACCCGGGGTTCCTACCCCCTTTCCTATTGAGAACAGAAGCAAAATCATATCCTGCTGAGAGAAAGAAAACATTTTTGAATGAATGCAAAGTTCTTTTGCCTATAGCAATTCACACATGAATACCGAGTCATAGAAAAAGAACCATTCTGACGTAATATGAAACCTCTTTGCAGAAAGACGTCTTTTGCTCCACCTTTGTTAAAAATTGGACCCAAAACATCTCATGTTATACCACTGCAAGGGGAAATAAAAAGCCACCGCTTCTACCAATCAGGTGCTTTAGGCAAGAAAACGCAAAAGAGCAGTTGGTTCTTCGAGGGAAACAGAGGTAAAAATCCCACTTGAAGCCTTTAATCATCTCCACAGTGGGTGAGGACCATATATACCTGAAGATAGGGGGTAGTGGGGGAGGGGTGACGGGGTTATCCTTCTTAATTAGGTGTCTGCGTGACCTTTGTGTTCTCTGCTGGTTGTGGAAATCATATTTCTAGTGCACATGAATAGTACAAGAAAAATTATAATTATAAGCAACCATAATTATCATTACCTAGTGAGTAGCATATACATGTTCATACACTCAGATGGATGCCATATTTGCCACTACCCGTTAGCCACCTTGTGCAATCATTATTTAACGTGATGGGCTTTCCATTAAGCCAATTAATCAATTTTGATGATGCATATGCCAGCCATCTTCATCCATGTAGGCAAAGCGCGTGCATCAAAACATCTTTATCGGCCCGATGAGACTCGTAAATGGATCTAGTTCTTCCCTCTTCAAGTCGTTGCGTTTGCATTTGATACTTCATCTTTTTGGCGAAACCATCAATTTGGCATAAAACCATGATCGTATGCTAATAATGTCACGTATAATCTTTTGGATGGGCAGGCTACCTTACACTAATCCGCTAAGCTCAGGTATATTCGAGGGCTTAAGCAATACGACCCACGAACAATTGTAATTTTGTAACGTTACGATACTCTTTATAATTGCGGCAACCCTTATAGATTGCATCCAATTTCCACCCTAAAACCGGGTTTGTTTCCCCAGCTTGTGTCTCGAGTGTTATCTTTACATGGCAGATTATCCGTATTAAGGGCAAGAGTAACCTCTGAACAGATCGAGACGGGGGATTTGCTAGATCAGGGCAGATAGTGGGATCTGCACTATATTTGATAAGCGTCAACAGTATGTGATCCGTCTGAGAGTTCGGTCAATCCATCCCTGATTGAGAAAGTATCCAGTTATGGAACACTCTATTCACAGGCATACAGGGTGTATCATCGTATCCATGGCTTTGTATCAGATTAGCAAAACTATGAAGGGAGCCTGTTAAGAATTTAATTTTCCAAGCGTTTGGGGTCCATAACGATAGACAACAGGAGTTCCTGTGTTTTTTTAAAGCGCAGTCAACGGCAATCGTCCATCAAATATATTTACCAGCAACTTTTAGTCACAGGGTGCAATGGAGCGGAATTAGTTGTTTCTCCGTCCACATTCAGCAAATCCAGCGCAATAAAACACCTCAGAATAGAAGTGCAGGGGGGCCCCGGGGGACCCCTCTTGTTTGGCAGACGGCGCAGCCACAACGTATGACTCCAACCATTCATTGCGTGACTGCTTGCTATAGAGGTCAAGACCGCGGTAAACACATGCCGTGATTATCTACATTAGGTCGGCGAGTGTTCATTTGGAATAGAATCACCCAATCATGTAAGCTATGGAGGATATAAAAAATACACTCGTGCAGCAATCTAGAGGGGTTATTCTCAGAGCGTATAAGACATTTGGCAACTGGCATCATATTATATGGTTGGAATAAGATTTTCATTATCAAACATTGAAGCGAAGTTTATTATCATAGTTAAAACCCAACTAAAACCCAAGCCTCAAACTAGATAGTTAATTAACAAAAATGATCTATCAATCAACGAACCCTTTTAAATACTACATATAAAAAAAACTACGGTATCTACCGCAGCCAATTCAATTCACAACCCGTCCAAGCAAACGAATATATATGAAACTATTGCAGCTCATGAATAGTGGATCAAATCATAGCTCTTGATTTGTCAGTTGATTGGAGCGAGATTTACCGGAGGCAAAGCTGTCGTAAATGGTCCATTGCTGGAGCCAATTGCCAAATCGATGCGCAGGAAGGCTTCGGTCTCGCTTGTGTTCGCAAGGAGGAAGTGTGGCGTTCTTACCAGATCATGAAACCATTGATAGAGGCTGTCAGAGAGGAGGTGCTACCGTTCAGAGCGTCCGCGTGTTGAGTAACACTGGTGGGATACGTGATTTAATGTTATTCTCATCGATCATGATCTCCTCACAACAAAGTTCCACTATTGCCGCTTGTACCACTTGTAATTGATTCCGTGATGTTGTCGGGTTGCTATGGCAGGTTATGCACGTAAAGGCACAGTTTGTGTACCAATAGATAAGTCAGATGTGCTTACAGCAAATTAGCGATATGATGTGATTTGCTAATTTAATAATTTTTACCTTCATCTCTTTTTTATTATTATCATGAAACACTCAATTGGAATTAAGCTACTCTTATAGTGAGTGACATATTATTATTATGGATTATGAAGCACCCCACCCAATAAGTAAATTTCTGAAATAAAATTTGATATATACATGAAAATTACCATGATACATAATGAACCAACAAAACAACTTTCCCTAAATGATTGTATTACCTTGTATTACCGTACTTTTCCCAACTCTAACGTATACCTGGGCCTTAGACAATCGGGTCAGAGCAAGCTCCAAGTAGGCGGGTAAGGCCTCGCATGGACACACCATCCTGAGATGAATATGAACGGAATTACCGCTATGTATCCAGGTGCTAATTACTGCCTCCTCACACATTCAGCTAATTAACGTCTCATTTGAAACCGTTTACTTAAGGTATATTGCTGTATATATTTACGTGGTTGCATTTGAGGCCCAGTTCTGAATTAAAGGCTTTAACCATCAACCCCCCCCACCTTAGCAAGAAATGATGATTTAATGCTCCATTAGGGAGAATTAATGAACCACCAGGTGATTAATTGTCACTGAATCGGCGGCTAAATTACGCAACAACAATGGCACCATGCATGCCAGGTGTATTCGTCTAAATTCCAACAATAATTCCCGTATTTTCCCCCCGATCGCTTTAGAGAAATATACAGCGGTCCTAATGGTCTGCAACAAAAGACCATAATCGGCACGGCAATATATCTTATTAGTGTTCGGCGACAAATACTTCTCAGAAACATGCCCTGGCTAATACACCATGACTTGTAAGCCGAGCTATAATTGCCACACATATTAACTATACAGCTATTAGCCGGAAGATAGATACGGTTTGAGGGTGCTTTGTTTGATTGCAGGGCGAAATTTTCATTTCTGATAGCCATTGGTGCTCGGTATACACCAGTCACAATCCCCTACAATCCCTAGGTGGGAAATTTGTTTTCTTTTGCTACTTATTATTTTAACAGAAACGATGGATCCCGGTCACAGTTCATGAACCATAAAAGTTTACTTAAGGTGTATAGTAATAAGATTGCCCGTCCGAAAATGCCTCACAATTATAATGTTCTTTGTCAATAGCAATTTCCGGCGGGTTGTGTCCATGGTAACTGGGGTATGCGGTTTACGACGAAAATGTGCCATTTTTAAGGGTCCTTTGGAAATTTGCCGCTGATGTTTAATGCTGTTTTTGTTGAAAATTTTTACCGTTCTTTTGCCTGAAACTCGGACACAAACTGATTCATTTTCTGACCAATACGGCGAATGCATTTGAAACTTCAATCCAAATATAAAATAATAAAATAAAATATATGGCTGAGTCAGAGTTGGGATATCCTGTCTTTACCCCAAAAGTTGTCGAACTAATTTGGTCATTTCAAGAAAATGAAAGTTTTTACTAACTATATGCAATGCCTACTAGAAGCCCTACAACTAGTAAAGTGCCTTAAGGGAAAGAAAATAATGGTTATCATAAACTATTCGATCTAATAATCATATCAAGTTATAAATATTACTTATGGCTTATTTATTAACATCATTTTATTATTTTATTATAATGTTTGCCTATTATTTTTGGACATTCATTAATATACGATAATAAAAATGGGAAGGTGTTCGTTTGACTCTTCATTCCTTAGATTTTTTAATAAACATATCCCTTCTCAGACAATGGATTGTGACACCATCGTGGTTCAAATTGTAGCCGTTAAGTGGTACCTAGTCTTTTGGTGCAAAGCAGTCAGGATTTCAAATCGAATATTAGTAGATGGTGCAAGCAAAGGACTCAGTAGCGTCTGTAACAATAATGGTGCTGTCGTATTATGCAATAAAGTATCAAAGAGGACAGGAAGACGCAAATAATATCCTGACCTGATTAACACAAGCACACTATACCAGTATAATATTCTAGTAATCATGTTCTTCCTTGATGGGAATTTAATCTTAATCGGCACAGAACTACGCCTAAATGTATGTTGAAATCATTGAGTTTAATAATAATATGTTTAATTGTGAAGATAATTTATCTAAATACGGGCTTATCCGATGACGTGATATAATATTCCTCTTGGATTAGCTGTACGGAATGCACACCATCACATCGTCGTCTAGCTACTTTTGCAGATCGACATGATCCAAACTTCTTATGTAGATAACATGGTCTTACACGCTGCAAGCAATGCCACTAGTAAAAAAGGAAAAAAAAAAAAATCACCTTTTTTGTTGGCTTATTTAACCTCGGAATCCTGAAGCAACTAAGGCTTATGTAGTCCGAGGAGGTAAGCAGGAGTTAAGTGCGTTACCCAAGAACACACGGTTGGGGGCTGGCTTCAAATAATCTTCAGGTGAGACACTCGGTGCTTGTACATCTTGTAATAGATATTTCATATACAGGTTTTTACAATATAGCTGCACTCTTATGATTCGATTCATGCAATAAAAACTGCTATAATTTCCACATCAAGTAGCGAGGAATTCAACAACAAGTGATTTAAGCTGAAAATTATTACAAAAGAACAGATAAAATTTGATTGCTGTGGGAACTGGATATTCTTAATAATTAAAGGTACTTTTGTACAGATATGAAGAAATTATGGACGTTCATTAAACTGATTACTACATGGTTTTGTTGTGAGTTCTGTGTTATCGGCAGGCGAGCCTGATTGATAAACTCGCCTACATTATGCCGATAGAACTGACGTCACTACCCAGCAATGCAACAATATAATTATAATCAGCATCGTGTCACTAAGGCAGGTTTACTATGCAGTGCGTTGTGCGTGTGTTTTTTAATCCATGCTAGCATTAGTTACCTGTTCGGACTGAATTCGATTAAGAGCACAAGGCCGCTACATGGTGTTTTTGTCAATGTGGTTTGCCTCCTCATAATCCTGTGTTCAGTGCAATGTTTTATGAATACGCTAAGTACACAGCAGACTTTCGTCATTTCCCTACGGCTCGTTCGTCTAGAGGTACGGCTTCACGCGGAAACAGATGACGATAAAGTATGACGAATATAGCCGGACAAGCAATACGAAATCACCCTGAATATTAGTATATATTAAACACGCTGTGGGAGGTGTCTATTTGTGGTCTGTGTCTTTCGTATTGTAGTCTAAATGTCACCCAGAGGCAGAAACAGTTCATAGGAAACGTCATGAATCCCTTGGGGGGATCTCTCTTAGCCGCTCCTTGTTCCATACGCACTAGAGTTCCACGTGATCTCGTTTCAACAATAGTCAACACACAACTCAAGAATGAATGATGATGTAATTTAGCAGGTAAAATTTGGTAATTGATTTAACTTGCACATTGTGCCACTGAGCAATATTTGAATGATCAACGACGCACATTAATCATAGACCAATTCACGTACGTGGATATCGTATGAATGTAAACCTGCACTCTATGGAGAATACCAGGCACATCAAACAACACAGAGCGCTTCACGTCACACGGAAATCTGTTCAAAGGCCGCGGGCAGCCAAGCATCTCAAAATGATGGAATTCATACGGCAATGAGTCCCAGAGAAACTACAATGGAATGAAGTGGATACATGTGCACACAAAAGTATTAATAAATATACGTAACAACACAACAGCAAGAATCAACGAGAAACTTTCAACGGTGGGGTTGTTGCTCTAATATGTAAATCAGATAATTGATTACACTAATATGGTTTTCATCGACCTATCACGGGTTTAGTGTTGAAGGGTGTAGCGGGCCTACCTTATGGAACCAGCGATCAGTGAGGCATATGGAATAGGGGTGACTTTTTTTTTTTCGGACCTTGAGCTTAGGGTAGTGAAGGACGTATTTTTTCTCACCGCAAGGAGCTGCTTCGGAGCTAATGAAGCCTATCGGGGTCTGCGTGCATGTGGCATCAAAAGCAGCTCTTAACGCTCACCTCACAGCATGCAAGTGCCTCTTCATAGCGCTCCAACTCCACTAAGGGAACTGCCATGTTGTAGAAGGCCAGTCGCTGGTACTTGGTGCTAATATCACAGAGAACAAAGCTCTTTGACAGCTCAGCCGCCTTTAGCTGGAAGCCGAGACCCTTCTCGTAGTCTTTAAGCAGTGAGAAAATGCGACCCATAGCACTGAAGACTTGCAACTCGAGTCCAGGGTCGCTGCTCTCTTTGCTGATTACCATGGCTTGTTCGAGGTTTGCCAATGACTTGGTGAACGAGCCGAAGCAGAAGTAAGCGCTGGCTTGACACATGTACACATAACCGTGGATTCGAGCATCACGTGGCTGGTTTTGTAAGCAGTGTCGTGAATAAGACACCGCTTTGTGGTAATCACATAGCTTCTCATTACTGCGCGCTAAACACAAGTAAGCCTCCGCACGCATGTTGGTGTTGTCCGCTTCGTTAGCGAGGTCAATTTGCATGATGCCATAAGCCAGCATGTCCCGGTGCTTGCCACATTCGCCGTGAGCGAGGGCAAGGTAGCCGAGCGTGACGAAGCGGTCGTTGCGGTGCTTCATCTTATGTAGGGCTCGTTTCCACTTTCGGATGGCTCCTTCATGATGCTGTTGCTGGTAAAGTCTGAGTCCCTCGTCAACCTCTCTGCGCACCAGTCTTTGGCCCATGGTGCCTCCTGTCAATCCATGAGTTAAGACGCGTCCTGGCTCTGCATTGATTTCACCGATTGCGACCAATTCAGCGTAAATGCCACCCTTTTTTCTGTCGCATGTGCTAGTCCCTCGCTGCGCTGAAGCCGCAGAACTGCAGATGCTGCCGTTGCCGCTGCCGCTTATAAATAGACCTGTCCATCGGGGACCATTTCGTCTACGCTGTCTCCAGGCAGCTGCAGCAGCAGCAGCAGCCGCCATGGAATGTACCTGGGCGCCCCCCTTCCTGCCCGCTCCGCCCTTCGCATGCAGTACAATACATACACGTGAATACAACCCCTTCCACTGCTCTGACAAAACGCATGTCACACTCTATTATGAAGCATTCGTAATCGAATGATGCTTTGATGTCGTCAATTCTGATGTCACACGATGTCAGGTGTGTCAATGAAAGAGCAACTATTTGTAATCGATAATCATTTTGTATAATGTGAGATCAATACTACAGGAATCATAGCATTCTCTTCTCTTGCGGCTGCATCATCGATATCTCGTTGTTTTCCGAACCCAATTAATACGGAATGATATAGATCCGGCTCAATGGCCTCACGTGAACCGCTGTGGAACTTGCGATTTTGGGCGGTCGATCAAAGAATATGATCAATCACTGTGATTACCAGTGCTCAAGTACATTGCGCTTACAATGCAACTGAAGCATGTAGTGGGACATGTACACTGTGTACATTATTTATCATTATCACTTATGTCCTCAGTTGAACCTTGTGCACAAAACACAGGTTAAAACACGTGCTCTCTCAACCGGCAGCAGCTCTCCATGAAGAATTCATCAAACACTCCTTAGTTCGTTCGGTGATATTTGCAATTCTGGGCAAGTACATATATACCTAAGAGAACCATTACATGTTTCTGCAACTGAATAATTATATCATATAGTTCTGGGTACAAAATGTACGCTCTTTGGTAAAGCTCACATAATTATACGTTGAAATGTGCACAGAATATGTAGCATCCGTACCTTGCAACCCAAATCGAGTCAAAGAGCCGAATTACTCACCACCAAGCCTTCTCAAGGACGCTGTTATTGCATAAAAGGAAGGTCTGGCAGCGCATTTGGTCGCCCCATGAACACCCGCACGTTCTGCCGTTTATAGCTCAGATTTCTTGGCTGAGGACGGCTCATGCGATTCAACTAAGTAGGCGCACATTGAAGCCACATTTTTACTGACAGAGCAATGAAACTGAACGGCTTCATGTATTATTATTAAGGCAAGCTTTGTTGAGGAGATATATTTCAAAGGGATTACATCTACACTGTGCATACGTATAATACCTGCACGGTAGTTCTCCTCTGTCAGTTGTGTATTTTACTAATTACTAATTACCGGTGCATTCTTACGGTCTCTGCCTGTCTTTCATGATGATCGAGCTAGCGTCAGTTTCGATACTAATTAAACAAGCCAATTAAGAATCGTCCCTAGTGATTTTATGATAATTGATTATATCTCGCGTTCATTGATTCGACCAAGTGGCGTAGAGGATCTCCTCAACCAGCGAAATCGAACAGATGAGGCGGATGAGTACATTTTCTGTGCATCTCGATGATTCGTGTGTTCTGCACTACAATTAAGGTCGGTTATAGTCGAGAGCAAAGCAAAAGAAAATGCGATTAATTGCAAAAGTGATGGGAATAAATTGCTTTAACTGAGTGCTGTTATTGTGGCCGACATGGTCGACGCAAACATGACAGAGTACATGTAATGAAATGCTGATTGCAATAGGCAACCTCGAGTTACGTCAGCAAAATTTAGGATGACATGATATCTCGGCACAAATAATTATTCGTCTTCCAACGAAGTGATGTCTCTTGAATTTAGACAATATGTCCAATCCGAGATCCCTGAAAATATTCGTATCAAGTAGAAGTATCTTGCTCGTAATTAACAAGTCTTCTTGACCTAGACTTAGACACAACTAGACAGATACATCTTTCGCCTCAGAAGCTCTCAATTAGTTGTGTGCTGTCTTTCTCTAAGATTTGATGTCTCAACCTCGTGCAAATCTATTTAAATACAAATGTAAGTCATGTTCTGCTCATGACTTATTCATATAAATTTGACATCGGGTAGGATACTTGAATCTCATATAATCACATCGTAGAAGGCATATGTATATATTTATATTTTCAGTAGCGACACTCATGACTAACTATACATGCATGTTTCTGGTATTATATCTATTCAATCAGCTAACTGCGTATTTTCGCCCTATCTTCTGCGGATTTATATATATATATATATATATATATATATATATATATATATATATATATATATATATATATATATATATATATATATATATATATATATATATATATATATATATATATATATATATATATATATATATATATATATATATATATATATATATATATATATATATATATATATATATATATATATATATATATATATATATATATATATATATTATAATGCTTTACGAGGGAGTAGGTGTAAGATAAAAAATGAAGGACGTTGAGAACGAAGGCACTCACATCTCAGAAACGACCGATGAATACGGTGATATATGGTGTGTTTCATGACTACCCTCCAAAGTACAACAGTAGGTAGAGCAGCGAATTATGACATGATTCTGTCATCTTGCGAAGTAAAACTTCTCAAGGCGTTCCGTGTGAATGGCTTGATGCCTCATGCGATTTGGGTGTGACACTCAGTCTTAGCGACAGCTTTCATGTCTTTAGTATATTGTATAAGTACATCATAGCGTTTTATGGACTAAGAGCCTAAAAAGGTTGAGAACGGCTTTTTACGAGAATTTTGTGGTTACGGCCATCCGCGTTATAACGCAAAACTCAGGCTTTCGTTTGGGATGTATTCTGAGTTTTGAGCTGTTGCTCACATATGGAAACTGGTAATTCTATAATTAGAAATTATACTTAATCGGAAGTCAAAACCCAAGGGAAATATCTGTGCCTACGTATTAAGGCATATTAAAAATAAAATTAAAATAAGTGAAAGAAAAAAAGGCTGACTTCACGTGGATTACCCAGTTTATGTTTGTTTAAATATTTCCAGGGTATTATAGGCTGCAGGGCCTGAACTGTTCTATCATGTCTCTAAACATTAAACATTCAAATTCGATGCATTCACCATTCCTGTCATCCTAATATCATGGAAAGGATTGGCTGAGATACGTAAGACCCAGCTGATGATCGAGACGCTTATATTATATAATATCCAGTCGTTCAGCAACGCCCTTCCATTGTTAACCACAACGCACCAATCAACGATGCTGTTAGGAACTCAGCACCGATCTCTATTCTTACGTACCATTTGAATAGCTCAGTCAAAATACTAGTAATTAGCGTAGACAATAGGGTAACCCATTAGTAGGCCTATATAGTGAACAGCAAAAGAAACGCCACGAAAAGCCATCCAAGAGCCATCCGCAAAGCCAGAACAAAGCCATCCGGATTCCGGATCTCCGGAACCGATTCGTCCCTTCCACGGCATCTTCAACCGTCGAAATTGGGTTGTAATGTATTGCCGTGTGATAGATGAAGACACGATTAGACTACGACTTCCTGATGCTGACCTCACTGCTCACGCCCATTCTGAGCTCCAATCCTGGCCCTCCACTCCTCCAGAGACGCTTCAGATGGGCCCTGTCAGAAACACCGAGACGTAATTTAAATAAACTTTCAAATTCTGCAATTATTCTAGAGCATTTATCTTTAAATTCGGTTGAAATCGGCTGGGAATGAAACGAACACGCGGGCTACCATGTTTCCATCAGAGCCCACCTGAGGCGTCTTTGGCGGAGTTGCGTTGCATTTCTTTTGTTGTTCAGTATAATTGCAGCAGAATTTGTTTTGCGGTAAATCTGCCATCTGGTACTGGTGTCTTATTATGTAAGCTACAAACAAAGGGGATGAGGAGGATAAAAGAACCCACATCCTTTGAATCTCCGGTGTTCCGGTAGAAGAGGGATGTGAACGGATTGAATCTCTGAATGGTCTCTCGAGGGCCTAGCTCTTCATCGGGTATGCAAGGAACTTTTGTTGGACACAAAAGAGGCCATGAGTCCAGAACAATTGATCAAATCTGACAAAACATCACTGGAAACTCTTCACAAAGGATTTTTTTTTTCTTTTTGGAGTTCACTGAGAATGAGCGAGTGACCTTCTGCAATGTGTGTGTCATAGTACAGGGTGATTCCAAAGTTTATTGACAAGTAATGGGGGTTTTGTGGGTTTAATGGGGGGGGGGGCGTGGTGTGGTGTGTTACAAAAATGCCTTTCCTTTCTAAAACTGCGCTATCTAGCCTAACATAATAATTATTTTTAATTGGAGTACTAATAGCCTCTTATATTGCCCCTTTAAATAGTAAGCATTGACAAAAGGTTACTCAAAACGTCGTTGATAATTGCCAAGCATGATCATCGAAGGATTGTTTGGCGAGCTAGCTATATGCCCTGGTCGTGTTTTTGGTAATATTAAATGTCGTCAATTTCGATTCAGTTAATTAATTAGTATTCACGTGTACTACGGGAAAGGGATACATGTAATATGTATGGGTATGTGTCAGAATGGAATGATAAGAAATATATTATGTGACGTGTTTGCAATGACTGCATGGATCTCTGAGGAAAACAATTCAAATAACTTGTGTGTATTTCCATGTAACAAGATATGGTCAATAACAACTTCCAACAAAAGGAATATAGTTACACACAACTTGTGTAACATCTTAACGATGCTTAACTTGATGATTTTTTTTCTTATTGGTTGTCACCTGGTATCATGCATTTGATGTTGACAGGGGTTGAATTTGATTGAAGTCTTGCAAAATAAACAGCGTTATGATAGAGTTCTTTCTGATCCAAGATAGGCGCGCATGTCACTTCTATTTTGGTTGCCCATGGGGGTCATAACGTCATCGACATTAGTCTTCGTGTCGATTAACAACGATATAATAACAACTATCGTTCATTGCGATCTCAGCGCTGACATACACAAAACCATCAATGAAAGGGGTTGCTAGCACTTCATCCTCCTGAGCATCCTAGCAGGTGGGTGTAAATCATAAATCTCCGTCTTCAAGAGATTTTAAGCTTCAATTTTTTTTAACCAGGTTGGTGCCGGCTAGCCAATTGACAACAGAGACATTACTGTGATTATCACCAATGTCATATTGATACAATACAAATCAAAGCAATGCCGAACCATCTACCTCATCGTGCTAGTTGTGCAAACCTCGCTGCAAACCTTGAAACGTTATGAATCATGAATGCTTTGAGCAAGACATTCCAGGTGCCCACCATCAACACAATACAACATGCATAAAAATAAGCCTCATTCATGACGTCACCCAATCATGCATACTTGCGGACTCAGTGGAGACCGTATGACTGATCTTTCGCACTAGACTGGTGCATAATTTTCAGATTCTAATTAAGTTTCATGCATACTTGTAGTATGAAGAGCGGTCACTCATGGTCTGTGGTTCGATATCGAAAACCAAAACTCGCCCTGGGCAATTTAACTCAGCCACCTGCTTCGTGCGATGCCAGCTGCAAATGTAAGTGAACACGAAGCTGATGAATGTACCTCCATGCAGGTGCTGCATGAATTGATGACCACCCGGCTTCTAGCTTTTCTGAGAGGTTGTTGGGTGTGCCCTCTGGTGGCGATGGATCCTGTTGACCCATGCACGCTGGTTCACTTCTGGTTATAAATAAGTTTGCATTGTGTCTCGATGTTGATTGAAAGACCACTTTGTGCTTAATATACGTGTATATGTCACATATAATATTTCAGTTTTCATAGATATGAAAATCAGAGTCACATCCGTGTAGATTATCCTCGTGACTTGAAATCCGGTAGACCTAAGCGGATCTGGTCTCTAACTCGACTGGAAAATACTATTTGTAGCCTGCATGGGTTCCCGATGCCCTCCGGCCATGAAATAATTCATTCTTATATTTCCCTTTAACGACGACTCCCAGTTTTAAAGTCTCAAACTCGGAAGTCTTTTTTTTTATAACCATTAACTCTCCCACATTCTCCCAGAACACGTCTCTACTCATGAGACACCGGAACATCAAGGAAACAGAGTTTGTTCCTGAAGTGGATTTAGCAGTCGAGAGTTGGCTTCGACGTGCCTCTCGCTAGGCCATGGACACGTTTTGCTTCACTTCATCGATTTCTCAGAAGTTCAGATTAGATTCGCGTAGAGAACAATTTTTGTGAACCTCTGGCTTGATGCTCTTGTTTTGTGCTGCAAATGACAACATCTTCTGCCTCATGGAGTCTATTTTCCAAACACCAATGGTGAAACGGTGCCCCCCCTGAGGCCAACAGCATTGTGTATCCAACTGTTTTATGCCCTAAAAAAGTTCATTGTATTCCTGGAATCGACCCAAACACAAAAGACATCTTCTTATCTTGTGTAAGATTCATCCAAGGAAAGATCGATTGTCTGTGAATTTTTATTTTTATATATTTTTCTATTGCGGCTACTGAGCAATCAATATCAGTGCGTGTTGTTTCACGTGTAATGGTTGAGATATAATAATACACGCTTATTATGTCATTGGCTTTGGTAATCATCCCGCTGAAAACGGCGAAAGGCACACTAAACGACTTCCGAAACGACGCCTAATATAGCAGGGTGATTAACACTTAGAGGTCAAGAATCAGAAGCTGTTCCCAACAAATAACATTAAATGTAATTATATACCATTAATTTCAGCGGTAACCAGTGGTAACCATAGAAAATATCACGTTCAGTGATAGCTCTTTTGCATACGATCTTTGCACTTGTTGACGTTTTTTCCATCTGCTGCAATGGGGTAGCAGTAACTGAACTCCGACTTGATTGAGAACGACTGGGAATTTACGTGTAGCATTAGGGATACAAAATGAGGTATACATACGTATTGCATAGACAATGCGTGGTCGCTAATCAAATGCTCAACCCAATTTCCTGAAGAGAGTCTGACATTTCACCGCAGACGCTTCTTTCTGCTTGATCAGCCTTTGAAGTAGGTCAATGAGTCGCTTGAAGGTACTCATACAAGGTCTCTCGCTATCCACGAATCTGTACAAGGGAATTTCAACTAAAGGTACGAATTGCCCGTGGTAATGAACTTGGTTCCTCAAGACGAACACATCAATATGCAGACACACATCGTAGAAGAAGAACGGATAACGACTGAAAATCCCCTAGATGTGGCATTCGAGTGAGAAATAAAATGGACATATGATCAATTGTGTGCAATATCTTCCGTTCTGTGTACGTTTAAGATCGAGAATCTCTAACCATTTTGACATACATTCTAATTTGGGGTGCATGGATGTTTGATATCCGAATATCCGGCACATATGTCGCTATCCGTGTATTAGTTCCCTATTCTGATTATTATTCCCGTGATGTGACCAGAGGCTTTTATGCTGAAACAGTGAACTCTGGCCTTCTCAGCCACCAAGTTCTTTGGTTTCGTGGAAAGCACACCGGCCGAAGAAGAAGATAAAAATGATCATCGAGTGCCGAAATTCGTCTTTCTTGTAAATTCATAGCAAATCCATGGCACATGCGCGCTGTAACGCATTCTGGGATGGCTTCTAATTACGGAAGCGGTAGAACTGGAGGAAGATAAATTACTTTAATTATTCTGCATAATCCAAACGTGTTTGACCTTTTACACTGCCGACAATACAGACAAGTTGTCAAATGACACGGTTTACTGCAGACATGGCCTATATTAACCATACACTCACCAGCAAGTGCGACCAGCACCTAAAGCATAAGCCACACAGAGATGTGCGCAGGAAACTAACTGTCCACAGAAGTTGGTGATGAGATGAGAAATGAAATGTCACGTGATGACTGCTTCCGGTGCGAAAATAAGAGATCTATAAATAAAACATATTTCTTTTGCGATTAGAGTTGTGAGTGGAAACAAAAGGAAACTAGCAAACAACATATTGAGAATTAATATTTTTATCTGCTGAATAAAGTCGATTAACAGCCATCACTGGAAAATTGTGACAACATCGATAACAAATATGCAGGCTTAACAACGGGAGGCGACACAAAGATGGCTTCAGAGTGCCACAAATATAACAGACATTATGAATAGGAAGGAAGTGCGCATGTAATAATGCATTCCGAACGATTCACTCACAAAAACGGCTATTAATTAGAATAAACACAATGCAATTTGATTTAGAATAAAATATTGAATAACATTCAACTCTGAATAAATTATCTTTGCCTCATCACACAAGAAATACTGTTTAATTGTGAAGTTGTGTAAACATGACCTAATACAACCACGTCACATGTTGAGCAGATAATGAATGAATCGGTCACAAAACTGACGACATCAAATAGGAATGCTGCCCACTTCACGTGACGCACAACTCGCTGGTGTCAACGTAACGTCAACATAACGTCAACATAGATGCACGTAATTATATCGACGTTAATTATTGCTGTGCTGGGGAATCTTTCCTCTCTACAGGAGGGGAGTAGTCTTCACTGATTGGTCGCATGTCTTGTTTGTCTGGATTTCCTTTGTCCTCCGCCCCCTCGACATTCGGACCTGCTTCCCTTTTACGTGAATCCCCTTCGACCTTGAAGAAAGCAAAAGAACAGAAAATAAAAAAGAGCATCAGTGACAATCACGCAAACAGAGTACCAAGGACGGCACGCCCCTCGTTCACATAGCCCCAGGTGACTTAATCGTGATTGACATCTCGATTTAATGATCTCTTTTTTTAGTGGCAGTTGTGCATACATATTCATCCGACCTAATCCATTGGTTCCCAATACATGTATTATGTAAAAAACGTCCCACAACCACAGCAGTTTTGGCATTGCCCGTCTGTACATAGTATAATTAATAATAATTATTTCTAGGTAGATGACATCCAGATATGGCGATTATTGCACTGATTATGGGAGGTTGATCAGGCATGCAATCTTCTTATATAATCGATTTCCAATAAATGATCACGATCGCTATAACTAAAGAGATATATCAAAGACATGTTTCTTTGGGTATATCCGAACACCAAAGGAACAAGTGACCGTAATGCCTCACGGTCAATTTGATAGCTTTGATGTCGGTGGCTATAAGTGATATCATTATAACCAATGGTTACTGCTCACAGTCATTTGTGGAATTATTGCAACTCCGTGTTCACATAGCAAGCGTTTGGATCTCTTTCAGACATCTGAGAATAACCCAGTCACCAATACAGTACGAGAGGGAAATGCGCAGATTCACAGCAGGTGAAATTGGGGCATATAATATCATGGTCAATGAATAGATCCAAACCCTTGACATATGAAAAGGTATTTAAGTAATGCATGAAAAACATAACTGTAAAACATAAACACTGCGAGCCATGCCCATCAAACGAATGGACATAAAAAACATTCAAGTATCAGCATGGCATTTCATTTGAATACCGTTTGAGAATTAGTTTTGAGAAGCCGTGTAATTTAAAATGTAGAGTGACGGATTATTCAATCCCACATTGATAGTGTGGTCTTTAGAGTATGAGAAGATCACAGATGCAGAAGGGTACTCAACACCTGACTATGGAGTTACAGCCATCAATACACTTACTTCTTTGACGCGAAGGTGTTTGATTTGTGCATAGATGTAATATGCTGCCACGCAAGTGGTTCGTTTGGGATATATATTTGCGTTATATTTCATATGGATTGACATTACTCATTGGTCATACGTACTAACTATATCTACCAGAAGATTTTGCAAATGGATAACGAATTTAATTATCTATATTACGTTGGATGATCATTTCTAAGCCGCACTCTAGAAAGTCACATAGATCAGAGAATGCTACAACATTAGCCATACTATGTAACACGTGAAGCAAGAAATGTCGATCAATTCACATCGCAATCTTGAGACTCCGGTTGCATGCCCTACATAATTACTAGTACATGTGTAGGTCAACAGGAAATTGTCTTGTGGCGTGCAAATATGTATATAATGTACCTGTTGTTGACTGAATAAAATAGTAGAATGCATAAATTCTCTCCCATTGTAAGAATAAATTAAGGATAACTTGAATAACTCAGCAGACACAGCCTTACATGCGACGTTGATGACGACAGACGAACTTAAATAACCATGCCTCGCACCAGACAACAGATCGCACCTTGGTCGTCCCTCTCACTCACCGAGATGCTTCCGTTTACTTTGTCTCAGACGCAGACTCCTCCCGTATCAGCCTCGTACTCTACAGGAATGAAGACCATGCATAACCAGACGGCATGCAAATAATCTGATGCGTGTGGGCATCCTTTGGTTCGAGTGGTTTGTGTGTGGGTCTTACCGGACTTACAATTAGGATGCTTGCCTTAGGTAAGGGTTAAGAGGTCCTTATTTATAGATCAGTGTGGGATTGACTGGCCTGTGAGACGCTGTTGATCCTCTTTTTACGCTTAATCCTACGACTTTGTTTCACAATGCTAACTCGATCATACGCGGACACTGCACCAACACTCACCAGAGAGAGTGCTGATGGTTCGACAGTCAGTCCCTGTATTTCGTAGATGTGGGACTGAGAGGAGATTGTGTCCATGGAGTTATGAGAGGCTTGTGCAAGGGTGGAGGGGTCTTTAAGCATAGAGGTGCGGAGGGAGGGAAGGTCGTGAACGGTGTGGTAGTAGGGTTGGGGGTGCTGGCATCTTGCCAAGCTTACCGGTAATGTCGGAGAAGAGTGCGAGAAAGAGATGTGCGAGGAGCGTGCTGGTGCCGGTGGTGAAGACTGGTGAGTGGACTGAGGTGGAGAGGTTGCAGTGTGCACGGAGCGAGAGGTCGTGGGGGCGCTGGACGATGAGATGGAGATGACGGAGCGTCGAGATGAGCCTGAGTAAGTTCGCCGGCGGTACGAGCGCCTCATCTCTCCGTCCTCCTCGTCCTCCTGAAATGGACATACCTAATAAGAATCTTCAAGTCTATCGACAGAACTCGCGTCATCCGAGAGGAGTGTTCCATCCGACGCCCGCTTCCTTCTGAGCTCTATGAGAAGTTCTCGAAATTCTTCTTTCAGTTGTTCCACTCGGTTGTTGAGGGCTGAGCGATTCGCCTCGTAGTCTTCCGTTGGTCCGTCGACATCCAACTCGGCCTTCACTTCCTGTAGCTGCATCTGCACTTCGCAAATCTTTTTCTGAATCTGGTAGAGGGAAACAGATTGTCAGAATCTGGGTTTCATAATAACACAAAAGAGAATTACCGCTGAGCTAAAACATAATAGACATAATGCCAGTTACTATTGGGATAAAATGATTATCCTTTTGATCGTGATATACGTATACAAGGCGAATGATATTATGGAGACATGCTACAATATTCTCAGTGCAGACCTTCCTGTTATGTAACCAACCCTTTTCGAATTCTATAGATCACATGTGTTTCTTATCATATACACTTTTTCTAATCATATACACTTTTTCTAATCATATACACTTATTACACTAAGTGCAACAGCGCATTTGGAACATGAAAGAGACCGAGGTTAAGCAAGGTTCATGTGCGATTAGGCTCTGAGAAAAATAATGCGGAGAAGGCGTTTATCAATTATGTAGGCTATAGCACAATACATCAGTCACCTCAAGTCTTTTGTATGTCTCACGAATGTATGTTGATTATCCATACATCAGCTGCACAATGCATCATTCAGTACTTTCAGCCAGCGGAACCATCGTGGATCTGGACGATCAGGGCATTACATAATGTACTTTTTCCAGGTGATCATCAAATATACATATATAAATAAGTAGATAAGAATGGACATACACTGAATCCCAGAATTTAAGGTGTATAATCAATCAGCCTGTATCAATGACACGTTACGAGATTCATCTTTAATTGATACAAACATTCAGATATCATTATGAGTGTTATTACCGATGAGGCATTAGTCTACGTATGTCCACATTAACATCAATGAGGACACTTGGGAGCGAGTGTATGCTATGCGAGAGAGCAGGTGAGGAGGCTCACCATAGCTGCACACATTGTACCGTTTGCACCTTATACGTTGAGGTATGGAGTAATGTGAGCACCTGTGTATTACTGTAATTGTCTCCGTTTATAGCGTTAAGTGTGGTACCATGTACACCGGTCATCGTTGTTCTGAGTACCTATTACGTAATTGTACATGGAAACCCGCCAGTCAACAATCACATCTATGATCGATGTGTGATTTTTGAGATGAACTGGTGATAATTATAGGTCTTACACTTCGGTAAACTAGGTTAACACTGAAAACTAACAATTTAAATATTAACCTTAATGTCCGATTCAACTTCAAATTCACAAAATATACACTATATTTAATCATTCAAGCGCAAAATAATGATTACCTGATATCATCTTTATGGTATAAAAGAAACACGAGCAGCGCATATTCAGTGGTTCAAATTCTCATTAGCATAGAATTATTTGCCGCAAGGCGACCCGCCAAAAATGGTTGCAATGGTAACGGATCAATTAACAATTAGGGATTCGGGAACGTCGCCTCTAAGTCTGAAATAATTATGATGTCAAAATTAATTTTTATTATCTTGAGTTATAGGCTTAATGACTTATCACAAGATGTTTGAATCGACTGATTCTCGCTTATGTTAACAATCAAAACAGTTCAAATACAAAACAATTGAGTTTATGTGTTTTTGCAGATTTATGTGCCAATAATTATGTGGTCGATTGTTCAAAATTTAATGTAAATTACCTCATCCTCAGGTGTGCTTTGCATCGCGTTATAATTATTGTGTTTATGCGTTATGATTTTAATCAAGTGTGCATTACAAGAATTTCAATTGTAATTGAGCAAAATCGTTGATTTGCTGAAGATTAAATGGAACTATGAGTGCATCGATAATACTTTTTCTTTCGTACCCAAGAGTTTAGGGTGCGGTCTTATGGCGTCATAAGACCCCCATGGGCCCCGAGAGAGTTTGATAGGAGACTCTTGACAATTTTTCCATCTTATTGAATATTTTTTGAAGCCGCAGATGGCTCAGAAAAAAGACAAAATATATATGTATGTCCCGTCCCCGAACCAAGGCCTCAAATTTCATTATTCACTTGCGTTGACCTTTAACAACAGCGATATGCTGTTTTGGGGTGTGGATATACCAAATAAATATTATTTAAACCCATTATGGGGGTCTGATATACGCCAGCAGTGCAACTCATGTAGTTTGCGAAACTGTTGATGAGGCAATTATAGACAAAATGTGCTCCACTTTCAAGACGAACACGTTTCCAGTGCACATTTTATGCAGGGCCATCAGAGCATTTGATCCACGACAAATCCATGTATCAAATTGGAGTAAATTGCAAATAACACCATGGCTTAAGGACTTCTTGTGATGGAACCGAATCACAGTGTCGTACATGATTAATCTAAAGCATCAAATGATGGCACAGTTGATGTCATACAGTTATCATGAGCCGCTTCTAAGAACGTCGACATCAATAATTTATGTTTCTTCGTCTTTCAGATTTTCTTGTCTCTTGTTTGAACATTTTTTTTTTTGCACCTGCTGCAACGGGAAACGTGATCATTAGGTAAGACACCGGAGAGGTGAGATGTTCAAGATGTGAGTGTGGCTGCATCTCAAGCACAGAGAAAATAGTTTCCATTGAATTATATACATATACAGTACTAGTCAACATATAGACAAGCGGAACCCTCCGCATCAACACTAAACAACAGTTAATTAATTAAGTCGCGGCCTTATTACTTCAATGAGCAGCATTTCCTAATTTACAGAGTGATGAGTAACATTCCTGTAAAAGCTCCATTCCCCGAATGAAATGTACATCATTGCCTTGCATTTCATTTTCTTGTATACTTATAGGTGCAAAAGAAACGCATCTCTTTGGTTATGCCATCACCACATTTCGGGTTTGCATTGCATAGACACGAATTTTCGTGTGTGATCAAGGGTCTCAGTGTTTAAGTCTGTGATAAGGTCTGTGATTAGGGGTTTTTCATGGATATCTGAGCCCCTATCTCCCCTACATGAGCCGACATCAAGATTTTCTCTGCAGATATTGGTCGGTTGTAATCCTCCCCTGTCAAACATTCAGTAAACATGGCTGTCTTGAACCAGTCCAAGCCCTGAGCTCACCGGATTTGTCAGTCCTGTTGGTTTACTGTCACTTTTAGGCATCCAGAACGGAGTCAATCCTAGTTAATCTGACGCATATGTTGTGTACTTGATACACTGCATATCCGATTCGGCGGTTTGTGACTCTTGGATCAACTCCACGTTCCAGGAGGCTTCTGGATACTACCCTTCAAGAAGTCGTAAGCCTTCCCAGAGTTCAATATTTTTACAAGTATGTATGGAACATTCTTGTAGAGCCAAACACGGATTAACTAATTACTATGCCAATTATAGATCGTTGGGTTTCTTTTGCACCTAGGTACATATTTTTTTCTAGGTTACTTTTTCTCCCTCTCCTTTTTCTTTTCTCGGTTACGCATAGTATATATGTCCATTTAAAAGCAGACCTTAGCAGTTGTCTATTATGAATCACAGCCCCAATGACGTCAAGTAACAGGAGTCAGGCTCCGAGTGGTCACTTGTAAGTTATAGCATGCACATTCCATGTTAATCGATGGAATCTCAAGTGGAGTTGGAGGTCACTGACCTCCTCGATGCTGCAGCCATCTCCCTGCGAGTAACCATCTTCTTTTATCGCCAACTCCATTCGTCGCATTGGGTGTTCTCCCGGTGTCCTACGGTGGGCCAACAAGTTCTTCAGCTTCTCCATCTACGGACAACAAGGCAAATCGATGAAATCGAGGGAATTATCACAATTAGTATTGAAGGACTATTTACGAGAACGACGTCATCAATGTCGACAAAAGATCAGACAAGCTGCATAGTCAATTGTCAGGGGAAATCGGCGAATAAAAAAAGGCCAATAATTACGGAGAATAGGCTCAGCCGAAGAACAAACGTCTCACTTCGTCTTACTTGATTCGATGAGATCAAGGTCGGAAAAGAAATCACCGAGTGCCATATGTGGAAGGCCATTTTATGCATCCTTATAGTTCATGTTAGAAGTTCTCAAGCAGCGTGTTAATTTCACTGGTTCAACCGTTGAATGGCATGGAATGTTGTTTGAACTCAGGTGAAGACAAAGGCGGGGTAATTATGTAAACCCTTATTTGGGTGATGAAGGCGTAGAGTATACATATGAGAACTCCATTGTTGATTCAAACAAAACCTATCCACAAAGGTGCGAATTGCTACCAGATGTATATGAACGGTTCCGGGGCATCAATCATCTTAATTTATGATGTGTACTGAAGTTATTTTTCCAGGGTATTCGCGACACCATACACTAATGTAAACGCCCTTTTGGAATGTACGGTTGCTATATATAATAGGGCGATTGATAACCAACAAATGATGTATGACAGTGGGTTATTTTTACGCGTGCAAAAGATGGCAGCAATGTGCCATGCATAATTGATAAAGTGAGCAACGTCATGGCAGCAAGAGAAGAACTCTTACGTGTATATTATTGATGAAATGTATGTGCTACCTGTTCCTTTGTAATATACACCTGTACACTGACCTCTTTGGTGAAGTCTTGAGTGATGAGCTCCGGATTAGGTACGAGGGCTCTGTCGGCAATCACGGCCATTTGCAATTGGTCAGAGTAGGTCAGAAACGAAATGGACAGACCCACTTCGCCCTTTGTGGGCATCCAGTATATGATTCGCTTCATGCGTCTAGAGGCAAACGTGAGAGAATAATCAGGGCCTTGTAAATTCGATATAAAGCAGCTGCTTTTGTTAATGATGGCGGAGTGAATCTTGGTCCAAATGAAAGCTGGTAGGATATTGGCCAGAACATTGACGCTTTCGTGCACTATCACTGGATCTGCAGAATTCTTGAGCTCATCCATGCGGTGCTTGACTTCCCAGAGCCGAGGAATAGTCCCTTCGGTGTTAGTTGGTAACGATATGTCGTTGAGCGTGAACTGTACGCCCATCTTGATGGGCGAAGAATCTGAACGGAGATCCACGGGCATGGTACACAGCATGTCGTAAGGGTTGGGCATTCCTTGCGCTTGCAATGCTTTGCGAATGTTTCCCGCGGCAACAGCCAACAAGACATCGTTGAAGGTGCTGCGAGTAACCTGCTTGATACGCGTTGCACACGGAAGGCTGAACGGCTTTGACCACGCGACGACTTTGTGGCCAGACAGGTGAGGACCGCGAAGAAGATTAAAATCACCGCGGGTAAACAGCCATTTTTGAAGAAAGACCAGTACACCGACAAATATGGCACGAATGAAATTGAATATGAAAGCACCTTGCCCAAAGCGAGGCTTAATAACATTGTTGCTTGTAGTCTGATCAACGAGGGACCGCAATAAAATTTGCATAAGAGAAATTCCATCTGACATGCATGGATGCACCCTCAAAAGACATGCCGTGTCCTTTAGATGCCCATAGTCACAGAGTACATGCAGCTCCCATAGTGGTTTATCATTGGGTAAGCTCTGACTAGCCATGAGGGCAATGTACTCTTGCAAGTCAGATTCAGTCCTTACAGTGGGAGGCACTGCAAATACGTGGTTGTCCATGTGAAAGTCAATGTCATTCTCCCATGCATAGCCTGTGTATAGTGGAACCAGCTTTTGTGTGAAGCGTGGATATACTTTATGTCTGTTCTTATTCTCCGCAGACACTATCCGTGAGTGCACCAAATCCTTGATCCGGGTGACGTCCAACCCGGAATCCAACACAAATAGACACTGGGTGACCATCTTGTTGAACTTTGAGTCGTGCAGCCAGTAGTGACCTTGTGTCTGGAGTGTCCTTGAGCAGCAGCATGAACATGCTCTGTTGTCGGCACAGCAACAGCAGCAAGCCATGAGACGTCGAACCAGCCACCCAATTGGAAACAACACGACGAACAGCACGATAGACGGAGCAAACAGCACAAGGCATGCAATCAAGAAACAGATGCTCAATACGAATGACACGAAGAGGCTCTTGTCGGCTGGATGTTCCAGTCGCCTGATGGGAGCACTGGGACAAGAGAATTCTGACACGCCATTCCCGAGCAGATTTGGTTTGAAGTCAGGCCGGTCGTCTTCTGAAGATATGGCAATGTTCATGTCTGTTGTGGGTTCCACTTGGCTTGGGGTGGCCGCTCGAGATGGCTCTTGCTGGATGGGCTCCTCACCTCCGTCTTCCTCCAGTTCAGACGTCATGATGTTGTGATCAAATGACGCGAGGCTTTCGCAGCTCATGAGTCCATCATCGAGTGGAGTGAAGCTGGATGGTGAGCAGTTTGGTGAGCTACTTCTGCCTCGTTCATCCGGTGGCGGCGCCCATTCGCCACTGCCTGCCTTGCATGCTGCCTCCGATGTTTGCAGGGGGTAAACTTTGGGACTAGCAAACGTCGGCGTCGATGTTCGATCCTGAAAAGAAATATCAGCGGTGAGTCATTCTGGGCAAAGAAAACGGTATCTAACTTCCATTGAATTCATCCTTGTTCTTTGGGCAATTCAATGTTCACTATGCATGCTCACCTCCGTCCGTGTATAATCAACTTAGCAGAGTATTTATTTATTTCGTTTAATTCATTTACACATACACCAGATGCCAATCATGGTGCAGATGGTTGTCAAGGTAACACTCATTCATACAAATTCTTTGTCACACCTTGGACGACTATTGGTCGTGAGACATCTGGTTATAATGTGTTTTTTGTTTTGTTTTTTTCAATTAGCAGAATAAGCATAAAACTATCCCAGACCGACGCATGAGGATTTTTCTTCTTCTCGGAAGAAACCTGCTGCAATATCACTGCCCACTTTCACTCCTCTTTCTCTTCCTTTTTATAGCTTCATATTTCAAGTCTTTTGTTCGCTAGTGCCAACTTCCTCATCGTCATTTCCACAATCCAATATTAACTGCTCACAGGCAATTCTATACGTATTGACTACACTGAAGGTCAGATTGGAGGAGAATTTATGTCGAAGTATAGCAATTGGTTTTGTAAGCTGGCATACAGTCGTGTTCTTACACCCTCTGGCCATACACCCATTGATTATTACCCTTTTATCTCTTCTTTTACACTCGTTTACTCGTTAATAGGCACCTCCGTTCCCTTAAAGAATTGGTCGCATTAAAGACGGCATTGTACAAGGAGGTCGTTGCGACATTTGTAATTTTGAGAAGAGATATCAAACGCGAATGCCCACGGCATCAAAGAAGCATTGTGTTGCAAAGATTTACAATCAGAAGGAAGCGGAGATGTTGGCTTCATACTACAGTCTCCAAAGAGAAGACTTGTTCTTTTCTTTCTCGCTTAGAGGACATTGCCCTTGGGAAAATGACGCGATAAAGTGTCCTTGGATCTGCACACAAATCTTGTGGGTGTTGTTTGAAGTTGAGATGTCATGCCCTTAACTTGTTATATTCAGAACTTCATCATATAATCCAGGTTTGGATAACGTGATTCACCAACATGGTCTGATTGAGGCTGATTAGTCATACCTGTAGCGCATAGTTTCATATAATTAAAATGTGTTAGTAGTCAGTAGTGACTAGTAGTAACCTCAAAACTATTTTCAAGTGACATGAAAATCGGCATTATGACAGTTTACATCAACATTTAAGTACTCCAGCATTCAGTACAGCCACAAGGTTTTCCCATTTTATAACTCGCTGGTCAAGAAATAGCAATACTTGCAGAAACCATGCAGTACAAAGACAGCATTGTGAAGAGCAATACCAAAGAGACAACGCAACTCACGGGACCCATCTCTTCGTTGCACAAATCAGATCGACACCACGTTCCATTTCACAACACAACAGATGCTCTCCACACGACTCGACTGCGGACTGAGTGAGATCTCCTCACTCCACTCCATGTGCGCTGCTTCTGTTACACCGCAGGCTTCTTCTGCTTGTACCGCAATGCTAGAAGCTTGCAAGCGACGCTTCGATTTATGTGGTTGTCAAGGCACGACTGCCGCTACTAATTGTGGACTTCCATCAATAGCCCGAAATCGATACTGAAGAGTAACTATTTATCGGGCCTCATGCATGCTACCATGGTGTCAGTCGCTGATGATTAATGCGGATTCAGGGTTCTAGATTTGAGAGGGAGAACTGTTGATTGGCTTCTCAATCCTGATAGTAAGTCGGGTTTCTCCCCCTCGTAGCATCGTTGTAATTATAGCTGTGATACGAAGCGGATGTTGTGGCTTCGATTCCGTTTGGTTGTCACAATCTCATCAAACAAGAGGCACTCACAACATACAGGGCAACCACCACAGAGGCGATATTTACACCTGCACTCACTCTTATTCGTATATGGGCCAATTGTCTCTGTAGTAGGTATCTTGCTATTTGCTGACAGCAACCACTGCCAGGCACTTTGGCGGTATCATCATCGGTAATTATGGAGTTTACACTGAAGCCCCTTAGACAATAACCCATGGCCACTATGCTATACACTGCATGGGATCCAATATGTATACATTTAGAGATATAATAATATGTGGGCACAGCCTCGTTTACAATTAATATGAGACATCTACATGTATACCATGGCTAGATATATCTCCGGTTACGTTACAAGCCGAGATGCAACTATACATTTATAAGCACCGCTTTATACGGAATGCCCTATGAATTGATATTGATTCATTGAAATATTTATCCATGTTCAGATCCAATTTGACAGCTTTGTATTTTAGAAATGCTTCCAATGACCTGGTTTAACTTGGTATGAGATGAAACGCCCCCACAGCGTACTATTGCACACGATTCGTATCATCCCTCACAAACCACGCACTCAACCAGAAGAGACAGCTGACTAAGCGAGTAAACGTTCTCTACAACACGAGCTGCTCGCTTCGCTATGCTCTGCGTATACAATCAACAACAAAATAGGGAAAGGAGGGGAAATAAAAACATCTAGGAAAAGTAAAACCTGACTCTTCAATTAGTTAGTGAGCGAGCGATTGTGAAAGTAATATTGGGCGAGGAACTCAATTTGACGAGAAAGGGAGAATCGTGTTATAGCTATATGAATGTCAGAGCTTCTTGTATTACAAGAGTAATGATTGTGCGAAGGTTTCATTGTGGGATATGTATATATATATTAAAGCAAAGGAAATAGAAAACAAATTGAAGTTACTATGCATGTCTATGGTCACACACGTTGAATCTTTACATTAAGTCTTGACGCATGGTCAGTCTCACGATGGGCACTATGCTATCTGCACGATTTAACCTTGGAATCCGGAAACCACATTATGATGATGTGGTCCAAGGAGATGAACACGTGTTCAGTGCCCAAGGACACAAGGTTGGTGGCTGGTTTTAAACCTCCAGTGACCAGGCCCTTTCCAGGCGTGCACGCTAACCGCTCGGCCACCACCTCTCCGTGCAGTCCTGTTTAAATACCTCTACTCGATGTCTTACCTGACCTGCCATTCCCTCGATGGGCCGTGTACCAATATACACCTTAACATTGTGGCTTCGTGCGTCTGCAAAGCACGGAGGATGGCTCATCGTCACTCGGTTTGCTAACAAAGATCCCCATGATTTGCATCAAGAGTCGTAACTTGGCGACCCTGTTGACAAGCGGGAAAAATGAAGGGCGGAAAAATTGAAAGAAGTTCTTTCGAAGGAATGTTTAAAGTTCAGGGTTTCTGGAAATATTATTTCCTCCTTTGAACTGCGGGTCAACAGGCAACAAAAGACTGGAATGTCTTGAATGCCTCTCCCAAAGGAGCTCCAGCTGGTCGGTAAGTTAATCTTCCCAAAGCTTTATGAAGCTCTGTTTACAAAACTAGTCTTTCTAGTAGAGAATTGGGTCTTCCCTCCAGAATCCAGATGGCTGAAACTGTCATTAAGCAATCACAGTTGCACCGAAATGAGTATCTTTGATGTAAGTTTTGTTGGAATACATTACATGATACCTTTTTTTAAATAAATGTAACTTATTTGACGATGTATTTCGTGTTGACGTGCAGCCTCATACCCCCACAAACCAGATGAGATTCAGACCATAAGTATAAGGGATGAATTGGTGACAGAACACGAACGGCACATACCGCAGATGACTCGCAAGAATAATAGACCTATTTAGAGTTCTATTATTCTTGTGCGAGACCTAACCTTATTCATACATGGGAAATGAGAGAAAAAGACAGGAAAAGGGTCTTTTGTTATAAAATACTTAGTCGGTGTCAAACTTTTGTGATTCATGAATATTATTTAATTTGTTGTTTCTTTCATCTTTGGTTAATTTTGTCTCGTTTTCTATTGTCTTTTGTTGTATCTGCGTGTATATGCAAATAAAATTATGTTTTCGACTCTTCTCCAATAACTCATTAATTTACATTATATCTGTGCTTTGAAATAAAGCATATCGCCGTAATTGCATGTCCCTGCATCTAGGAGAGTTGATCTCTGTAATTTACAACCCTTGGTAGTAATATAAGACGACCGATCACACATTACTCCCTCAGAGCAATAACATTCATCTCATCCCATAATGAGTACGTCGCATATTAAATATACCTTGCAAGTTACAACTATCGGATGTAACTTACTTCTCATACCACAAAAGACCCACGGCTCAGTAAAAATCGACCGAGCCACAAAAACTGAATGAAAAAAATATCACCCGTTGTAGAAGGATTGCGTGCGGCAGTTTTTGCTACTGATACCACAAAACATTCGGATGCGTTTCTAAAAAAGGAGAGACTGGAACACGCGGTTTGGAAGATTATGTTTTTCTAAATATATAATTACATGTCTACGCATGTGGCAGTCTCGATATGACAATATCATACGGATGTCTGCTAATAATGACCATGTATGAGGGAATTTATATTGGTACAATACATTAATTACCAATAGCTATCCTATAATACCAAATGCGATATAGAAGTTCCGAAAGTGCGCTGGTCACGTGACTGGAGGCGCTCTATTGCTTCCAAATCGCCTGTGTTTACTGGGGGCTTATTTTGTAATTAAATCTGTCGCGTTGATAACTCATGTTAAAATAATATCAAGTAAATAGACCAACCATTCAACTGCTCTATCATCAACATGAGGAATATACAAATATGAACATTTGCCGTCATGATTAATTATCTG
This sequence comes from Capitella teleta, assembly GCA_000328365.1. Classification (NCBI taxonomy): domain Eukaryota; kingdom Metazoa; phylum Annelida; class Polychaeta; family Capitellidae; genus Capitella; species Capitella teleta. The sequence continues at coordinate 282,377 of KB302197.1, forward strand.
CCACCAGTCCTGATTTTTAATGAATACATTAATTATCTGCCCTCATGACTTTGTATTCAGATGCTGATCCCATTATTGGTGGATGGGACAAAGACACCCTATTTAATGGTCATGCTACCTGAATCCGCACAATTATTTTTAATAAAACATACACACGCAATGGCAGAAATGCTATGAGAAAATAACAAGTGCAGATAAACAGGATGAGGCCCACCTCACTGTCCTGCATGAGGGAGTATGCACACAGGGAGTGGTGTTCGAATGGTATGCCCATCAGTAGACGGTCGCAAAAAGTGACTTTATTTCAAACCTAGAGATATATTCTGCATGATCAATAATTATCAATTATTCTGCATAATAAATAATAAATAAATATCACAAACTGCATCTTAGCTTTAAATTACCATTATAGCATATACGACAGTTGTTCGAAAAGTTCTGAGCCTAACATAGAACTCGATATACTAGAGACGTGGAATTTGGAGGCTAGATAGTAATGAATTACTTGAAAAACTCACGAAAAATGGGCATATTCCAATCGATATTTGCCAAGTAAATTGAAGCGATCACTTTTACTCCTTCGTCAGCCTTTAATAAACAATACAGATTGTATAAAATGCGTCGTTATCTAACAAATGCATTCAAGATAACGTGTATATTGCAGAGTTAACTGGGGATATAATGCCCGTTGTAGATAATTGTGCTATGGGCCTCCCTTGTAGTGAGTAGCTCAGAGGTTTCCTGAGGTTTACGCGTGTAACAGCATAACTGAGATCTTCAAGGCTCGTCAAGGTAATGTACAATTCGCACGACGCGACCCAAACCACCTTAAGGCACCCATGTCTATTAGTCCAATTGCAGAACTACAAGGCTTCTGATATTCTAATCAAACACAGGTACGAGCACGCTAATCCCTGCATGGAACCATTGTTGAAGTGGGCGTGCCCCTTGTAGTCAGTGGCTGTGCTTGTCGATGAATAGACCTTAGCAAATTAGTTCCGACTGGTTAAATCATTAATGCAGACGAATTCACGTCAGGATAATAGAATACCAGGAAATTTTCAACTTCTCAGAAATTATGTTATGCTAAATCTGCCTGGATTCACAGACAGATGTTTTTTCTTCTTCTTCTTTGAATGTTGCTTTAAATAATATTCCATTATATTGGACGATGCATTAATAAATCTTCCCAGGTAACCCGACCTTGTGGATGGGGTGTCCTATGTATGCTCTCCCAATTGTCTTGAATGATTATTATTTATATCTTCCTCGTTTGGTCGCTAAGTACAGATATCCGCTGAGACTACGCAATGTGAATATGTAAGTATTTGAAACAATGACGTCGCACCTACAGGCAATGTAGTGTACGCAATTTAGATTACTGGTGCATTCTAGCGTTATAATTATGTGCAGATAAAAAAAGACGAAGACCTGCACTTAGTAGATCCGTTAGGCATCACCAGTTGAGATCATTGCATGATGCATACAATCTGACCTCGAATGAATCGATTATGCACATAGGGCACAGACGCATTGAATAGCCAACCACATTAGTGAATCTCAAATAGAGCACACCGACACAAATTGAGTGTATTGATGAACCGTTTCCAGTGTCAATCATTAATGAAAGAGACAGGCTGACATGGACAGCAAAGAATGACGAGAAACGTATCATTCTCCGTCATAACGCATCAAAATACAACAAACCAGAAATGCTTGTGACGGCGAGATCCATCACTATGGTCCAAGGATATCATCTCTCGGTGCAATACCGTTATGATCGAGACGGTACACATCATCTATCGATATCATAGAGTCAGTTGCTGACTATTGTGCAAAACATAACGTCATGTTGCAATCACACAAGGCCCTGCAGCGACGAGGTATAATTATGCACACGACGGGAATTCTGCCTCGTTGTGCTGCACTCTCACTGCAGTAACAAAATAATCATAACAAACTTCCATGCAGATTTAACAATCTCATAACATAATGTATTATGCCTTCGGTGACCCTGTAACCTCGCTGCGTCATAATACCAGCAAGCATGATGTCTATGAATTTAATATAGCTCCTCTTCATTAAATTGCCAACATCAATGCGCTAGTTGCATGTCAATTTTAATGTACTTGTTACGACGAATTACTTAGAAAAAAAGTTCTTCCAAGAAAAAGCTGTTTACAAGAATTAGATTCAAAATTAATAGATTCCGCACTTATTGCTTTTCCGGATCTGTTATTGCATTGTGTCAGCCGAGGTAAATTTATTTTAATAGCAGGTGTCATTGTACACCTCATATTATGTCTTCACGCTGTAATATCAAATTATTAGCACATGCTCAGACAATAATAAATTGATAATAGTGCAATAATTTGTTTAATGAAGAGAAATCACTGTCAACAATAATGGATGGCATCCAATGAGTGAATAACATTTAGGTGAACGTCTATATCTTTCAACTAATGATAGGGAGACGACACACGAAGAGCTCTGTTAATCAGTGTTCCGTTGATAAGATCAATCAGCGCAGAGTCCAATTTCTTCGTCGTCTACTGAGTCGTCATTAACCATTCGTAATGGATTAATGGCGCTCAGTCAAGCCAATCTTTCCGTCCTTTGTCCTTTGCTGCAGGACGCCAATTTCTGGATTAATGGCGTCAAATAAGGGAATTTGGCGAACAGCAGAATGTTGAGGACACGTTACATTTAGGTTCGTCTACTGGATGATGGAAAAGTACTTTCGATAAAACAGCAAAGGAAGATTATTAGTGGTGTGTTTTCATTTATATTTCTGTCAACTTTGCGCAATGGGTGTATATTTCATATTCTCGAGATTCCATGGTAAATAATCATTTCTATATTTTTAACAATCAATATTCGTGTTGCTATGGTTATTAAGTCCATTTCCAAAAGGCATCCTGTAGTTTTGCTTCCACGTTCAAAGTAAATGAAAGTCGAGTAATATCAACATCCTCCAGTATCAACCATTTGCCAGGGTAACCGAGGAAGATCGTGTATTTCAGTATTTGAAAACCAAACTGAGCACACTTCTCCTAACTGTGATTAATTGCCTACAGGTGCCACGGTAACTAAGCATTGGTTGTTTTCTCTCAAAGAGTGTAAGGATATAATAAGCTGGAAAAATACCGCAACACATAAGTCTACAAAAGACTTCATATTCCTTTTACTGAAGTACTCATATTCATAATCATCTTATCTATTCTGTTTATATTTTTCTCATTTATATTTGTTATGTAATGTTATGATTGTTATGACCATGGCCTTAAACAGCTATTGCTGATGCCATCTGCCAAATAAAAATTCTCAAACTCTCAAAAACTATCAAACTCTCATGCCTACATCTTCATTTAGTTTTTGCATAGTGCTTAGTAATTATTATGTATATAATTATATGCTAGAACAGCTATTGCATGAAGTTGATCACCACGGTAATCAATGATTCACAGAGAGAAATAAGTGGAATAGTGAAGTAGATTATAACAAAAGAATACCTCAAAGGAATTGTTGCTAAGCAACCCCACAACCACACCCCTGTAGGCCTACTTGTAGTCGGAATCCGAAGCCATAAGCTAGGTAGCCAAAAATTTCCGTTTAAATCGGTTTAGGAATATTTCAGATTACATAAGGTGTTATAACCGATGCAGATTGAACAGGTATTGCATTCACACACCACCTGGTGGTGCGAACGGCGGGTTATGATCGGCCAGCAATTTGAGCGCGTATTCTTCTATCGCGGCTACTCGGGAGTAACCAGGGATTGGTACCCTAATAACCACGGTTATATTGTCTATGTGTCCAAGGCACAATTATAGCAATGTCTAGGGTGAACGATTCGGTAAAAACGCATATTCGTGGAGATACATGAATCGCGAGGAGGCGTAAGTGAGGTCATCGGCTAATAGCTATAATTATGCGTTTCTGATTGCGAAACAATAGCCCCAAAGATAATTGTACAGTTCCGAATAGAAAACAGGCGTTGCACAATGGAGTAACCTAATGCGCATGCTCATTGAGTGAGTATAGACTGACTATGAGCTACACAGAATAACGGAAATGCCACCCAGAATGATGTCACACAAACATCTCCAGAAGGCAGCTTCTTTCGTTTCAGAAGTTCTCATAAACTCCTCTTAACATGACTTCTTGGCATTCCAAGATGAGTGCCTAGAATAAACATTGTGTTTTACAAGAAGATAAGCTTAGAAAAAAATCATCACAAACATGAGATAAGAGCATTTCTGGGGTGATCTGTATTTATGGCTTTATATCCTGGGATAATTACCCTTCAGGTGAATGAAAAGGAAAGGAAAGCGTGTAGTATATTACAGGTGAACATGCAAGCGGCCATTATATTATATAATATAAGCACAATATTTATATCACCGAATCCGTCCATAAAGAACGGATATATATCAGTGAATAGCCTTGTTTATATGTCACTGACCAGTTCAGGGCAATGCATACTTGTATATTAATTTCTCATTATATAGAATATAATCAGAGTACAATTCTCGGCATAGCACACAAGTGATGCAACTCCTATACATATTCTAGTAATCTCATCAGTGGTTGACCTTGATGACAGAGAGCAACACCTGATCCATTTGAACAACCATTTGCACCTGCATCTGTGTCTAGCTTGATTTACAGTTGCAGGATCTTGGCTTCATCATCGATCCTGGTTTCGCCCCGGAGGAGCAATGCGAGACAGCTCAGCTTGGTTTGCAGAGAGGCTTTCCTGTCTGAGAGAATAGCATCGCATCTGTGAGATATCAACCACGCCGTATAGCTGTACAACACGTTTTATTTTATCCTAATAACGAGTGTGTAATTCAAATGATCAAAGACATTTGTGTCACCCTTTTAAAGGACTTCTTGTCTTTGAAACCCGATCCAATCGTTTCAAATGGGGAACCTTAGGTCTTTTCATTAACCCTCACATGATATTGAGGATAATACATAAGAAATATATTGTCATGAAGTGCACACGAGGAAAGTGAGAAATTAGTATTCAGCAGCAATTCGGGGATTTCTAAGAATCGAACCTTCTCTTAAAGCGTCCTGCATAATTTCTAAACAAGTGAGGTTGACGATGGAGTTGAATGCGAAAGAGTTTCTTGCCCACATATCACATCTGATGAGTCGTTGTTTTTTTTGGTTTTTTTTTTCTCACAAAATGTACGAGGCATGATTGGATTGGAGGAGGGGGATATAGGTGCGTGAGATGATGGGAAGACACTTTTGCTTATCAGTGGCAGAATGGCTCTGGTAATCCTGCATCCTGATGATTAACTATACGCGGAATTCAAAGAAAAATCATGAGATATTTGTTAATACTCTTCCTCTCTTGGATAATGGTTATGATGAAGGAGCTTAAAATGATATTCTTTTGAGGACAGACAATGCTTTATGGTATATCATTGGCTGTTAAAGAATTCGTGGGTGTGTAGCAAATTAAACTGATTTTCCTGGAATATTTAACAAACGACCCTCTTCCATATTTACAAAATGAGAAAACTTTTAATTTTCACTCGCCATTGATAACGGCAACGTGTATGGGGTAGGCATATGTGGAGACAAAGCCCTACACCCAATAATCAATTTCATCCTCTCATTCCATTGATCGAACCAGAAGCGGATTCAGTCCTGAAATCCTAATCGGGTTCACGTCACATCACTCAATTACATCAAAGAGAAAGTTTAAACCTTCTTTGATTACATGCTGGGCCATGATTTCGTATAAATCGCTGCATTACACAGATAAATATTGATAAATATATAAATAATACAGATAAATATATCTTGGCATCTGACACAAATAGACCCATACCCTGAGTCTGGCAACAAGGATATGACCTATATACCTAGTTACTTAACGACGACTATAAGCACAATAAATGTGGCAGGGATATTATGTGATAGATATCTCATACACATCTCTTCCAGCAAGGTTCCCTTGAGACGACCAAGAGTCTTTTTTCCCCTTTCCCCTGCCGACTTCTTGCTTTTCATTTGTCAGTAGCCCACAAGAAGAGGGGACCTCCTTTTCGTTTGCCCGTCAGGCCTATAAATTCGCTGAATACATCTCCAATAACCTCAGCTGTTATTGCTATGTGATGCCGAGGACCTTCTGCAACTCTCAACGGTGAGGCTGAAATTAGATGTAAAGAAGTGTCGTGTTAGGTCTGAAAATGGACGCAAGCAACGCACGCCGTCGTTTCACAATTCAATTCCTTTTGGGAGTTAAGTTCAAAGATCCGTTTTTCCTTCCCTGTTTTGATGAATACACATGTCTGAAACGCTGAATCACCTAATCGTTCAAACAAAAGCGTGGAGAATGTGAATAATGATTGTAAATTACTGTGCGTCATAGTGGTTCAGCACAGACGTCCATTAATCCACCTTCTAATTATAGCCACAACTCAGACAGTGGGGATGAAAGAAACTATAACGTTAGATACGGCACCATTAGAAATCAAGTGGCCCATTAGCTGTAGCAATAGACACAATATGAGTGATACAGTCCACACATGGAGATGTTTGAGTTTTATCCCACGGGCAGCAACATATGGAACCAAGAGTGTTTCTCTTTTGAGCTGAAAAACCTCACATCCATGATCGAGATGAAAAGGAGATGATGCAGGGATCACGAGGTGCACAATCTATGTTGGGTTAAGGCGTGGTGTTGATCAGTTGCTTTGTACTTCCATATGCAGGTATGCATCAACCAAAGAATCCTTTATTTTAGATGGAGACAGGTGCAGGAGACAGCATGAAGGCATTTTCTTATACATCTAGTCAGTAAGGGGTATTTTCTTCCTGATTCGACTCTTCTTGTCTTCGTAAGATGGACCCCACTGATATCCCTATAAGTCTAGCGAGGGCAAGGGAACAGCTGTCTATTAGCCTTTTGCCTGGGGGTGGCCCACAGACAATTTGCATATCTACCTGACTAGAATAGTACCCAGAGATTGTCGGCATGTGTCTCCAAGCTGATAACAATGCGACATTCGGGATTCTGCACTGCTTCCTCAATGCCACAAACGCAGGTATATAGGCAGACCTTTGATGAAAGGATTCAACAGCGGAAACTGGCACATGCATCGAGAGAGTGTGGGGGTGTATAGAGCAGTCGTAAACACTCTGGAGGGTAGAAATAATTCCCTGCTATGGTTCCCTTTCCGGGAGTAATTGTTACATCAGATACATTTTCACAATGTCTGATATAACAGTAATAGCAGCCTGAACGATTACACATTAATTTTAAATGATTATAGAACACATTAGAAGTTCGCTTGTTTTTGAGGAAGCGGGCTCTCCCCTTAGTATTTAATAGGCACGGAGCCACTATACTATAATAATGTCCAAATATTTTCGGCACCCTCTACAATATATTTCAGCGATTGGTTCCTCTGTGGAGCAGTAGCTTTTGATGCCTCCAAATACCGCACAGTCGGCAGTATATCATGCCATTCCTGCTTGCTCATAACAATTCCTTCTGATGTTTATATGCATATAACTTTTGCGTGACAGAGTCTAAGATGCTTATTGTCAAAGCAGCAGGTAGACGGATTGCTTCCTGAATATGAGAGAATCATACATGGTGGTGGTGTAGATGTCGTCTTATGGAACATGTCAAGTGGAGGGATATTCATCGGCAGCCACGTGTAATGGCATGGCGCCACAGGCCAAAGACATGTACAACAAAGCGACCGAGAAATATGTCGCATGAAAATGGTTTATGTTTGGTTTGGGTTTTTCTGCTCAAGAATTTCTAGCACTCAGATGAGTGAGCAGGGAGGTTCAAAGGTCACAGTGCATGTGGAGTTAAAACTCGGAAGGACTTACTCCTCATAACAGGGCTTGAAAACTAAATGTGTAGATGTGGTCTGGGACTGGAATTAATGTCTATCATGTCATGAAATATTCAGGGCTTAATCGAATGCCGCAACTCTTGGCATTCCAAACCGCCCGAATTGCTGGCTATAGCCTAATTGAGCGAGAAGAAGTAGAGTTATTGTTGCGTCATACACCACGACCCAGACGTCACAGAGATTGGTATTTACAAGCTTAAGGACTATCTTGTGTGTATCTTATTCAGAAATTGTATTATGCAACTCATCATTTTCCAGAAACAGATCATATTTCAATCGCCATAACAATGACACTTTTTTGATGAAATAATGATCAACAGAACATGAGCACGATGGTACACATATCTATATATTATATGCATAATGAATAAAGCTTTAGTGAATGCAATTATGTGACCCTACAGGGTGTGGAGTTAGCAAATAGCCCTGCTTAGTGGACACATTGAGCAGGAGGTCAGCGTCATCCAGCAACAAGAAAATTCGCAAATATTTGCGTGACAGGCGACGAGCAAGACTGCAAATAAGAATGCTCTGTCAATTGGATGAACATAGGGTTCATGAGCAGTAGGCGAAATCCGGGTTGTCTTAAACGCCATGTCATTAATGGATGGGGGCAGGTTGATGTTACTGATGCTCACTAATGCATAAGTTAATAACTGATAAAATTGATATTAATTGCCTTACATATAGTCCACTCTATCTGGTTAATGATAGATCAATCCAAAAAGAGCTAAGAGATTCCATGTACACAGAAAGAATCGCAAGGCAGTGGAAACTACTGATTACAGGTACTTGCTTTGGATATAAATTGTTTTCTGGGATACTTGTGAGGGAAATTAGATTATAATCTCACTTCATTGCGTCCTTGTTTTCGAGGAAGTCGATGAATGTTGTCGAGGAATTCTATGAAAATTTGATCCGTTTAAAACCATATCTTTTCGACCTCGAGAACCATACTGTGTTCATTAATTTTAATTGACATGCAGGCTTTGCTTGTCATTACTTTTCATTGACAGGCTTTGCTTACGAGAGATGTAAACAAGTTTTTGTGAGGTTCTAGCAGAGCTTATAGGTGTTCATATAGAGGAATTTGATTACACTGATAACACTGTTTTTTTTTTTGTTTTTTTTTTTGTTTTTTTTTTTTGTCTTGCATATCTAATAAAGATTTGGAAAGTGAGCAAAGTTTTTGTTTTCGTCGTTGAAACTTACACGACCTAGCACCGACCAATGGTTGTGCTCTTGGCATACATGCGCATTTCATGTACACGCTTGAGCATCGAGTTAAGTGATCCAGAACAACACCTTTCATTAGCATTCAGACCAGCCATCATTCCGAGCTCCAATAGAAGCATCCGTGATAGTTACGGGGGTCTAATGACGCCATGTAATTATACTAATTATTAATCTGATTCTTATAATGTATGATATTATATTTAATTTACATGTAGAAAGCAGAAATTATTAAAGAATTGAGAGAGAAAATTAGAGTTCTCCCATGAACAATGTGTATTGTGTTTGCATTATCAGATTGTGTTGCATGCGTCTGGTGGCGAGGAACTATATATAGACTGGAATAGAGGAATTTTCCTACGTACTTGGACCTGTTTGGATTTTAGTGGACAATTAACATCCACGTAATCGTAAAAGTACATTGGTTATCATATGGTCTCTCGGGTATAGCATATTAAACCATTCCTCAAGGCAATTTCTTTTTGGGTGATTTTTGTCTTCAATGGAAATGACATAGGAAAGAGTGCGATATTTGTTCTTTGCTGGTTGGTGATATAGAAGATTTCAGGGTGGAGCAGAGGGCTGGAAAAACCACAACTTGAGAGGAAAGAGAATCGTGAATTAAGGAACAGAGAGTTCGAGAATAGAGATGAGGAGGAAACATTGATGAAGAAGGTGAATTATTTTACGTCTTTTTAAAGTTATTTACGTCACACTGTTTACCAATCAGACTCCATTATTTCTCTTCCTCATGGGTGACTCTTTTTTAATTTGTTTTAATTTATTTTTAATTGTAATATTTTCTGTTATTATTGTCAATGATATTATTATTATTATTGCTTTTATGTTTCGTTCTATTATTTGTGTTTCACTCATTTCAATGCATTGTATAACATACTAGTTACTTTTCCAGGGAAATAAACTTCCCATATAATTTGAAAGACGTGGTAAGCATCCAAAAAGGTTGGAAGAGAAGAATTAAAATCATACACGTTTTACATGCATCGAGCAAACAATGGTGATTGAATCGAAAATGGCATGTAAAGAATCCAGGCATTGAGTATTGCCACGCCTTGCCATAGCGAGAAGCGTGTAGATTACACTTGCAATAGCCATCAATATGTCCTCCCAACCCTTGTAACCAGCCTCGCCCGGATTAATGTGCTGCTTGCGTGACTCTAGGCCACTCATCTGTTTGATGAACCACCATCAGTAGAAAGCGACGTCGTCTTGCAGGTGCCTTTGTATTACCCACAGGTAAACCAATTTCTGATAACATTAAGCCTAATGAGCAAGAGTCAACATTGTGTAATCAAGGGCACAGTGTTCTTAAGTGGTTCAAATTAGCAACACGCGGGCCATATGGGCTGATTCACAATGGGTGCGAATAGAGAGTGTGTTGTTGCCAAAATGGATTGATGGGTTTCGCTTTTGTGATCCCGTTTTGGGAAGCTTGTCAAGTGATGGAGCACTGCATTGAAGGCAGTAGTGATTGATAACCGCCATTCACTCCACAGGCCGAGCTGCTTTGGGCAAGGTTCGTGGGCAAATAATGAAAACGAATCGCTGGTCGTAGTCAGCATGCATATAGTAGAGTAAAACATTGCAGACTTGCACCTTTATCTGTTCTCTTTGAAGCACGCGTACAGGTGTGTCTGCAGGTGTGGCTAGCTTTTGTGATTAGTTGACATGAACACGTGTTGTTGACCTCTCTCAATTGTATTTCTATGAAATGCCATTGAATAGCGTTGATCAGCATAGTGCCCATAACCGCATGACTGTTTAAGGCACCACATACGCTACAGATGAGATATCACTCTCACATTGGACTACATTGGCAACAGAACAACGTCTTGCGCCTCATAAAAAGAGGAAGCAAAAGAACGCACGGCTGCAATACGCAAGGACGTCGCATTCGTTTTACTGTTCGTGGCCTTCCTCGCGATTTCTCTTTTTATAAGAGTGGTATTGTTTTCATACTTGACAAACGCAGGCGCGACTTTCAATGGGGCACTTGAGGGTTGACCTGGGAGATTATATGGCAGCGTGGAAAGACATCGTGACCACACCGAACACAAACGTAAAACGGCCAGCAGACCAATCTGTGATATGATATGCTATGACATTATAGTGCAAAATCCTCATTTTGCCTCAGCGTTATTCTTCTTGCGTAACAAGAAGAGCGCTGAACAATAAGAAATGGCAATAACACAAAGGAGCAGAGAGGGGACCCTTCAACCTTGCATGCTTCAGTCGCTGCATGCAATAAGATGCGGTTTTGTCTTGGGATCACAAAAGAACAAATGACTGCCGGCTTCTGTTTGTTCATGGTTATTGACGATGGGTTTGACGAGCTGCACGGCCCATTGAGCAATTGTGTATGGCTTGTTGTGTGATTATATTGCCCGAGATGCCTGCCTGTCGGTTGTGTGCATTGACTTTTGTCTCTCTTTTATGCTCTGGCTAAGAATGCGTTTGTCCAAGAACAGTTTTTTTTTATAAATGATAAGGTCAAATGTAGGGACAGGTACTATGGTAATATTCAATGAGTGGTATATTTATGTCTATTATTACACATATTTTATTAACCATCAATTGTATACTCTCTTTTTGTATATTAACTTAACATGAATCCAGGACATTCCCTTGGTGTTTCCTGTCGATATTTGTTCAACTGATTGATTAATTTATCGTTGCATTTTTTTTTTTTCACTATTTACTTACTACTGCAGGTGTAATCCACGCCTTGCATTGAAGCGTGATCATAAATCTCTGGCTCCTACTAGAAAATCTGGCGTTAGTGCTCAACAGGAGATTTTTTTTACGAGAGCGCACCACACAATTGACGCCCCAGGTCCTCAGTTTACATATTATGTACGCGAAGGTGAATAGCATCGTAGTTGATTGGTTACGTGTTAATTAGCCATTTGAACCGTAGCAGAAACAGGTCAATATTCTAAGAGAGCATCATGACTCCATAACTGTTTCAGCTTTGATGTAGTTTGATTGATATTTGTCAAAGTTGGCTGTATAGTGGATATCATGGTTATATAATATTTGTATACAATGTTACAGTATTGGTACAAACGTTACGCAATCTTTATCGCAATATGTCTTCGGGCCCGGCTATAAGTAGATCGTAATGAATGAAGAGGAAAGGGAAAAATACACCGCTTTTCATCGGAAACGACTACCGTATTGTACGTGGAGACAAAGGCTTTTTGTAACAGCTTGAAAGTATCAAATGCTGTACGGAAATTCTGAGAAGAATCGTGTTATCATTCCAGAGTTGAACTGTGTGATGTAACAACGCTTGAAGACAGCAAAATCAATGGGTGTTTAATACTCAATGGCGAGCTCGTATTGCAAACATAAGCATGTACGCCAGCGAGAGTTACATTACGTAATCAAAGGCATATGCTCTTTCCACAAGCCTATCACAACAGACTATACAGATATATTGCATATCGATAGGGGATACCACAGCAAACTCGGCGTATTAATTAAACAATTATTTGCTTGGCCAACAAAGATTAATACGTGGATTGGATTGGGAGAGGGGAGCAACACATATTGCGTCATTGCTCATCAGTGACCTGAGAAATTTAGACATCCATCATTGATGCATTAGCATGAGTCGTTAAATCTGCGCGAGGCAAACATGGTATACGTGGAATTTAGCAGAGATAAGAAATCCTCCACGAGTAGTGCGTTTGTATACAGCATGTACGCGGACCAGATAAAGCAGTGACGATTACTTGTGTACAACTCACCTCAAGAAATCCAGCTATGCGAGCGTCAAGAAGCAAAGCATTTGTATATCCGATGACCGAGGGTGCTTGTGTGGATGCTTGTATCGGCTGAGTTGTGGTTATTATGCCGATGGAAGGCAGCCGGGATGAACTCTAGTCTGCTGCCGCTGGATGCCAGCTTAGCTTGGCAGAGCAAGCCGAGCTATTGATTTCTTGGATGAGTGGTCGTCGCTTCCTCGCCCGTTCTTTGACCAAAGCAACACGTCTACGTGTGACTGCAACGGGCGGCACGGACTTCGCGAAACTTGTGGATTTTGAATTGTTGGCAATCAATTTGTCAGCGGCCGGTCGATCATTGAAACGCACCGTGGACTTTCGTTATAAATAACTTATAATATCGACAAAGCAAATGACTGTCTTAATAGCCTGAGTGAGTTTAATGTTGAATCTAAGGAGGAAAAGCTTTGTATACCTGGCTGCTAAACACCATACATTGAAGATACATTGAAAGATAAGAATTTTCGGCCATTGCGAAGCTGGCATAAATGAAGTCCCAGCGTGTAAGCTGTCCAACATTTATGCAAGGCACTTAAAATACCCGAACACGATGTGCCCTTTAACCCAGAATAAGGCTTCTTGTTCCGAATTATCCTGCCAATTTTCCACAGGTGTATTGCGCGTTATCTACATTCTATGATCACACAGCAGCCGCTTCACCTGCCGCTTTGAATTTCACTAATTCCATTTTCATCTGCGTCGACTACAAGGCAACTCTATGTTTCAATAAATGTAATTACATATACATAGGGTAATTGACAGTCTGGTTGGCACCTAGGGTTAAAAAGAGCTATAAAAAAGCCATCGTTCGCGGGAAATTAAATTCCAGAATAAAGTGGATCAAATGTGTGAATGCTGCTGATAACACATTTCATCATCTTTAAGGAGCAAATGATATCCCTCACACGTTGAATTGTCGCTTTCTGTGGGGCACACGTCCATCAGGCAATTGACAATACCACCACTAGATTAACCCAAGTAACTTCTGGCTGAGGTAGAGGTAGCGGGTTCGTGTCTTGCGGCTGACCAGGAAGTCCTATCTAGCTGCATTATCATATTATGGGAGTGAGCAGAATGGAGAGTCATTGGCGGGCCTTTGGACTTGAAGATTAGATCATGGTCCCTACGTTCCAAATCATAACGTCGACATTGGTTCGCCCAGGATCAAACCAAAGAATTTGGAGACCACTCAGTTGTGGAAAGCCGAGTCATAATCGAACCTGTCAGAAGTCAACAGTGAACCACACCGCATCAGAATATCCTGATTGAATACTACTATTAATTGTGATCGACTTTCCATCGACCTCAATTATACAATAAAATAAAGTTTGAATCGGTCAAAAAATAAATCTACACAGAAATTTACAAAATCCGTGCCTAAATCTTAAAGCACCACACACAATCATTCCATATAGACAGTGGATAATGTCTGTCCAATTACCGGTTTCTGAGAAAATAGTGCGCAGCGAATTGAGGAAGGAAAAGGAAGGCCTTCTTTGGAAGACACAACAATTCCTTGGCGCGAAAAGAGCGCGGGTCTCTCGTCGCTCTCCGCCATGCCAAAAGAAAATATGCAATTCGATGAACATTTATCTGGTGGGCAAGTGCAGTGCGTGGAACATTGTCTCGCAAGCGACGAGAAAGAAACCCTCAAGAAGCTTGGTGATCATAAATTCATAATGCTATGTTCATAGACATACAGGCCTTCAGCTCTCATAGCGCATAACGTTCCATCATTGACTGCTTCCCTGGTTATTCGTAATGCAAAAAAAAAAAAAAAAAAATGATATGTTCTTAAAACTGAATATGAAATGTCGACGGTTCTGTCACTTTGAGATCTAACGACAAGAATCCTAATAAAGGAATCATGGAACACGCAAACAACAACACACATCAATCAGTGATGAACTGGAATGCTGTCAGTATTTAATTTCGCCCGAAACCCGCACTTCGTATGGCTCCGCATTATAGTCACAATCCGTATTTTACCATGACGCCATCCGCGTTCAATAAATAGCAAACGTTTTATGTAAAACGTTTTGATTAAATGGTTGATTAGGAATAAAAGGCAAATTCAAATGTTTTTAAGAGATTCTTACGGTCAGTGTTCGCCAGATTTTGATTCAATAATGAATGGTCTAAATAACATAACGTCACATCAGATGGAAGACGATAACATTGTGAGTTTTTGACCTCAATGTGACCTCAATTGTGACCTTCAGTGTCACCTCCAAGTCTAAAGGATACATGAGGCTGGTGTCTCTCACCACATCTTGTATCTCTATATCATTTCAAGTCTGATTGAGGTTGATGAGGCGGGTGCCATTGTGTAACACTCTGTTGGCCGCTCCGACCGAACTGGTGCTGTAGCGTCGTCTGCTCGTTAGACAATGGGCAGGTGCCTCTTACTGTATCTTTTATCTTCAATCAAAAATGATAGGCTGTTGATATCGTTTGCCTATAAGTATTGACATAAAAGAAGGATTAATGAAAGTTGACATGTCGCGTGAACGCCGGTCTTTCGCCCAGGAAGCGAATTTTCCTAATTCTAGACGGCCAGGCTCGAGCGCCAGTCTCCACCTAATTAACATGTGTTTTCCCTGAACCTGAAAGAAAAAATACGGGAAAATGCTGTTAACGCGGCCATATCTATTTACCCCAAAGAGCGAGAGCTTAAAAATTTACAATGTATAGAGACGCAACCAACATGAGTATGTTGTGACAATCAATAAAATCAATATCACGTATAAATGCAGAGTTATTCGACTTTTGTCAAATACGATCAAAAACGTTATTAGTACACAACCAATGTTGATAATGTTTGATAAGTCGAATAACTGAAATCTGCAAAATTGTAAATATTTAAATAATGAAATTATGTGACATAAATTTATTAAATTTATTAAATTTATTATTTATAATTAATCCACAGCGCACGGTTTAACCTAATGAGAAATATATCAAAATAAAAAAAAAAGTTTAAAAAATCAACCATTTATGCAATTAATTGCGTTAGCTGCCATCAAGATCTTGAAATTGGAGCATAATTAAAACACCGGTTTAGTAAGCTGTATTGAGTGTATATGCGAGGAGTATACTCCGTAAATGCCAATGCAACAATTTGCATAACAACTGAGATATATTGAGATAACTATAACATAAAAAATTGTGCAATTGTGAAACAGAAAAACGTCACCAATAGAAGTAGATTTTGGTTTGAAAAGGGTAAATATATCCTCATTTCTGATGCCAATAGTCATAACGTGTGATAAAATGATTTGCAGATCCGCAGAGAGTCCATCAATACACTGCATATTGTGCCATCGCTCATAAGCAAGGCACATAGAAGAAGATTGGAGTTTGGTATACCACAATGGCTGACCTGTGTGCAGGCGTATCCATCCGTGGTCTGTCCAATCACGAGTCGAAGAAAGTGTCCGAAGTGATATCATAGGTTGGCGTCTGCGGACGCCAAAACAATAGGAATTGCGGACATACTGATTTCGACATTAGACGAAAAACACCCTTGAAGCGATTAGTGGTCAGTCGAACATTTGCAAAAGTATCATAATTGTGCATGAAAGTGATGCCCAATCAAGTGGCTTCAATGATTGCTTATGTGGCATCGGATGAGGCATCTTTCGTCACCGGTAAAACCTTCGTCGTTGCAGGAGGACTTCCCTCTCGGTGTTGAACGGAATTAAAGGCTGCAGAATGATCTATGATTCAAGCGAGTCAACATTCATTGACCACTTCCATTGACATATTGTTACCGAGATTGGAGAACGTTATGAGAAAACTAAAATATCTCTGATGGAACGTTCACTGGTCTCCGGCGCTACTGAAAAGAAGCACCGGCACACACCTATGGAAACTCACCCCTATTTTGGGACATCCATTTCACTCGATTTCACATGACATCACTCGGAATTCCCAAGATGGCTCAAAAGGCGAGGCGAGTGAAAATGAATTCACAGTATTTGCTAAATACGACCAGTTGACTAAATGTTACTATAAATAGCAGCCAATGAAATACCACCTGTCATCGGTGTGTGCCTGAGTCATAATATACAGGGAGTTTCAAAAGTATATTTACAAGTAATTGGGATTTTTTACCTTGCGTAATGTATTACAGAAAGGCTCTTTTCTCTAAAATTAACAATCATACACATTATCATATTATTATAGATGTTTAGAACTCGATAAAAAAGCAATAACAACATGAAAGTTTTACTTCCTACAGAGGGGCTTCTCGTTTCAATGATAAATTATATCATCTGCATGACCATGGGAGTTTTAGATGCAAATTATGGTGACTATTGTTTTATGTGATCAGTCGTTAATTAACAAATGTGATCCAGACAAGTTTATAGTGATTGCATATAATAATCAAACGCTATTGTGGAAAGAATAAAAAAGATGATATAGAAGAATACAATATTTTATATCGTTTAAAACGTTGAGGATTCATCACGTTTAATTCGGCTCAAAAAAGCAGATATTACAGACAAATAGGCGTGTACAATAACCTATCACCAAATCTGCAACTTCAAATCAAACCCTCTCTTTAATACTCTATATTAGTATGTAGAAAATATCCACAAATCCTTTCAAGAGGACAGAATAAGCCACATAAATAACTTACGACAAAGAATCTTCGCATTAATGTTATTATTTGAACTCCCCTCTGCATGTTCATTGGTATTTCCATGGCGTAAAACTGTATTTGTTTATGTAAGCAGTCTTGCATTGCATGCTAATGTGATCAATACATGCATGGATTATGTAGTAATATTAATTATAAGATAAACAATGCTTTACCATGGTATTTTGCTCACTGAGGAATGATCCGGACTCTCACACAAATTATTCAGCAAGAATGTGCCGTAATTAATTACTGAAACGCTCATCCTAGCTGTTTGTGTTAAGACGGAAACGTAGGGGAAAATGTGTATTTTTTTTTTTTTCTTTTTTTTTTCTTTTTCATATTAGGATACTAACAAAACTTCCACACATCATGTTTTCAGAGTAATAGTGAATACACGTAATTGAACCAAATTGAACATCATTTAATAATGTTGAAGTATGTTGCAAGCTCGCCAAATATTAGGTGTATTAAAACCGCTGTCTGGTTGTACCCATGGCAACGAATAGCCTATAAAACACATTACTCGAATGCTTTCAAAGGCGTGATTTATAAAACGGATTATGTGCTATGAAGTAATTCGTATCTGACTGGATATGGCTGAATAATGAACTGCATGCTTAGCCAGCAACCATGTTAAGACAGTTGTTTCACTAATATGCATTGGGCAATAATTTACAGAAGATTTACAAGAGTAGTGTAACATGAGATTGTGGAGGAAGGATAATGACCTGTTGATTGATGAGCCTTGATATATAATCCTTTCTGAACGGAAAACCCTCGAGAGCAAATGAAAAGGTATTGTTCTACGAGGACAAAGGGTCATTGATCCACACGAAATAAGATTCAATGGAAACAGGAAACATTGTTTTTGTTTGAATTTTTTTTTTTTTTTTTTTTTTTTTTTTTTCGTGGGACTTATTTTTCTACGGAATCCTGAAACAACTTAGGCTTATGCGGTCCGAGGAGGTGAGCAGGAGTTGAGAGCTACATCTAAGGACACTGGGTTGTTTGTTAGCTTTGAAGCTCCAGGGGCCACCATATCGACATTTTTCTCGTTCAAATAATTTCCGTTTCGTTAGTTGAACGTGTGTTTGGGTATACTACTAGTATCCCATTCTGCCGTGACTCTCATTAGCTATGCATCACCAAAATTGGAATATAAATTAAAGCGATAGCAGCATGACATAATTATTAGACTGGCAATATCAAGTATTTAATTCTCGTATCTTTGTGTGATTCTTGAATTGCGACCTACATGCTCCGAAACACTCTGCGCAGTGCCAGTTAAAAGAAGAAAAAAGAAACGTTTGACTCACTCTGTAGTTATCATATGGTTTCCTATTGTTCACGAAATCACTCGCACATTATACATGCAATGCAGCGGTATAACATTGATCCTACCTATACGGTGATTGTAATGTTATTAATTGAACTTTGACGTTGTGTCATGGTTCCGTGACAGCCTGGTTGGCCTAGTGATAGAAGCGTGGAGTTTTCACTCCAGGGGTAGTAGTTGCGAATTCTCGTGGCATGATGCCTCTTTGGCAAGGTCATAAGATGGTGACACATATGACACCTGTACATTATTTTGAAAAAAAAATGTGAGAAAAAATAAAATCAACAATTCCCATTTATTTCATTCCATCGTTTTTATTCCATTTCTCTGTGCCAGGGAAAGTTGCTTGTAATCTCATCTCATCAACGCCTTTTCATCTCATTCTCTTTCAGGTTAATTTCCTGGTGTTTTTCAATTTTCATCCTTCGGACTAATTAGACCTCGTGCACTCTTCCAATCTCGCAGTCTACAAGCTTCCTTGTCGTCAGGTTAAGCTATGAAGATTAAACAGGCAACGTGATGATTAAATGTAGGTATATTGGTACTGTTTTGCCACCAGTTCACAGCTGTTTGGATTGGTTGATTCTATTGCTGACCTCTAAGTTGAGTCAGCGTTCACTGATGACGGCATTCGGTCACTGAAATAATATGTGTACTTCACAGTAAAACAAGTATAACAAATTTATGATAAAACTTACGGAGCTTTCAGAGGGATTGAGTTGTGACCCTCCGACGGCTATCATACAAAGCCAGAAACCGTGATCTGCTGTTTAAAAATCTACCAAATGTATGTGAGGCTGCATCTCCTGCTTGAGCCTCCCTCACATTCACACACACTGGGCTATTAGAAAGCCTACAACGCAGAACCGTGC
Source organism: Capitella teleta (assembly GCA_000328365.1). Classification (NCBI taxonomy): domain Eukaryota; kingdom Metazoa; phylum Annelida; class Polychaeta; family Capitellidae; genus Capitella; species Capitella teleta. The sequence continues at coordinate 302,170 of KB302197.1, forward strand.
GGATCATTCTCACCCTCCCTCGAACTCCACACTTCACTTCGCAGCCCTCAACGTAAAATAAGGACATCGCCGAGATTACAATGCTTGTCTATTGATTTTGCTGTGATGAAAATTAAATGGAATTATGTCGACAATAAATTTACTTAACACGGAAATTGCACTAGGAAGGTGCATTAAAAATACCCGCACATTTTTCATCATTTCAAGAATTCTATTAAAAAAAAAAACTGTTCAGCTGTAGTCAAAATGATGAACAGAAATGTACATAATGATACTTGTAGGGATTGTAGGTAACTACGTTCATGTATATAATTCGATCCGATTCCTATAGATGAAACTCCGGCAGCTACGGCTTAAATGTGTACATCGTATAACTAGGCAAATCACTGTCCTACGCAGCAAGAGTTGGTGCCACTGGCGTTCGGTTGCACGGAAATTAAATCAAACCCAATTTTCCAAACACAAGAATATCTAATTATCTATGTAACCTAATTAGGTAACCAAGATCCCTTTTACCCATGCAATATTGGGGATTTGAGGATAGAGAATATTTATAGTCAGTCACCTTAGATACAAAAAAATAATGGCCTTCTTTGTCAGAGAATCTACTCACCGCAAGGTTCCGTGAGAAGTTCGTCATATTGGAGAGAAGTCCAGTTTTGGGCGACCCATTTGGGTGGATTGATGCAAGGTTCGACGTCGGTGACAATTGTCAGGTTGGCAGCATTCTTCAACCATGCGTAGTCCTGACAGCAATCAAGTATGATCGTGTTAATCTCAAGATACTGAAGTGTCGGTAGATGGTAGGTTAGGTCTGGGAATGAGACGGTAGGATTGGGCCCCAGGTATAACTCGGTCAATTCCACCATGTAGGAGATATCAGAGACCCTCACGATCTCTATTTGATTGCCCCCGATGTGCAGTTTTTCCAAGGTGCCACCAATATTTCTCAAATCTGGAATTGAAGTAAGTTTATTTTCCACTAGATTTAAGTAGGTCAGCTGGCACGTCCTGAATGAGTCGACCTCAATTCTCCAAATTCGATTTCCTTTAAGATTGAGTCTTTTAAGAGGAGAATCGGAACAATTGGACTCCACGGCGCTAATTTCTGAAATGTTGTTGCTTCGCGCAACGATTTTGATCTCGTAGTGATATGATGGCCACGTTTGTTGCAATGAGGTGAGGCCTTGTTCGGAGAATTCGATGGTTGAGTGGCATGGTTTGGCGATGGCAAAGTACAGGATCGCCCCCAACACACACCGCAATGAGAAGCTCATTTCAGTGACTCAAGGGTTGAACGAAGCGCGAACAATGTTCGCCTCGTGTCCGCTGCGCTTCTGATTTGAAAACCGAGGACTGAAGTTAATGTCCCGAAGGTCTAAAGCTCAAATATCAATGAAAATCGATCGATCGTGGATGCAGGCTGTTTGACTGTTTGGTGCTGTGAAGACGACGTATGGTAACTCTATAGGACTTTGCATGCAGTTCTTCATATACATATAATATAGATTATCACTATAAAAATATTATTTCTATAGTTCTTGATAATGTAGATTTCAACAACGTGCTATGTGTCTAGAGCGATGCGTGCTAACCACAATCTCCGTACCTTTGATCACTAAATTCTTCATTCTCGTCAATTACATGCACTAATAATAAAAAGATGCACAAGGTTAAGAGAGGTTAAGAGAGTCATGGGTGCACAGTGCCATTTCATATGTGAGAAAATCCTGGCAAGATTCTGGTCGAAAAACTCAATGCACTGGAACACCCTGAGACGTAATAAAAAGTCATTAAAAGCTTGGGCAAGGTTTTTTTCAAGAATAATAGATGGCATAGAATGCTTATCTTCAGAATGTAGCAAGTCACCCTCAACACAAGCTTAAAAGTTTATTTCTGATTGGCATTTTTGAATTTGTCTTTGGAGTATGCTGCTTAATTGCTCTTTCGTATCAGTGATACTACGTGGTTCCGATTGATTTTTCAGCATTTCTTTATGTACTTCAAGCTAAGTCTTCCGGTATTTCCTCTTTATGTACTTCAAGCTTAGTCTTCCGGTATTTCCTCTCTAATCTTCTTCGTTGCTTCCTAGCACGGTGTATTTCATCGTTATACCATGGCTTCAGTCAGTCTCCCTTTATATGGACAACTTTTATTGGAGCATGTTTGTCGGTAATCGCCGCTGACATCTTTTCATAATTATATCCGAGCTGAAGCTTCAATGCCATCTTCCTGTCCAGCGGGTGACAGTACCCTAGACAGGTCATCAGCAAAGGCGGTCGGATCCACTCTCTTCAGTCGTCTGCAACTGATCCCCTTCTTTCTCGCTTGGACCGGCTCCACAGCTAGTTTGCATGTGATCAAGCAGTGGGCTGATATTCCGATGTCACATACATCGATGACATATATGGATTGCGATTCAGTGTGCAGGGTAAAAATTAGATCCAAAATATGATTTGTGGAATATGTATCGGTTACAGAAGGTGCTGCTTTAGACTGAAGGATGGTGCTACTTTTTGGAAATTATTAACTGTTGTGCTTCCTTCAACCCATTGGACATTAAAATCTCCGAGAAGGCATATATCGCTCGATTGATAGGAGCAGAGATCAGCAATGAATTTCTCCATTTCTTCTGAAAACGTAGCATTGGAGAAACCATTCGTCTGTGAGGGGGTGGGCAGTACAGCAGGGTCATTTTTAGTGAATGCTTGGTCTTTATCTTAATTCCTACTGTTTCAAATGTTCTGTAAGTGTCAATGTTCAGCTTTTCGATGGTGGTACTTTGTGAGATCACAAAACCAACTTCATTTCTTCCTTTGGCAGTTGGTCGAGGTACACCCACGAAATGGTATCCTGGCGGACACAGATCACCAATCAACATTGAATCGCCATCCTTCAGCCATGTTTCAGTGAGTGCCATGATTGAAATGGATCGTTCGATGATAATATCATGGATCGCTTCCAGCTTATTTGCAACTAATCTTGCATCTAGAAGTGCCATGGTGACTCATTTACCCATTACACCTGTAGCGGTTTGTACGTTGTGTGAGTCTGTGGCAGTCTTCATGGCCTGCTTCCTATTGATGATTGCAATTCTTTGCCTTGTGACCAAGGTATCAACAGGCATGGCAGGTTATGGGTTGTCCATATCTGCAGTTTTTGTGAGAATGATTCTCCTCACCAAAATGCCAGCAGTGGCCTCGTGTGCTCTCTGAATTCCGTGAAGGAGAAGATGCTCTTTGGGTCTTATTGAACTGCCTATATTTTGCCAGTTGACCTCTTTGATCGTGCGGGTGACCATCAGTTGCTCCATTTGAGCTGCCGGTGTGCTTCGTAGCTTCCGGAGTTTCCTGAACCCGCTCTGTTTTCTTTGCAGTTTTCTTCTTCGATTTGTCAGTAGCCTTTTTGTTCCACACTTGCTCAGGTGGGGGCCATCAACGTGCAGGAAGCCATCATTCACAGATCGATCAGCAAGTTTGAAAGACATGTCGTTGTTGGTGATTTGATCTTCATTTTCTCAGCCATTGATCAGCATTTGCGAGTTCGACGTTTTTCTGTTCAGCAACGGAGTGTTCGCGGGGAGGAATGATCAGGATCTCAGTGACTGATGAATGATCCACGCTGGTCATAGCCTATGTGAGCAATGCATGCTCATCAAAATCCTCGGAGCCACAGTTGCTGGTTCCAACGCATGCGACTAGTTGACATTTCAAGGTAGAATTCGCTATTTCCTTCGTCACATCTTCCACTTTTGCTCCTAAGATTGACATAATATTTGTGTCAACAAACATGGCAGTCATCACAAGAGCAAGCATTCAAGACGATCAGGGAGATGCTGAGCAGTGATCAAGTATTGGCACATTTCAATCCGAGCATGCGTATTGGTATCGCATGTGATGCATCAAATGTTGGCATTGGAGTCGTCCAGTTCCACCGTTATAACGACAACCGTGAGCGACCCATGTTCAATGCATCGATGACCCTGACAACAGCACAGAGGAAGTACAGCCAGATACACAAAGAAGCAATGTCTAGCTATCATCTCTGCTTTAAAGAACTTTCATTATATACTTGTATACTTATATCACTTTATTATATATTTTATATTATACATTATATACTTATATCACTATATACTTGTGTAGCCGAGAGTTCATCCTTGTGACAGACCACAAGTTGTTGTTAACCTAGCTTATTCGGACCATCAACCGCGATACCAGCCAGCCTTGGCAGCAAATAGATTAGCAAGATGAGCACTGAAGCTAAGCCAGTATCAGTACACGATTTATAACATACAATTAAAGGCCCACGGGAATGTAGATGCCCTCAGTCGTCTACCAACTGGACCAGATAAAGACTTTGATGAAGAGGAAGATGATGAAGATGGGCATTAAACATGTATGGTGAAGACAATCAGCAGTTAACTCAACCCAATGGATTCTGAACTGATTGTGAAGGAGACGAAGAAAGATCCGATCATCAGCCGCGTCATGAGAAACACGCGAGAAGGATGGCCAGAAACCATCGATATGACACTCAAAGACTCCCTTTAATCAAAGCCACCAAGGACAGACTGATCAAATGTGTCTAACGGATGCCTCTTCCACGGAGCAAGGCTGGTGATTCCATCAAAGCTGAGAAACAAGATCCTGGCTCTTCTGCATCTAGGCCACATAGGATGACAATGCATGAAACAACTGACAAGAACCGCTGTCTATTGACCTGGTATTGATGCTGCAATCGTTCAGCTAAGCCAACGCTGTAAGACATGTGCTGAACATCGAGATTCTCCTCCAAAGGCACCGGTTCACCCTTGGACCATACCCGAGAAGCCTGGGACTGGCTTCCATGTGGACCACGCGTTCAACTTCATGCTTGGCAATTGGAAACTGTAATCGTAACACAGGCAGGCATTCGGAACTGCACGGTACAGTATATGCCCAGAGGACCTATTTGGAGACGTCACATAAACCACTTTCGGTTGCGACACGCCTCCAAGGAAGACGAGGAACCAGGAGAATTGCCAACGGTTTCATCCCCTCCTGATGAACAAGTACCACCACAAGCACCACCTCCGCTACCCAAGTATAGTCGACACCACTTAAGACGATAAAAAAGAAACAGATGTCCAAATCCATGGTATTTTGGATCTGTCTGGGGAGGTGACATGACCATGCAATGATCACGAGTGAAAGGACATCGTCTCATGTGTTCATCTACTCATAGATCATCTCATGTCGCATTTCCATTGTCACGCCTGTATATAAGCACAGTTTTTATCATATTAAATCATTCAATCCATTCAGTATATTCTCTCGTTCTCTCGTTACGACAGATACAATCCAAACCATTCAAAACACAAGTGATGAAAGTTTACAATACATTTTTAATCATTTCAAACTTGTGGTTATGAATTGAATAAACATATTGCCTATTTTAGTGCTGTCGTCTGTCGGGTGCATTCTGCAGAAATTGATGAATTGTCTTCGTGTTCTTTGCAACTCAGCGAGCGTCAGAACCTTCACCAGCATCAACTGAAATGAACCATCTGAAATTTATATCTTGACAATCAATGGTCCAATACCTTGTCGGTTGCCCCAGGTATTTTGATAGTATCCCCTACTATACAAGTTTTCTGACTCTCTAAGATGAACTGAAATCAAATGATATTTCACTCGATTTGCATTATTTACACGAGATCAAGTCATACCTGCACCGTATTTTGCGTGATTTTGTCCAATTCGTGGATAAAATTTGAAGATGATAAAGGTTGCTGAGATGAAATGAAAAAAAGAAGAGATTCAAGATTTGGGAAAAATTACATTTTGAATAACATTGCAGCTCACTGATTGAGTGGAGAGGTTAGGGGGAGGGGCTTTCTTGCGAATCAGAGCATCACAAATCGCTTCAGAGGGAAGTTCGTCTTCCGGATTGAGCAGGAAAAGAGGAGAGTCCCAGCGATTCCGGTTCTCAGGGGCCTCAAAGCGCATGACGAGAGCGTCAAAACTGAGAAGAGAAAGAAAAAAAGTTCTTGGAATTTAGCATTTCTCATTAATTATCATGGAAAAATAGATTGATAGACATTTGGAAATAAAGGTTGCCTCTAGCAAATAATGAAATCCAGCGCCTACATTTCCTTTGTGTATTGATCTTCGGCTGGTCTGCTTGTGTTCCATTGCCACGCGGTGTCTGGAGCTGTGTTGCAGTGAATCTGACAAGAAACGGTTATCGGTCGAGAGGAAGGAAAAGCACACAACACACATACCACGCAGTGGGGAGATTGAGCAGATTTTGTCATGCAGTACAATTCATACCGGAAACCTAAAAGAAATATCAGGTCTCTCTATTTTAATACCAGTATTCATTAATTTATATAAAGGATGATTATAGCATAGAAAAAGAATGGGTTTGCTCATTGTGAGTGGCTGGGAAATTAAGGACGGCCAAGCCAAGGCCACCTAGAGTTGTAGTTGAGGTTGCTTTAGTCGGGCCCAGCAACACTCCTGACTTACCATTTGTGCTGCCGATACCCGGCTAAAATATTTATCGAAAATTGCTGTAGACATAGCAATATATTTCTAAAACAGAGGACAATAGCTTAGAAATTTCCAAATGATAGAGACACAACTACATTGCGAACATCCAAAATCAATATTGTTGATAATTACCGAATTATCAGATTTTCTTAAGATATTATCCAAAAAAATTGCACCACTTAAAGCAATTGCTAACTGTCTCCAAACTGGATGTTTTATGTGTAGTTAAGAATCATTAATTTGACTCTTTGCTGAAATGAATCATCTCCTTTGAAATCGTCAGCAACTCCGCTTCTTCACTTCAATCAGTTAGCAGATAATGAGTTAAATCCTTTTAAATTACACAAGAAACACTGCGTCATTATATGAAGAAAATAAAATGATAATGCATAAAAAAGTTCAATAATACTGTAGTTATATCCACGATAATTTCACAATGTGGTTATCAACCTTGCATGGATATCTGTTGGAAATTTGTAAGCCCTCTCTCTCTCTGGAGTAAAAAGAACATGGCTGGAATAGCAGGTCTTCTCTTAGCTGGGTATAGGAGAAACATGTTCAGCGAGGTCTGGCGATCTTCCTGACCTTAATACTTCAAAAGACATCGCCCTCATAAGGTTTTACCCACATGACCACTCTGATCATTCTTTCTCTATAATACTAGAATATCTAAAGATGATTTATTCATACTACTCAGTATGCACCCAGAATGAAACACAGGTCAGGATTTATACTGTGGGATGCAAAGTATAATCCCCCCCCAAAAAAAAAAAATTAAATAAAAATAATCATATCTTTCTATTAATCTGAACATGAAAAGCCAACTGCTGGGACAGCTCATTGTGCAACAACCACTTGGCCGTTTCGATTGGTGGTTTTGCCGGCGTCTGCTTAAACAATGTGGACAGCTAGGAACAAGTAATTGACCCTCGCTGACCCTGCAGCATACATCATTACTTGTATAGAGTCAATGTATATAATACTTAGCCCAGTAGACTAGCTGGACATGCAGGTGGCTATGCTGTTGTCTGCTTGTTAGACATTGGTATGTAGCAGTAAAATCTCATTTATAGGTCAAGCCATGTCAAATGATTATAGTTCCTTTCCATCAGGAATCTTGAAAAGTTATCGCAGTTGTCCACGAAGCAGAGATGAAACAATTATCAAAAAGCTAGGAAACTGCAGCAAAATACGTTATGAAATCAGGTGCGTTATGAAAATGTGCAGTATGTTCCATGAAGCTACTACTTGTAAATTCAATTCCGAGCAAAATTATTACAATAAATTTAATGTTCGAAAGAGATATTTGTGAACGATTGAAATCATGAAAGATGAATCAAGTGGAGAGGAAGAAGAAAAACATTCGCCCAACGTGGGGCTCGAACCCACGACCCTGAGATTAAGAGTCTCATGCTCTACCGACTGAGCTAGCCGGGCAACCGACAAAATGTATGTCAAGAATGCAATTTGAAACTCACAGCTCACAAGAGAAAGAAAGGCAGAGAAACAAACCTTTGATGTAATTCCCTGAGTCTAATATCACAACGTCATCCTTGTTTATTTTCCTGCAAGGGAATAAACAAAGAGTGAATCCTAATACATCGACTGCCTCATCATCTGGACGTTAACCAATCCATAGAAATCATGACGTACCTCTGAACGTACGCCTTCAAATGACCCCTCTGCTCTTTCTCAATCCGTGAATCTGTTTTACAAAAAAAAAAAAATACATTTATATTTGCAAACATAATCAACCACAAACAAATACCAATTCTGCTTTAATCAACAGCAAGAATACAGAAAAATTGAAATCGAATGATGTCGATAAAGCCGTTATGATTACTCACCAGCAAACGTTTCGTTTTTACCAATCGACAGATCTGCATCACCAAAGACGTGAACGTTAACTTTTTCGCGATCTTCAATAATTCGTTTCAATTCCCGGCATCGTGTAGACTTCCCACTGGATGGGAATCCACACATAAGCACAAAAGGCATTTGCACAAAAATTTGCTCGACTGACTAGTTTAACAGGAAGTTGCAGACGCTGCTCAAAGGACTAATCATTATCACTTCATCAAAATATACGATAGAAGTGTGGCGATAAAATAACAGGCTTTCGTTGCCTTGCGCAAGCTTCCAGCGGCAGTCGTTCGTTTACAAGACGTTCGGTTACGAGACTAGAGAAAGTGTGACTTTAACAGTGTGTAAGGACGTTTTATTTCTTCAGTATCGTTAGTTGGTAAATTTCAAAAAAATTGGTGTAAAAAAAAAAATTAGTTCGTAAATAGAAATGGGCTCGAAATAACCGATATCGAGCGAACATCACATCCGATATTGATTTATTTCTCAGCTTCATCACTTCAAATAGTAGATAAATCAATAAACGGGTTATATTACATTGAAGATTGCGCTACAAGATTGTAGCTTATTTCCCGGAGGGACGAAAGTGTTGACTGTTGACCAAGTGCATACATTTCACAGGAAAAGTTGATGTGCCAATAACTTTTTGCGCATGCACAGAGCAGCGCAGACATGACCTAGTTTCAATTTGAGAAAAAAAATCGTTTTTTTATGGCGTGTAATACAGAAGTTGAATTTGCGAAGCGAAATGTCCAAGATTTGCAGCAATACTTGAAAGATCATGACATTTCTACTACCAGATATCATTAAGCAGAATAAGTGGAACTGTACGTGTACGGCCTACAACATAATAATCATTATTATCAACATACAGTCAGACCCCGTTAATCTGCTGTCATGTAATCTGCCTTTTTCATAATTTGCCCTAAAATATCAGGGACGAATCGTTCGTAATGTTAATTGTGCCATGTAATCCGCCTTTTTTCGTTAATCCGCCTCTGACCACGATTCTAGCAAATGAATCTATACTTTACCATTGTAAATAACACATGTTATCCACCCCACAAAAAGCGTGTTAAAAACAAACATCAGCCAAGACACATCAATTGTCGGCGATTTTTATGAAGTCGGGTCAGTTTAACAACAAATGGCGCCTCCTCGTTTGTTTAATGCTTAACAAGTTAATTAAACAAAGCAAATCAATCGCAGGCAAAAATTCTGTTAAAGGGATGGGGAACTAAATTTTAAGTGATGTTCTATTGACTCATAGCACCAATTGATAGCATTCCATGCCAAAAACACCCTGCCTGGATGCAAGCGTAAGGAAATAATGCATTCTGAATATCGGGGTTAGCATTGCGCCTATGGGAGAATGGCTTCCATTGCGAAGTATAGGAGGCAAACGTCAGCTGATGGCTTGGTTTGGCTGATGGCTGATTGATCCCGTTCCCCTCGCGAGGCTATCGATTTCAACCAATCAGAGCAGACCAAAAACAGGAAGCACGTGCAGTACAAAAACAACAACACGTGTGCTGCGAGCGAGCAAGATGACAGCGATTCAAACGAAAACATTTACGTAATCGAACAATATTTTGCTACCTAAGATTTGTTTAAAGAAGGCATAAGATTATTTTCTTGCAGCCGAAGATCCCAATTAGTATTCTAGTGCGTGAATAATTCACTGGGAGATCTGGTTCTCTGCTCTGTTGACACTTGACAGTTGACACTACTAGATCGAGTCTAGTGGCCCAGCCGTGAAATTTGCGCGTCTGACACATCGCACGGATTCCCAATTCGTAATCAATAATTACATGTACTTGTAATTTCTTCTTGTAAATATTTGTGTGTTGATTAATTATTATGCCTATTATAAGGCTTCTATAGTTAGTATGAGGTGACCTGATCTCTGAAGTCAGTTGTAAACTTGCAATATCCCATAGCAATAAACATGCAATGCACATGTAAACAGCTTATATTAGAATGCACCTGTTGATGTAGGGTGAGGCATGAGATGATGAGGCATTATTGAGTTTTACGGCTCCCCCATCCTGTTCCGTTGATACAGAAGCCCGGGACTGGGGTCTCGCCCCACATGAACTCTTATCGAAACATCCAAAAGGGGGTTCTTTAGCCTGCATTCTACCTATGAGGCGATTGTAAACAGCACCCAGCTTTAGTTGCTACGCAGCACTGCAGAGTCACAGAACAATTATAATTATAACGAATTACAATTATATTACACAATCATAAGGCCCATGACCCAATCGTATCTCAAACCCAAGACCTCGACCTCCACGGTCAGCATAGGAGTGCACTCACACAATCAAACTTGACTGACCTACTTGACGTCCTTTGATGATAATGATGATTATTATTATTATATACATAAAAACTAAAATAAACAAAAACAGATCCACATACTTTGAAGCCTCTGGTTTGTCACTCCGCAAAGCCCTCACCGAAGGAGCTGTAAGGCGCAAGAGGGGCACGCCTTCGTTTAGAAAAACAAAGCTAACAGGTTTAGAAGTTTTCACAATTTTATTAATTCATTATGAGCAATCTCGTAACTCTTGTTCACTCCGGATGCCTTCCAAATTCAATGCAGTGCTCAGGCTTCAAGTGGTCTCCCCTTCCAAACCCCCAACTTCCTGTGGATCCATCATGTGAACTGCATATAGGCCGCCCATCTTAGAAATATGAAAATAAAAGACAACATAATCAATGCATTAAAATAGTTCATTGCTCACTGAAAAGTAATAGGGAACGTTGGGGATGGGGTGGGGTGGTTAATTACATGGATTCACAGTCCATCAATCTAAATTTATATGTTGTGTGAATGGGGTTCTTTCACCATTGATATTGGTTGATTGACCCACTTGATATTGACGGTTATTGATGAGCAGGACAGGAAGAGTAACTTCTAAGAATTTAACTGTCAAAAATTAATAATAATTACATGTATATATTATTGTCGAAACTAACTTCAAGGTATTCTCAGGCATAAGCTCATACACTAGCAAGCAACCGAAGCATGCCTTCCATTCAAATCGATTAATAACCATATATAAACATAAAAGTATCGGTATACTATAACTTGTAGATCATAAAAATATATTTCATTCAGTGTTTTTACGAGAGGTTTGTAGAATCACTCGGTGTTTCATCACAGCGACTGACGTCACGCCTAATTAGCATTATATCTCCCGCGAAATCGTTAGCGATGATATTCCTTGTGTGGGGCATGCATAGGAATCATTTTTGGTGCATCAAATAACGACTCAAAGTCCATTTTTAACCAGTTCTCTTTCCCTTTAAGTCTTTTATTTCATTGGTCACTGCTTTAAGCGATGGTCAGGAGCGGAGTGAACGAGATGACGAAGTTGTGAGTGGATATCAAACGAGTGGAGAAGCGAGTGGATCTGAGCTCACGAAGAAAGTCTTGGCGGGGGAAGCAAGGCAGTACGTGTGGGCATTAATGCTATATTTCGAGAGATTCGAGGAGTCAGAGACAGCGAAGCAAGAAAATAGAGATGAACTGTACTGTCATCACGATTTGTCCGAGCTCACCATGGTTCAACTACGACGTTTAAGCTGCTAGGAGAGAGATAAGACATTCAGATGGACGCTGGAGATCGACACGTTTGACTGTTCATTATGATATCATGAACGAGAAAAGGAATCAGCTGACGAGAGCCACGAGAAGAGCCAAAATCGAATAATACTCAGACAGGATAAATGAGTCTGCATCGCCGAAGGAGATCTTCCAAGTCACTAGTTTTCTCTTACAACCCAAGAGAGAGAGAGAGAGAGAGAGAGAGAGAGAGAGAGAGAGAGAGAGAGAGAGAGAGCTAGCTACCACTATGTCATCTGGATCACTCGCAGATGAATTCGCGGAATTCTTTGAGAACAAGATAACTGGTATTCGGCATGGAATCTCGGCTGCACCAGTGCAATCATCACTTCTGTCAGACGTTGCCGCTCTCCACACATTTGCCCTCACAAATGCTGAGGAAGTCAGCACCCTCATCCGAAAATCCACTTCAAAGTCGTCTGTCATTGACCCTCTGCCAACTTGGCTCCTGAAAAAGCGTCTCTCTACCTTCTCTCCCATCTTCGCTGCCATCGTTAACGCCTCCCTTGTCTTTGGATATGTTCCTGATTAGCTTAAAGCCGTTGTTATCACTCCACTGTTGAAGAAGCCGACCCTAGACCTTGATGTGTACAAGAACTACCGACCAGTCTCCAATTAATCGTATGTGTCGAGACTCATCGAGCGGGTTGTGGTTGAGAGACTATAGGAGCACTGCACATTGAACAACATCCAATGTAAATTCCAGTCAGTGTACAAGCAGAATCCTAGCACAGAGACTGCCCTAGATGATCCGTGTACATAACGACATCCTGAGAGCGATCGAACGTAATGGTGGCGCTATTCTGGTCTTGCTGGATTTATCGTCCGCCTTCGACACCATAAACCATACTCTTTTACTCCATCTTCTCAAGCATCAAATGGCAATTGGTAATACGGCACTGAAATGATTTTCATCATATCGGAGTGAGAGGACTCAACACGCGAAAGTAAAGGAATCGCTATCCTTGCCTCGTCGAATGCTTTACAGCGTACCGCAAGGGTCTGTGCTAAGCCCGGTCCTTTTCACGCTATAAACCAGTCCTATCAGTGCCATCATAAGAGCTCAGCAGCTGCAATAACAGCTCTATGCTGATGATACACAACTTGATATGTCATTTACGCCAACATCAGCTGCTTCTACGACGTCCTCTGGTGCATCAATGGAGTTAGCAGTAAGTGCCATAAAACGATGGATGGATGACCACTACTTAAAACTAAATGAGGACAAGACTGAGATGCTTGTGATTCAGCGTCCAAATCCGAGATCCAGTCAGCCAACCCATCGCCCATCACTGACACTTGACTGTCACAACATCAATCCGTCCGCGTCTATTAGAGACCTCGGTGTGCTATTTAACTCTGCACCTAATTTACAAGATCACGTGGATCAACACCAGAGTGCTCTGAAACAAAACAAACTTCCGGGAAATAGACTCCAACTTTTCCCTTCAAAGTTTGGATGGAAAATTGGGCGGTTCACTTGTCAAATATCCCTGGACCATCAAAACTCATATTAGCTAGCTAATGAAAGGGTGAAAGACAAGAGAAGTAACTCATAACTATATATGCATGTTATAAACCTTACTGTGCACGTGAATAGCCAAGGAAAGGTTGTTATCAAACTACATAATTAGTTTCACGTTGAAACAACATTGAATCAACGATAATCCACCATTGCTGTATTACTACTCATAAACAAACCTTACAACATACTGTGGCCTGCTTACAAACCGGCCAATAACTATTATGAAATAACATATCCCGTCATTTTATGCATTACGTCTTTCTTCATTACATTTCATTCATTCCTCACCCTCTTCATTGGCACCAATTAATGATTACAAATGCTTAAGGATACACTCCAGCTAAACCAAGTAAACCGGTTTTCAGGTGAAACAATAAAGCCAGGTGTTTCTGGAAGACCAGACATCTTGTCAGGTCAAGAGGGCACATTATAATATTATAATGAGCTACGTTTCACCATGTTTATAATGCACAAGCAACTCAACACCTTTATCGGATAGACCGGTGGTGCTTCGAGGTGTACGGTGCTGCTTTCGAATTACATCTCATAACAGATAAGTTCATCTTCATGGATAATTGCATGTTTCCTCTCTTCTCAGACATAGCAGAAAATGCCGGAGATGTGCAAGACTAGTAGACGAGTGGTGGCGCATACACAAACCGCTAACTTTCCCCAAAAAAAACATACCCCATTTTTGTCTCTATATCCCTAAAAAATCATAGCTCCCTTTCCATAGCGATGGGGGACCCTCCCCCAATTGTATGATTTAAGGGTCCGGGGTTATTTGAAAAGTGCTCCAATTGGGCAAACTGAGCAGCATCCTGTGAGTTAGAGCCCCCTGTTACCTTCTCTCCAACAGCTGCTTTGTCCTTGTCTTTCCGATGCCTTGCACAGACTTCAAAGGAGCTTCAGTTGCTATAGCAACATTCACTGGTGGCTCTGCCCACTTTGCATCATTGAACGCCATCAAATAGACCTTAATTATGACGCTGAAAAACAATAGTATGTTAGAACAATAACAATGCTTCATTTTGATTGCTGAATTCAGAATACAAGTATCCCAAGATTATGAAGAAAAAACCTTGAATAGCCAGCCTGCTGTTTGGGCAGTCAAATTAAATTGCCATGGATAATTCGTACAAATATTACCCCACGATTCAACCTGTTGCTATTGCAGTCGGATTACTGGTAGGCAAACAAATTGAAAATTTGCAATAAAAACCCACTATAATTCCAATAGATTTGTATGTCACTGAATATATCCACTGCTTGTGCAGACAAATTTAGTACGTAGCAAAAACGCCTCCACAAGCACTCACCACATGTGTGGTAGAATGATGAAAGAAAAATAGGTTTCTTTTGGACAACAATAAAAACAATACTACAATCATAGAATAACGCACTTGAACGTAACAACGTAACAAGTCCTAGACATGCTATTTTTAACTTCCAGAAGCGAATTTTAAACTCAAGCAATAATCTTATTTGTTCAATTTTATCGTGTACTCTCTTTAATTCATCTTTGTGGCATCATTGGAAGTCTGTTTTGTTTATGAATTGATGTGATGCATTGCTTATTTATTATTATTTATTTTTATTTTCATGTTATTTATTTATTTCATTTATCATAATCAATCTGAAATAAACTATTATTATTATTATTATTATTATTATTATTATTATTATTATTATTATTATTATTATTATTATTATTATTATTATTATAACGTATGCCCAAGACAGGTTCAGTGAGAGGGATGTTACGTAATTATGTCAACACTGAATGAACACAATGAGCATTCCATGTTATTATTACCTCATTGATGAGCATAAATAAGGTAGTAATAATAATTAATAAATATTATGCTAAATGATAGATATTAACTGTATCAAATGTAAGTTTGGCTATAGAATTTAGAAACACGCACAGCACAGCTGCAGAGTATTACGAGTCCACGTACCCACTCACTACCACGAATACTACTGGTGACTGGTCCGTGTGCTCCACCGAGCGACATCCTTTTTCATCTCTTTTTACACTCAAGGCATTTGGCGCGAT